>OY744609.1:51835684-51870684 GCA_963556255.1 Allolobophora icterica | reverse complement strand
CCTCGACCTCTGCCAATTCTTTAATGAACTGATGGGGTGAAATCCTTCACCGCTGCCCATATGAATGGGCGCTAAGCCATTTCAGGTCCCCATGTATATCCACAATGACAGTCAGACCGAATGAGAAGACAACAACAAATGACAGAATTCACGTGACTTCGAGCCGCCAATAGTTAATTAACTTATTTCTGCGGTTGAACGAATTAAGAAACGATTGGCGTGCCATCCAATACCACTCCGACGTATAATAGGATAATTGGCCACTTTGTATAAAGACGCAGGTCTCTACGTAGTTGGGTTTGGCGTGCCAGAGTTGGCACAGTCAAAGGTCTGTGGTAAGGGTCGACTTAGCAGTTGAGGTCAATAGGCAAAGTTCCAAAAGAGATGACAGATAAACACAAACACACATACACCTACGCACATACACATACACGCACGCACGGACACACACACACACACACACACACACACACACACACACACACACACACACACACACACACACACACACACACACACACACACACACACACACACACACACACACAGAGGCTGTGACTATTAATGCTACAGATGCCATGCATGGGATTCCCATGTTCCCACACAAGCTCAAACTACATCTACACACACGCATTACATATCCATCACATAGGTAAAAAGCAAGCATATTCATGCATACACAACATAATTACATGCAATCATACAGACATACATGGATACATACATGCATACATACATACATACATACATACATACATACATACATACATACATACATACATACATACACACACATACATACATACATACATTCCGCGCCTCAGATTCACATAGATTCTGTGTGACTTTGCGCGTTAAAAATGTTCGTAATAAATAATAATAATACATACATATAATTAATTTACATACATATTATTAATTTATCTATGTATATATATACATATATACATGCGTACATGCAACCTTGCCTGCCTGCCTGCCTGCCTGCCTGCCTGTCTGCCCGCCTGCCTGCCTGTCTGCCCGCCTGCCCGCCTGCCTGCCTGCTTGCCTGTCTGTTTGCTCTTCTGCTGTATGCCCGTCCGCTATCTGTGTGTCCGTCCCTCTGTCTGCCTGCGATTACAAGGGAGTGGCGAGAGCGGGGAGCCTGAGGCTCAGTGGGGTAACAGAGGCTACGGCGGTTGTTCAGACGAAGTGAGTCGTGTAAATTATTAAGTGTAGAATTTACAATGCCCTGCTCTCATGCAGTGGCTCTGCATCGCCTGTGCATCCACACATCGCACAGTTAATGACAAACGCATGATTAATGTGAGTACATATTTATATCCAATACATGTTGATTAAATACACACATGCACATATACACACAAACACACACACACACACACACACACACACACACACACACACACACACACACACACACACACACACACACACACACACACACACACACACACACACACACACACACACACACACACACACACACACACACACACACACACACACACACACACACACACACACACACACACACACACACACACACACTGACACTAATACTAACGCACAGACACGCACACATACACACTCAGGTATATATACACATACATACATATATACATACATACGTACGTACATACATACACATACATCCATCTATCCATCTATCCATCTATCCATACATACATACATACATACATACATACATACATACATACATACATACATACATACATACATATATACATACATACATACATACATACATACACATACATCCATACATATATACATACATCCATACATACATGCATAATTACATACATACATACATACATACATACATACATACATACATACATACATACATACATACATACATACATACATACATACATACATACATACATACATACATACATATGTAATAAAGATATATATATAAAATATAAGCTACAATATATTTTATTATGTATGTAATATAATTCTATATATGTTGTTTTGGCACTGCGGTGTCTTTTCGGGAGGGAGCGATGTAAACCAACACCCATAGACGTATTAGTTTCATCAACTGGACTTGGCCCATACACACGATGCCCTTGTAGATTACGTGCTGTCCTAACAATAGTATGTGGTCTCAGATTGGGTGCCAGATGCCTACGGAGGCCTCGAATGGACCAACTCTCACTTTTATCAGTGAGAAATCTTCAACGCCAAAGAAACGCCTCCACTTTTCTAAAACAATACATGCAATGATGCAAGCATTAAAAAGGTACCAGCATTGTAAAAAAAATCTAAATTTATAGATACAGTAACTGTTGTATTTCTCGGAAACTGAAAGTACAAACCTTCTATCGAAGTATATGGTTTAAACGAACACGGAGCATTGATACTGGAGCAATCCAGGGAAGAGTGTCACGAAGGCTGAGAAGATCGAAAAGACTGGGGATCTATTGTCGCAGAGAACCAAACAGCATTTGGTGAGAAGTCATTTAAAATTTAAAAACAGTTGTATCATTTTATTTCATATTTTACATATATGTGAAAAATCTTGAAATTGCTGTTGTAAGCTCCAAGTTTCTAAAGCGCTGAGCTATTGCTAAGCGCAAAGCACCAGATTATTCACGACTGCTGCGTCAAGTCGAAGGGGTTGTCCAGAGATGGTCAAGAAAAATTCCGAGTCCGGTTGCGAGAGAGACCATGCAGAGAGAGGAGGTAGAGAAGCTGGTTAGGAGGGTTTCGTTGAGGATGTTTAGAAGGCGAATGATCGGTGGAATAGTGTAGGAATTCTTGAAGAGGTGCTAATTTAATTTTGAATGGAAAGCCCGCGGAGTGATAAGTAGAGAATCCTGAGGCGGACGATGGTGAGTGGGCGGCGGTAATGGCGGAGAACTGAGAATTTGCGGAATTCAAAGGAGCGATCGTTCCAAAGACAACCTGCAGTGTGGGATGTGGATCGGTTGGAGAGCCTGAGGCGAGTAGTGACTGGACAACGGGAGAGAATGAGATTGGAGGATGAGTGGGTGATTTGGTGAACTGAGAATTTGCCGAATTCAAAGGAGAGATCGTTCCAGAGTCAATTGGTTCGAGATTTCTGTTCCAAATGCATCCCTAGGCCCTGGCCAACTCAACTATGATGATTACACTGACCGTACACTGTCAGTGGAAAGATGAGACGGCGAGGGAGAGGACTGGCCACCCGCCCTCATATGCCGAGGCTTAGAAAATGAAGTTGCTAACACTTCATACCCATGACTGCATCAGGGCTAGCTAAGGGACTGCTCTTCTTGTTTTTCTTCTTCTTTAATTGCGGCAGGTTCTTAGTGGCCGTTTGTATGCACCGTTGCATTTCTTCGGCGCTGCGTGGATATCGGCATGTTGGCAGCCTTGGCACCGCGTTCGTCCCGCGACAGCTGAGAGCATGCCGAGCGGCTCGTGTGGGAGAGTGGGTCGAAGCGGGAGAGAGGGACCGCATTTAGGAAGTTAGCGGGCTATGAAGTGCTCTAGCGTAGCAGTGCGTCAATGATGTTAGGGCGGCCTGAGGGCCAAGTTTTGGCGGTTTTGTATTTAGGGTTCTCCATTTTGGCCTGGGGTGAGCAGGAGACGGGTTACAGAGGGACACCTGACTACGAAGGGTGAGTTTCGACTGTGGATGTAGTGTGCGTGTCTGCCTACCTGTCTGTTTGTCTGTCTGTCTGTCTGTCTGTCTGTCTGTCTGTCTGTCTAGCTATGTCTTTTTCTGGCAGTTTCTTCACGTATGTCTGTCTGTCTGTCTGTCTGTCTGTCTATTTGTCTGTCTGTTTGTCTGAGGGAGACCACATTTCCTTTCTGCCATTTCGAGACAACATAGTACTTCCAATCAAATTCAAATTCAATTAAGAGCTGGGGTTCACTGGGAAGTGTGCAATACATACGCAATGCTACAACTGAAATACGACGCCATGTTTTATGCGATGATGTACATAGATGTCTTAACTCCAGCCTACCTTTGTGACCTGATGCGCAAACCTCTGTCTGCTTCTTCTCATCGACCCCTACGTTCTCTGAATCGGCTTGGTCTGTTCGTTCCCCGGGTTAGGTCTGCCCTGGCTCAGTCTCGCTCTTTCGCTATCGTGGGCCCATCACAATGGAAATCCCTTCCCTTGGTACTGCGTGCACCATGGGATCCTACTTACTGGGTTCTCACTCTCTCTGTTGTTCATCGTTTAAAGTCTTTTCTTTTTCCGCGAGGCTTAGGCCAACACGCTGAGATCGCTTATGAAGAGTCCGCACTAGCTTTATAAATGCTCAGATACCATACTATGCCATTTCTTACTTTCTAATTATTGGAAAATTAAAATAGCAAATAAATTCTACGTATTTAATTATAGGAAAATTCATTCCTGGACCTTTCATTGTCCAGGAAAGGACATGCCCAGGACGCGGGACATTTTGTCAAATTCCGGGACTGGTTCGAACAATCCGGGACACGTGGTCACCCTAGTTTGTCTGTGTTAAAATATGTTGATCTGCCTTATAAGTCTACGTCTCTCGACTCTGAAACAGTTAATGTCCCTCTGCGTCTGTCTCAGTTTGTGTCTTTGTCCTTCTCTAACCGTCTATGTCTGTCTTTGTCAGTAGGTACACAATCTTTGAAGTCCAGCCGAAAAACGATCACGATGTGGACTTCCTGGAGAAGCTCATGCTGTCGCAAGCGCAGGCAAGTGCTACAGAAGCACAAGTGCTATAGCATTGACACTTAACACTTGTTTATTTGGTAACCAAACTTATACAGATACAGCAGAAACACGCATTATTATATTCCAAAGTCTGGCTACACAGGAGGCCCAAAAGGGGTCAAATGACCCCGCTACCAGGGCCACCTGGGTAGTAGTACAGTAAGTGGAAACCAGTCAATCATCCATCATTCTTAACTCAGTACTTAATTAAAGCCTGTAAGTATAATTATCATTATACAATGTGTCTACAAATGCTACAGCCAATGTGTAGCTTATAACAAGTGCTGTTACTCTGCTCATCCTGCAATCTGTTTCGCAATCGTTAACTTATTTCCCTGACTTTTGTGAATCTTATTTTTTGTCCTTTGAGGGCCTACAGCAGGGAGGGTGGGCAAATTTTGTGCACATTGGGCCACATTAAACGCCAAAAAAATGTCGAGTGCCGGGTAACACATTTTAAACTTTTAATAACAACTAATATGAAAAAAGTTTACTTATTTAAAATTAAATATACTTTTGCAGGGTTAATACATAGAGTTATTGTAAAAGACGAGACCGGAATAGTGAGTGAGAAAGCAGCGCCACGTTAGTAAAGCGAAGAAAACCCTCTCATGGTCTGAACTTTGTTATAATATTATTTGTTGTTGAATTTTCTGAAAAATTTGGTGAGTCGAATAAAAAGTTTTGGCGGCCCAGATCTGGCCCGCGGGCTGTGGTTTGCCCACATCTGGACTCTACAGCGTGCTACAGTCTGGACTGTCGACTCATATATGTCAGAGGATCAAATCAGCGCCTTAGGCTGAAATATATTTCGGGGTCTCCAGTTACGTCCTCGTGGACTCTAATATAAAACGGACACAAACACGTCTGCACTGTCGGTGATAAGATCAGACAGTGAGGGAGAGGAGCAGAGAACTGACTACTCGCCCTCATATGCCGAGGCTAAGAAAGTGAAGGGAAAGTGTATCACTCTTGGAGTCAACTTATGCGG
Source organism: Allolobophora icterica (assembly GCA_963556255.1). Lineage (NCBI taxonomy): Eukaryota > Metazoa > Annelida > Clitellata > Crassiclitellata > Lumbricidae > Allolobophora > Allolobophora icterica. The sequence continues at coordinate 51,864,972 of OY744609.1, read as the reverse complement.
CTGTTAACTTCTTCCTTTAATGGCAATATGACACGTTAACCGACTGATTGCAAATTTGTAACGCCAAGTACGCGGATTCTAGCGTAATGCCATATTTTCACATGCATACTACTTACATGCATACTACTTACATGCATACTACTTACATGCATACATACTTACATGCCTACTGCTGACTTGCATGCAAACTTACGTACATGCATACTTATTTACATGCATACTTGCATGCATACTTACTTACTTACTTGCATGCATACTTACGTACATGCATACATACTTACATGCATACATGCATACTTGTTTACATGCATACATAACTCGCTGCAAAGCGATGCATCTAGTAATGAAAGGTTACCCAGTTGTCGGATCGGTGTTATCATAAATTTACATTTCGACCAAATCACTCCCCTCCACCACAGAACCTCAAAGGACCGATGTTCATGGAAATAAATGAGCAATTTCTATAGCCAGGCAGTGTTGGTGTGGCCTGCCCTGGGAATTAGACAAAGCTAGCGAGGGAAATTGATCCTGCTTTGAAACAAACAATCATTCCACAAACTGTATGGCGTCGTTGTATTGTATTGTATTGTATTGTATTGTATTCGATAGTTTCTAAAGCGCTTCTCGCGGCATAGACCATTCAGAAGCGCTCCCAGTGCGAGAGACTCCGACAGAAGAAGGTTTTGAGGTGGAAGAAGGAGGAAGAAACATTACCTAAGAGAATGGAGGAACGGTTAGAGGAGGGAAGATCGTTCCAAAGGGAAGGACCTATGCAGGCAAAGGATCTAGATTGACCGTTGAAGTCCTGACACGGGGAACCAGTAGGTCAAATCGGTGAGAAGAACGGACAGGACGAAGCGAGGCAGCGGAATAGGGCTGATAAATATAATCACCTGAATACTTGGGGCAAGACCCAATTGAGCTTCAAGCAACAGAATGAGAACTTTGAATTGAATACGGGCTGAGAGAGGGAGACAGTGTAGTTGCTCAACCATGAAAGTGGAAATATGGGCGTATGCCTAGGAAGCAGTCTTGTTGTCAAGACCTTAAACCTCAAGACCAAGACCAAGACCAAGACCTTGAACCTCGAGACCAAGACCAAGACCAAGACCTTGAACCTCGAGACCAAGACCAAGACCAAGACCTTGAACCTCGAGACCAAGACCAAGACCAAGACTTTGAACCTCGAGACCAAGACCAAGACCAAGACCCAAAAAAATCCCATTCAGGCCAAGACTTCTTTTCCTTACACAAAAAATTGTGGAGTCGATATTTTAATGAAAACGTGAGTCGTTTATTTTATTCAAGCAAATGAACTTTGAATGCAGACTGCAGAGAATTCCGAATTCGTATTTAGGCCTACAAAAGTCCTTCATAAAAACTGTTATTCCAATTGCCTTTTGTATTTTATAAAAACAACAATTCGCTCAGAATTTTCGGACCAAGACGTGCCTTGTGAGCCTCATCAAAATTCCACCACGTGAAAAAAATACTTTTCATAGCTAGGTGCTGAAGTCGCTGGCACACACAGTAACTTTTCAAGCACTGGATGTAAATGTACAAATTGGGAGCCTTTATGATATCCTCCCATGGTTTATCAGACCGTCTGGCTTCAGAAGCAAGTCTCGACAGGGCTTCCATATACAGCATAACTTAGTTGCTGCTGCCAATGGGTTTTCCTGACCAACAAGACTTGCATCCGTCCGTAGGTATTTGTCATAGGTTATGATGCAAACAGGTTTGATAAGTTTTAAAATTCTTGAGTTTTGTTAAATGACTGTTCATATTGACAGCCGGTCTTGGTCTTGGTCTTGCGAGACCAAGACCAAGACTTTGAACCTCAAGACCAAGACCAAGACCAAGACCTTGAACCTCAAGACCAAGACCAAGACCAAGACCTTGAACCTCAAGACCAAGACCAAGACCAAGACTTTTAAAAACGAACTCGAGTGCACTCGAGACCAAGACCTCGGTCTCGAGGACAACAAGTCTGCTAGGAAGGTGAGCAAGTCTGGCCGCAGTATTTAGTACTGACTGAAAGGGAGAGAGTCGAACCTTATAAGACCAGTGAGGAGACAATTGCAATAGTTAATTCGTGGACAATCAAAAGCATGAACAATTGAAGTGAAGGTCAAGGATGAAACTGAGCGACTGGTAGCCCTGAGACGCCTTAGGTGGAAGTTCGAGGAGCGGGTAGGGTAGGAAATGTTATCCGTAAAAGTTAGATAACTATCTATAGAGTGACCCCTAAGTCACGAACACGAGACGAGAACACGAAAAGGGGAATCTCTCTGATAACAGCAAAATCAAGTTTCTGGAGCTGCTGAGGGTACCAGACTATATGAGTTGGTTGTTGGTTGTTGGTTGTTGTTGTTGTCGTTGTTTCTGGAATAAAAATTCACTGGCCTTTATCTGTTTTCTTTTGCCTTTACTTATCTTTTGCCGATTAGCAAGTGTCTCCTATTTGCAGAGACTTGCTAGATGCATTCAGGTCGTACAACACTATCTTTGCGATCCAGCGATACACACTTGAACTAAATTTACGCTACAATACCACACTTGAACTAAATTGCATTTAAAATACAATACATTAAGTTGCATTACAGACATTTGCGGTTCGTTAAATTGCATCACATTACATGTATTGTAATCGCACTCGTAATCGTAAACTCCAAATTTCTACAGCGTTACTGTATTTATTCCAGATATTTCTATAGCGCCTCTCGAAGTCAACTACTACTCAGAGGCGCTCCCGACTACAGCATTTGATACTGTGTCGGAATTTTCACGCCGAAGCGCCACGAGCAATTGCGAGTGAAGGACTTGCCCAAGGTCCGTACGCAGCGGCTAGAGTGGGATTCGAACCTGCAACCCTCCGGTCACAAGACGCCGAACTTACCACTGAGCCACCACGCCCCACTGTAAAGCTGAACTCAGAGGAAACAGCTTATTCACGAGCATAGGCGCCGACTTTTGCTTTTGTCTCTGGGTGCATGGGTCCTCCCTTCCCCCTTATAACTCCTTCCCTCCCTTTCCCCCAAAAACTATTTCGACACGAGATCGGTGACGTTCGGACTTCGCACGTTCCAGTATTATTATTTATTATTTTAAATAATAAATAAATAAATAAATAATTTATTTATGTACGAGCTGTGACTGTGAGATCATGCAATGTTGGGTATTTGTGTTGTAATTGTACATCTCAAGTTGTGAGATTACTGCTTAAGTGTGAACATTTGAATTGAAGGTCCGAATTCTTCTGGGTGCGACGCACCCACTGAACTTTCTCTCTGGGTGCATTCACACCCAAGGCTCCCAAAGAGTCGGCGCCTATGTTCACGAGAGCTGCGTAGTGTCGCAGGGATTGCCCAGAGATGTCAAGAGAAGATCAGAGTTCAGTTGTCAAAGAGACCAGAGAGAAAGACAGACAGACAGAGAAAGAAAGAGAGAAAGAGAGAGACAGACAGACAGACAGACAGACAGACAGACAGACAGAGCTTAGAAGGCTTGGATGTAACAGGACAGGAATTCTTGAAGAGGCGAGACTTCATTTGTTGTGTATGTAATTTACGTTGTGTGATGACGTTACATTACACTGCGTTACATTACAATGCGTTAGATTACACTGCGTTACATTACATTCCATTTGCTTGTAGCTTGACTTCTGGGTGGAGCCGAGGAGGACAAGAGATGTCGTGACGTTTACAGCTCCAGCGGAGTGGAGAACGGAAGTGCGTCAGAAGCTGGAAGCAGCGAATCTTATGTACAGAGAGGAGGAGTACATCCGGGACGTTGAAGAGTAGGAAATTGTGTAGCACTTGTTATAATCAGAAGAGATTTGTCATCTACACCGCCCACACACAGCAATAGTAGCAGACGGATTGATTAGTGGACAGGCAGGAAAGGAAGAAGAGCGGACATCAGACATCAGTCAGTAGTCAGTCAGTCAGTCAGTCAGTCAGTCAGTCAGTCAGTCAGTCAGTCAGTCAGTCAGTCAGTCAGACGTTAGACTGATTGGCTGGTTAACTGACTGGTTCCTTGACTGAATGACTTTCTGTGCCTGACCCTGATTGACTGGCTGGCTGACTAACTGAAGGAATGAACATCTGGATTTGTTAAATTAATGAATTAATGAAAGACTGACTGACTGACTGACTGACTGACTGACTGACTGACTGACAGACTGACTGACTGACTGACTGACTGACTGACTGACTGACTGACTGACTGACTGACTGACTGACTGACTGACTGACTGACTGACTGACTGACTGACTGAATGAATAGATGAATAAATTAATGACTGAGTACTGAAAGGCAGAATGACCTGCTGACTAACAAAATGAAGTCTTACTGACTGATCGACACGTATGAGAGAGAACGGAGGCTACAAGATAGGAAGACTAGATGTACCAGGTATAATTATCGGACAGTAAACAAACTCCCACGTCGTGCTGGCCAGTGGACCACCAACGCCTCTACAATTTTTCGATTAAAGGCATGCCCTTAAACATACCAACCATTCTTAGTCTTGCGCGTAGTTTCACTCATTCATTCTTCACCCTTTCACCCGTATTTTCATTTATTCATTCTTCACCCTTTCACCCGTATTTTCATTCATTCGTAATTCACCCTTTCACCCGTATTTTCATTCAGTTGTTATTCACCTCTTGCATCTGTACTCTCCATATTCCTTATATGTATTTTTTCGTCAATCTAACTTCATTTTTCACGTGTTCACACGCTGTTTTTTATAACTCATTCTCTTCTTCATTACTAATTACACGAACCCGTTTTCACTCGTTTCACTTGGAACCGTTGATCACTGACAGGGAACTGAAACCGGTTTTCGAAAGTCAAGTTCGACGCAATTTCCAAGACACGCCTTTCAACCTGGATCGCTTCAACAACCTCGAATATGTGAGTGTGATGATTACAGCAATTACAGTGATGATGACGACACAACAACAACAACACCAACAATGATAAAGTTCAACGAGTATGCAAGAGAATGACTGCGACAACGACGCAGATGATATGGTGATAACACTGATAATGATAGGAATGATGAAGACAATCGTAATCATAATCATAAAAGATTAATTTATGAAGCGCCAATTAAATGCTGCACGCAGGGTTCCAGCTTATTCATGAGGCAATGAGAACTATGATAATTACGACAAAATTAACGACGACAACGAATATGATGATGAAGTTGGTTAAAGAAGGTAACATTGTCCTTACCTGTGTTAGATTAATGCCTACCTGCGTGACCTTACTTCTCGATGTCCTTCAGACCTCAACTGCCGACTCTACAGCATCGGAAAGTCGTTTGAAGGTCGAGACATCTTCGTTGTCAAGGTCATTTCGAAAGCACATAATTATGTCACATGGATATTTATTTTCTGTAATAATAGCTACTAGTAAACTGCGCCTTTGAGAAGGTCTTAAAATGCGCTAAAACATATATGCCTACATACATACATATTTACACAAGTTCATACGTACGTACATACATACATACATACATACATACATACATACATACATACATACATACATACATACATACATACATACATACATACATACATACATACATACATACATACATACATACATTACATACATTACATACATACATACATACATACATAGACCTACCAGTGGCACTAAAATCTGAAAGTGTTTTTACGAGTTGACTCTTGTGGGCAAGGTTAAGTGAGATCTATATTAAACTTTCCAACAACTTTAATTTTACATTTCTTCAACTTCTGAATTCGTCAGTTACCGAGTCCCAATCTGGTTCCAGAACCAATATCTGACCTGACCTAAATTCAGTTCATCACTGTGAAAATTAGAAGTTCTGTCGAAGCATGAGAGAAGAATAACAGGCCGTTGAGCTCTCATCCCGAGAGGCAGCCAGTGTTAGCGACTCCATTTCTCTTGCACTCTGATTAAACGAGGCCGGTTGAACAACATATCTCTCCCTGACCGTCTGACATTCCTATCGTTAGTATACAGTAGACCATTGCCTAAAATACTCAGAATGTCAACTTAAAAACTCTTCCTCAAACTGTCAAACTGTAAGTAGAACTGATAAGTAGAATTTCCGGCATTAGAACGAAATCATTTGTAGTGGCTTGAGCTAATCTATAAAAAAATTCATACTACACAGTGCACACTCCTGACAGAGCAACTCGATAATGGCAACTGCAGAAAACACACAATTTCAGGCCTTGCCGTAAACATCCTGCTAATTTTATTGCCGAGGTCGTCAGAGGTGCGCTAGTGAAAAAGATATCTTGAGATAACTTTGTTTTGGCTTTCACTGGAATCCTAGACATACGAAGCAGTCGAGCGCGCTAACCATTGGACTCTTGTGCAGTAATACATGGTTTCTGTTGTTTCTTGTCGTTTCAGATCAGCAGACGAGCCGCCGGTCGTAGAAAGGGTTTCTGGATTGATGGAACGATTCACGCCAGGGAGTGGCTTACGACGGCAACAGCCCTCAAAATCCTCAACCATGTGAGGGGCGAAAGGATTATCTGAACATTTGTATAGAGTCGTTTGGGAACCTATTGAGGGTGGACAGACTAAAGGATTTTGAACCAGAAGATAGTGACCATGAATATTGTGACCTAAAGGGTTTAAGATTTCAGAGGATTGTAGCCTAGAGGATTTTAACATAGAAGATTGACCTATGTAGCTTTAAGTCTTTAGAAGATGCTGACCACGAAGCTTTGACCCAAAGAATTATTAGTCATGTCTTTGGCAGCCTATATTATATCCTGCGCAGTTAGGTACTATAGAGATGGACAACACTGACAGCAGCATAATCAGTTTAAAATCCCGAGCCTTTTGCGTAATTGTCTTTTTAGCTCTGCTCCATTATACCATAGGGCCTTCTGCATTTGGGTCTTTTCTGGTCGTGGCACCTTTCGGTGGGCTGCCCATCCATGGACTTCTGACTGTCCCTTGTATGCATACTGCTGCAGCTCAGTCCAGCTCAGTTGCCTGTGTTGGACCTATAAGCTGGAATCGCCTTTCTCGAGAGCTGGGGCTCGAGCTCCTCAGTTTGTCCCTTCCACAGTTTTGCAAGCGCCCAAAGTCTGTATTATTTGACAGTTATTTAACTAGTTCGGTCGGGAGGGCCACTGATGAGTTTTCTAAATGGTGCTTTATAAATGTCAAATTATAATTGCAAATAATTTCGACGTTTACAAATTGTAAACAAACACAGTATATTGTAAACTTTTGGATATGCATTGTATTGTTACGGATGACATTGTTTGTGAGATTGACATTGTATAATTGTAACTATGATCATGGATTTATATAGCGCCTCTTAAGAGAGACTCATCCGAGGTGTTATTGATGATTCTCATGTTAGTATTACCATTACTTTTACCCTTTCTTTACGATATGCATTCGAAACTATAGGTGCTATTTAATCCTTCAGGTAACAGGTAATACGGCCATGAATTTTCCTGTTTTTCTTGCAGCTGGTCAATCGAACTGACCCGACAGCGAAGCGATTGGTCAATTCCTACGATTGGTTCGTTGCTCCTGTTTTGAATCCAGATGGATACGCATTCACCTTCTCAAAGGTAAGCCATCAGGTGAACAGGTAAACTGGTACAGGCAGCACAGCAATTGTTAGCCTACCTTTGGAGACACACCTGAGAAGCGTCGTCCTGCTGAGGTCGAAAGGGCATTCGGCTGAGGCGCATCTACAACCATATACCCTACCCTACCATATCATACCCTACCATACCATCCCCTAACCACCCTACTCTTCACAACCATCCATATCTTAACCGAACCTCTACTCTATCTTACCCTATCCTAACCATCCATATCTTAACCGAACCTCTACTCTATCTTACCCTATCCTAACCATCCATATCTTAACCAAGCCTCTACTCTATCTTACCCTATCCTAACCATCCATATCTTAACCGAACCTCTACTCTATCTTACCCTATCCTATAGCCATCCATATCTTAACCGAACCTCTACTCTATCTTTCCCGATCCTACTTGACCATGACCATCTACCTTGCTTTACTATATGATACCTTACCTACCCGCCATAAACGTTACCCTACTCAACATACCCAATCAAATCCTACCGCCAACCCTACCATATCTTACCCAGCCCAGCCCCGCCCTACCTTACCATCTACTATCTCCTACCCGAACCTATAGATAGATATTTTCGTTTACTGCTAAATCAGACTGGCACACCGCTGTCAGTTACTGTGGGGTTCGGATTAAATTAGAATTACCATATACACTACCATACTGTATACGCTACCCTTCACAGTCGTATACTCTACCGGACTCTACCGTAACCCTACCATAATTACTCTATCCTACCCTATCCTACCCTATCGTACCCTACCTACCCTATCGTACCCTATCCTAACCTATCCTACCGTATAGTCTACCCCACCCTACCCTACCCTATCGTATACCTATCCTACCCTATAGTTTACCGTATACCCTACCCTACCCTATCCTACCCTATCGTACCCTACCCCATCCTACCTATCCTACCCTATCCTACCCTATAGTCTACCCTACCCTACTCTACCCTATCCTACCTATCCTACATTATCCTAACCTATCCTACCCAACCAACCCCGCCAAACGTTCATTCCTTATAGCTTTCTAGACACGTTGCTCGGATTGTTATCCAGTTGTTTTTCTCTGTTTTTCTCGTCTTCTGGAAAAACAGAGACTTTGGAGGAAGAACCGACACATGGCTGAAGACGGAAGTAATTGCGTCGGTGTCGATCTGAACCGCAACTTCGACTTCAGATGGGGAAGTACGTCAGATCGCGCAACTGATCAAGCTGCAAATCCGTGTGCTATTTTCATGGGGTTCGAACCCTGGAGGGGTGTGTTGAACGGCCGACCTTTAGATGCGTAAATCGCCACCGAAGAATCAATTAACGCGAAATCTTACCTTACGTTTGATCATTACCTGTTCGCAATGTAGTACAATGTAATACTCAACGATACAATGTTGCACAAACCTCAAACTTAAAGTTAAAACAGTAATTTTAAATGGCGCTATAAGATATAGTGATAACGCAACTACTGTCGCATTCTGGTTGTGCCAGTCCCAAGCCTGGAAAAAGGAGGGTGACGCTAATCGTCTTCGTTAAGATGACACGCCGTCGTTATACAGGAAGGTCATGCCTGCCTTTACAAGTGGTCTTTAACTGTAGCACAACTCATAGCATAACTAGGACTTCCTAAATCTGCAACCGAAATAATTTCGTTAAGTTTTACTGTCAAATATAATGCAAACCATTACATAAGGAAGTCATGGGAACTCTTAGGAAGTCATAGGATGTCACAGGAAGTCATAGTAAGTCATAGGAAATCATAGGAACTCGTCAACGGTAACGTACAGTGTCAGTAATAACTGCAACCACGATAATACGATATGATAATACGATAATTATGATAATATGATATGATAATATGATAATACGGTAGCGCTTCTGTAGCCGAATGGTCACAGCGCTTCCTTTTTACGCGGAGAGTACGGGTTCGAGCCTCCTCTGAGACGATTTCTGTGTAAGACCTTGGGCAAGTCCTTCACTCACTATTGCTCAGCGTCAAAGATTGATGCACGCCTTTGCACGGCCATTAGATAGTGGCGCTTAATAAATACACAACACTGGCCACTTGCACCGCGTCATCAGTGTAATACTGTTACAAAGCAGGACAATTATATAGCGCCTTTTCTAAACCTATGCGTTTACCATACCTTTATTTACCAATTGCCAAGCACTCAGAGTCTTTGAGAGGTTCTGAATAGGCGCTACATCAATGTATCTGTTGTTCGTAGCGGAAGGCGTCAGCCACAACGCCTGCTCGACGACCTACTGTGGATCGCAAGGAGGTTCCGAACCGGAAGTGGTGGCGATCCAGAGGGAGGCCCGCCGTCTCGGTCGGTCCCTCATCGGCTGGGTCACACTACACTCCTACGGCCGCATGTTTGTCTTCCCTTACGGTGGAACGCTCAACCACGATGGAAAAACCTGCCTCAGGACCGACGATCACGACGACCTGGTCAGCGCTTATTCGTTTGTCTTTCTGTATCTGTCTGTCCATTTGTGTGAATGTATGTCTTAGTGTGTCTTCGTATGTCTCGATCTACGTTTGTATATGCCTCAAAATGTGTCTATGTTAGTCTGTGTATATTAGGGTGTCCAAAAATCAAACTTCTTGTATACGAATTTACTCACTGACCCTCGTTAGGAATCTGCCGTATAACAATGACTGTTGTAATGTATTACTATGTCTGTTGCTGCCTGTGTGTCTGTCTGAGTTTCCGTACATCTGTCTCTCTTCCTGTGTGTGTGTGTGTGTGTGTGTGTTTGTCGACCTGTATAAATATAGGAAGTACAGGTTATCTGTCTGTCCGTGTGTCTGCCTGCCTGTATATCTTCGTGTATGTTTATATTTGGCGTATCTGAATGTCTGGCTGTCTGCCTGGCTGTCTGTCTATCTGGCTGGCTGTCTGGTTGGCTGTTCGGCTGGCTGTCTGGTTGGCTGGCTGTCTGTCTGTCTGGTTGTCTGGCTGTCTGTCCGGCTGTCTGTCTGGCTGTCTGTCTGTCTGGCTGTCTATCTGGATGGCTGTCTGGCTGGCTGCAAGTCTGTTTGTCTGTCTGTTTGTCTGTCTGTCTGTCTGGCTGTCTGTCTGGTTGTCTGGCTGTCTGTCCGGCTATCTGTCTGGCTGTCTGTCTGGCTGTCTGTCTGTTTGGCTGTCTGTCTATCTGGCTGGCTGTCTGGCTGGCTGCAAGTCTGTTTGTCTGTCTGTCTGTCTGTCCGTCTGTCTGTCTGTCTGTCTGTCTGTCTGTCTGTCTGGCTTGTGTGATTGTCTAATTGATTGTAAAGTTGAAGCACCATTTAGACAATTGAATTATTAGATTTTCTTGTTTACTTTCTTAAAGTTAGTTTAAACCTGGCAATTGTTGATTGACACCTTTGAAATCACATGTCAGTTTGGTTGACATATTGAAATGTTTTCTTTTACGTTTACATTGCATTTACGTTTACTTTACATCTACGCTTACGTTATATTTACGCTTATGTTAATTTACGCTTACGTTATATTTACTGTAGTTAGAGACCGAAATGTTTAAAGTCGCAAGGGGTTTCTTGTTTGGAAGCTTAGAGAAAGGATTTCTTTTGTTCATTCTTTAAATTGTTTTCTCGTTTTATGCTAAAATGGATTTATGTGAATAGTTGTCTTTTTGTGGTTTGTTCAGTTGTTGTTATGAAAGGCTATCTATTTCTGTATTTATTTATTTATTTATTATGAGTTTGTATGTTTGCACCAGGACACTTAATTTAGCACATTATGCTACCTCCCAAATGCGCTGTACCCATGACATTCTAACTGATCTGAACAGCTGTATTTTAAGACAGCTTGAAATGTTATTTATCCGCTAACTTGCTTTTTACCTAAAACAGAAATTTCATTCATTCATTGATCCATTCAGAGGTCTTATGTAGCGCCCCTTGAAGGAATAGCCAAACTCCCAGCCAAACTCCGGCGATAAAGAACAGTTTTGAAATAATCCTCCGAATGTGTTGCCGCTTGCTTTTATTACTTTTTTATTAATCTCACATATTTGTTTTTATTGTTTTGTTGATGTGCAGATGGAGGTTGCCGAGGCGGCGGCGAATGCTATAGAAAGAACATACGACACTTACTGGGTCAGAGGAACGACCTGTGAAGTCATCTGTAAGTAAAACAGATTCCAATATCAAGTAATTAGTTTTTCGGAGTGGTTAACGTGCTGGAACGTTAACGGAGAGGTCGGGGGTTCAGAAATTTGTTTCGAGATTCCTGTTCCACGTACGCCCCCACAGCCAAGGCCGTAGCTAGGGGGGTGTTTTTGATGTTTAAACACCCCCCGAAATTAAATAATGTAAAAATGAAATAATGCATTTACTAACTACAAACCCCTTGGTCAGTTGACTCGGTTGCATGTCGGCTTGCTTAAGGACGAGAAAACACCCCCCTCCCCAAACAGAAAACACCCCCGAAACGAAACCCTGGCTACGGCCCTGCCTACAGCCAACTCAGCTATAATGAGTACACTAACCGTACACCGTCGGTGGAAGGATCAGACAACGAGGGAGAGGACTGACCATTGACCAACCGTCCTCATATACCGAGGCTAAGGAAATGAAATCACTAGCACTTCATACCAGTGGCTGAATCTCAGGCTAACTTAACGGGTTGCTCCTCTTCTGATGAATTCTGTTTAGTTAGCTAATAAATTAATGAACTGATCTATTAAAAATAATTAAATGACTAAAATGGACATAAAATTGATTAGTTGAATTTTCATTTGCTACAGATGCAAACTCCGGAAGTTCCCTGGGCTATGTCAAGGACGTTGCTGGAGTCAAGTACAGCTACGGCCTTGAACTTCGTGGTGACGGGTTCATCGTAGACCCATCGGAGATTCATCCTTCCTTCGTCGAGGTCTGGAACGGACTGGTCGCCATGTGTGATACCATTGCCACCCAGCAGAAGGACCAGCAGCAGCGCAATAGGGCCCCGCAAAGGGCCCGGGGTCACCTGGACCGGGGGGCCATCATCGCTTCCCTTCTCTTACGGCTGTTCGGCCGAGGGAGAGACACGGATGATGACTAACAGTTCACAGGCATTCCTTCCACTTACGCAGCGGAGACAAGCTTGAAAGGCGCTATAGAAATGTCCAGATATACACACGTACATACAGGCATGAATATACACACATACGCACAGATACATAATGCGCGCATACATACATGCATAGTTGCATACTGATACAAAGTCATACATACATGATACATACATACATACATACATACATAGTTTTATACATACATACATACATATATATAAACATACATACTTGCATGTTTATATACACACATACATACACACATGTATCTATGCATACATAATATGCATACATTGACACACGAGTCCCGCATATGAGTCACACATATGAGCATACAGACATACATGCATACATACATACACACATCCTTGCACACGTACATAAATACATACTGTACATGCATACATACATACACACATGCATACTGTTATACTTCCTTACTTACATATATATATACATACATACTTGCATACATACATACATACATACATACATACATACATACAATGTCATACATACATACATACACATATACATATATACACACATAGATATATACGTACAGACATACATACATTGTCCTTGTAATTATCAGTGTAATCGTCACTGTGTCCTGCGGGACTCGTTTGGACTGCATTAGACTTCGTGAGAAAACCATTTTCTTCATGACAAACCTGAATGAGTTCAAATCCTGACCCTCAGTTGAAAGGTCACGGCCTGTCCACTTTGCATCGTCTGAAATTTCCATGGAAATATCTACACTGGAAAAACAAACAGCTTACGCAGAACAAATATATGAATATATGCAAATACATGAATAAACTTCTTGATTTTAAAATGTCTTGCATTTGTTAAACAGTGTAGAATCCAGTCGTTTGAATACGCAGTCAATATATCCACAGCCTCTTCAGCACAGAGAATCTGCCCGATAGTTTGGTCAAACATTTCCCTATTGACAGCATGTGTATTGACAACATTTCTCTATTGACAACATTTTTTATTGACAACATTTCTCTATTGACAGCATTTTTATTGACAACATTTCTCTATTGACTGCATTTCTATTGACAACATTTCTCTATTGATTGCATTTTTATTGACAACATTTCTCTATTGACTGCATTTTTATTGACAACATTTCTCTATTGACTGCATTTCTATTGACAACATTTCTCTATTGACTGCATTTCTATTGACAACATTTCTCTATTGACTGCATTTCTATTGACAACATTTCTCTATTGATTGCATTTCTATTGACAACATTTCTCTATTGACTGCATTTTTATTGACAACATTTCTCTATTGACAACAGTCTCTATTGACAATATTTCTCAATTGACAGCATTTCTCTATTGACAACTTCTCTCTATTGACAACATTCCTCTGTGGACAACATTTCTCTATTAACAACGGCCCGTGAGACTTTCGCGCGATTCTCTTAAGTCGAACAACGGAAGCAGAAATAAGAAGCAATTAAATTAGTTATAAGTACTACAAAACAGTAACTTCTATAGCGCCGGCGTCTGAGCGTCTGCCTATTAAGGACGTCCGTATAGAGGAGTAGAGAGAGGGCTGTCCAAAATACAGATAAGTACGTTATGGGGTGGGGTCAAGGCCGTATTTAGGGAGGTGTTTTGGGTGTTTAAACACCACCACGAAATTATATAATGTAAAAATTAAATAATGCATTTACTAACTCCAAACCCCTTAGTCGGTTGACTCGGCTTGCTCAAGGACGAGAAAACACCCCCCGAAACAAAATCCTGGCTACGGTCTTGGGTTGGGTTATGCCCATTCCGTCCTCTACTAAACTTGGTACAACACAGTTGCGTCAGTACAGCCTCTGCCATAAGCACCAGGTTCAGGCAAGACTGTACTACCACGTTGGGTCGAATCAAAGTTCTTTTTCCTGTGCACGACAGTGTCAAACCACCCCACTATTAGCAGAGTTATCCCTGCAGGATCAACAAGGTTTACTAGAGCACGTCTTAGTAGGTTCGGAGTGGGGACTACGCAGAGGGCTGGAGCGGGGAGGGTCATACCAAATGCGGACAAATGACGATAAAGGGAGTGTGTTAAGTTGGCCATTTTTACGGACGTCTTGAATGGACGATGCATTTGTGTATAAGATATCGACAGAGGATACGTCTAATCACCAAATGTCTTGTTTGGGTAGAGAACTCACATTTCAACGCAGAGAATACAGGTTCGAATCTTATCCTCTGATATGGTTGCCATACAGGGACCTTGAGCAAATCCTTCACTCACAATAACTCAGCGTCATCGATGGATGCTTGGTCGTTGAACAATGGCGCTTAATAAATTCGTACTAATAACGATGATAATGATGACGATGATGATGATGATGATGATGATGATGATAATAATAATAATAATATTAATAATAATAATAATAGTAATGAAATAATAATAATAATAATAATAATAATAGTGTAGTAGTAGCGTAGTAGTAGTAGTAGTAGTAGTAGTAGTAGTAGTAGTAGTAGTAGTAGTAGTAGTAGTAGTAGTAGTAGTATTGCAGTAGTAGTAGTTGCTCTAGTAGTAGTAGTAGTGGTGGTGGTGGTGGTGGTGGTGGTGGTGGTGGTGGTGGTGGTGGTGGTGGTGGTGGTGGTGGTGGTGGTGGTGGTGGTGGTGGTGGTGGTGGTGGTGGTGGTGGTGGTGGTGGTGGTGGTGGTGGTGGTGGTGGTGGTGGTGGTAGTTGTAGTAGTAGTAGTGTAGTAATAATAACAATAATAGGTGACCTCCAACAATGTCAGGTCAGGTTAGGCCTACATTAGGTAAATAAAGTCATGTTAGGTCAGGTTAGATTTGGTCAATTTGGGTCGGGTCATTCGGCTTATTTTCAGAGCGCTTCAGTGAGAAAGAAGAGCGCGATTTATGGTTGGAAATTGGAAGCAGCGCGGAGAAGGGTGGTAGCGGCGGAAAACTACATCCCTAAGGGGTTTCATCTGAGTCAGTAAGGTGACGTCTCCCATTGAAAACGCATCCTGCGAGAGAGCCTTTGAAAAAGATAGCCCTTAACATCAAAATGTAACGAAAGAATAACACAGTTCAAAAGAAACTGGTAATGAGAGAGATAGAGAGATTGATAGCTAGACAGACAGACAGACAGACAGACAGACAGACAGACAGACAGACAGACAGACAGACAGACAGACAGACAGACAGACAGACAGACAGACAGACAGACAGACAGACAGACAGACAGAAAGACTGACAGACATATATAGACAGTTCAACCGGCAGCAGAAATTGCTATGTTTCCGACTATATAATTATTTGACCGAAACCTGTGCTGCAAAGTAATTTGTCTATCACCCAGAATTCGTCCCAAACACAATGACCATGCATATTCCTTAACCATCTTAATACAAAATACGTAACAACTGAAAACCCCCACCGTAATCCTCCTCTATATTCCTCCCGGAAATGGACGTATATAGGCAGAAAACAACTGCAAAAGATTCGAACTCCTAGAGCTTCTTTCTGAAAATTTTCCATTCGTTACACTTCAATTGAATATGCTATCAAAGACTTAGGTAAAACAAAATTAGGTGAAATAAATGAGGTACAGTAATGCGCATGAAGGTAAAGATACAGTAAGACGCATCAATGTTAAAATGCAGGTAAAGATACAGTAATACGCATGATGGTAAAGGTATACAGTAAATTCAGTAATCCTCCTGTTCCCATGGTCAAGGTAAGAAAGACGTGTACACGCCTCTACAGGCTCTTTTGAGAAGCATGGTCCTGCAGCCACAATATCTTTGCCATAATATATTGCCATAATATATTACATATATGGGTCATTATCCGAAATGTTACAAATTTCGTCTCCGAAAAACCAAAAAATTTTTTCCCCCAAAATTGGTTGCAAGTGTTTTTTTTAGTCATGTACATAGTTAAATTTAACTAATTTGAAAGAAATCCACTATATTTTTAATCATAAGTTAATTTTTTTTTCAGAAATTATAAAGTCAAAACTCCGCTTTTTTCATTGAAATCCGCCCTTTTTGTGTAATCATAATTATTTAATCACGGGAACCTGAAATATTCCTCTGGTGCTTATAAAATGGCAATTTCTTAAAAGTAGATGATGCCCGCATTAAGTAGGAATACAATAGGCCTTTCCTTCACATAATATATTACTCTGGTGTCAAGAAATTAAGACATTTTTCTAAATTATTAAAAAAAAATATATAATTTTCAGCTGCTGAAAAAAATCTGTGCAGCATTAGCTATAACTGTATGTTATATGCATTATATACAAGTTGAACAACATTTTAAGAGTTGATAGTAAATTCTAATTACTTGCAATTTATTTTTATGTCAAATAATTCACAAACAATACATGTAATTCACTCTGAGCAATGCGTCATTACCATCCGAGACAAGATGCGACTGTCATGAGAAAATAGCAAAAATCTGATGAATTCGGATGGTAATGATGAAAAACAACCGCGAATGGTAATGACAAAATGATGAAATTTAAAACAGCCGTCAAACATTTTCGCGTGAATTACTCCATCAGATAAGTAATTTCAATCAGTACAACAAAAGCGACAAATAAAACAAGTTGTCAATGTTGTAATCTACCTAAACCAGGAAATGCAACACTAGATGGTAATGAAGCAGAAATTTACTTTTCTTGTAATTTGGAACACACAAACTTAAAGTAAAAATAAAATATTAGGAATTTCAACACAAATCTGTGTGATTCCATTAATAGTTGACAATACCTCGTTCTTAATGCTTTTCTTTTAGTAAGTAAGCACGTTCTGTAAAAGTTATAGGCTTCCCAAAAATTGGGATGGCTATGATGCTTATTTCTATGGACAAGTTTAAATAGGTCCAAAAAGAAATAAATATTATGAAAATGAGTCTAAATCTTTAATTATTGCATATGCTAGCTACTAATTAATCAAAATAATATACCTTTGTTACAGGTTGTAATGGAATAAATTTGCGTAAAAGCTTAATTTAATTATTATTATTATTATTAATGAGCTTTTATATAGCGCCCCTTCAAGGTTATCTACTCAGGAGCGCTCCTAGTCCAACCACGGCTAAAGAGAGTAGTTTTTAAGTTTGCAAGAAACAAGGTAGAGTGAGTCATAGGGACCAGGCGAAGTGCAACAGGAAGGCCATTCCAGGTTGCAGGTCCAGCGACCGAAAAAGAACGTCGCTGCATAATGGCTGTCCGCGTGCGGGGGACCAATAGCTCGGCCTGGTCAGCCGAGCGAAGAGCAGATCTCCGCAAGACCCCCGAGGTAGAGCGACACAACTCCCGCAGGTATGGGGGAGCAAGTCCCTCTAGACAACGCCTAACCAGTGCAGAGACCCTATAGGCGATCCGCAGCGGGAAAGGGAGCCAGTGCAGAACATCCCGCATATAAAGAGAAACCTGGCCAAATCTGGGGATGCGACCAATAAGACGTGCGGCTGCACGCAAAACCCGGTCCAAACACCCAAGGCGGGCAGCTGGGAGGCCAGCGTAAAGGGCGCTACAGTAGTCCAGACGGGAAACCACAAACGCATGGACAAGGGTAGAAGCAGCTGCCTGCGTCAGAGTGCGGGAGACTACCCTTAACTGACGAAGTTGATAATAAGAGTCCCGACAAAGCAAATTAATATGTCGCATGAATGTGAGCTCTTGATCCAGAATTACACCAAGATCCCGTACTGAGGAGGCAAAGGAAACCCATGGAAATTCAAGCGCCAGACCCTCAAGATTAATTTTTGCAAGCTGTTGGCGCGTACCAAACCAGATATATTGGGTCTTTGCCGGGTTTAACCGTAGACGGTTTGAGGACATCCAGGCCTCCAAATTCCCCACAACTCGGGCGATCTCTCGAACTGCAGCAGCAGCAGCCAATGGTGAGCAGTGGACATACGCTTGGAGGTCATCCGCATAGGACTGACTTAAGACTGCACTGGCCGCCAAGAGGGGACCAAGGTCAGCAGTATAGAGTATGTACAATAGGGGACCCAAAACAGAGCCCTGGGGCAGGCCAAATGGAGCAGGAACCCAGGGTGACCTAGCAGACCCACAAGCCACAATGCAAGAGCGGTCCTGAAGGTATGAGGTAAGCCAGTCAAGAAAATTTCCAGAGAGACCATAGGAGGTAGAGAGGCGTGTCAAAAGAATAGTATGATCAACTGTATCGAATGCAGCGCTTACATCGAACAGTGCCAATAGAGTAACCTGTGACTTATCAATGGCCCCATAAATGTCCGAGAGGAGGCGTACCAACAAGGTCTCAGTAGAGTGACCTTTTCGAAAGCCCGACTGGTAAGTTGGTAAAAGGTCATTCTTATCAAGGTGGACAGTAAGCTGAGTAGCTACTACCTTTTCAATCATTTTAGAGATAAAAGACACATTAGCTATAGGCCTAAAGTTATTAGGGTCAGCCAAATCCAATCCCTCGCGTTTAGGCACCGGGATGAGGATGGATCTTTTCTGTGAGACAGGCAGGATGCCCTCACGAAGGGAGCTGTTGCAGAGGACCGTCAGGAAAGGGAGTAAAATATCCACGAATTCTTGAAGAAGAGATGTAGGAATGCATTGTACACCGTCTCGGACATTGGATGGTAATGATATTTTGTATACATTTAGTAATTTTTTTCAAAATTTCCAAAATCTAGCAGCTAAAACAATGATGGGAAATGTTAATCTGCTCATTCTTTGAAGGATAGGCAAAAAAAATTTGAAGAAATTATCGAAAAAACTCAAAAGACCAGCATGGGACATCGATTCTGCACTTTTCGGATAATGACCCATATACATACACATCTTACCATTATAAATATCTCGGCCTAAGATATTTATAATGGTAAGATGAATTCATTTGCGCCTGAAAGTTGTATACGAGTTTAAGGACAGTGCTATTCGAATCGCGATGACATAATTGGACGCCATGACACCGGAAGCTGCTGGTGCCGTGCGAAAAATCCAGAAATGACGTGTCCTGCCAGCGCGGACGTCGGAGAGAGCGATCATCATCCGGGTCCCAGCAGGCGCTCCTCCGTCTACCCCTCGAGTCCGGCGTCCGACCATAACAGTCCGACACGCGTATTCCCGACATTCGCCATGGCAACTATCGGCGTTGCCATAGCAACTATCTGGCAGACTTCGATCCGTCGAGGGATGGTGCGGTCTCTGCGGTCCGCGCGCCGACCGACGAGATCTCGCGTTATCTAGACGAGATCTCGCCGACCAAAGAAATGAAATGACTTTTCCTGGATCGATGGAGAAAGAGAGCGAAGACCCAGAGAGAGAGAGCGAGAGGGAGGGAAAGAGCGAGAGGGAGAGAGGAAGCAAGAGAGAAACAGAGCGCTATATAATGATGATGAGCAATGCTTCGTCCTGCATTCCGCTGTGTCTACGTCCACAGGGAACCAGTATTTCGAGTGCAGTCGGAAGTACCCATAGTGCAGTTGACTTCCGCTCGTCTGCCGTCTGTCCCTCTAGCGGCACAAAGCGAAAACAAAGAAACGACAAACCTCGAAATGAAACCATAATGTACTCCCATCGTGCAATGTATTCCAAATCGTGTAATGTATTCCCATTATGTAATGTATTCCAAATCGTGTAATGTATTCCCATTATGTAATGTATTCCAAATCGTGTAATGTATTCCCATTATGTAATGTATTCCAAATCGTGTAATGTATTCCCATTATGTAATGTATTCCAAATCGTGTAATGTATTCCAAATCGTGTAATGTATTCCCATTATGTTATGTATTCCAAATCGTGTAATGTATTCCCATTATGTAATGTATTCCAAATCGTGTAATGTATTCCCCATCGTCTATTATACTCCACATCGTGTAATGTCTTCTTTGATGTTCACTACGAATTAATGATTAGATGCTGTAATTCGACACTCTGTCATAACAAAGACGATTAGTGTTGCCCTTCTCTTTTCTCCAGGCTTGGGACTGGCACTGCCAAAGTACGGACAATGGCGAAGTTATGTTAAAATCGTACTAATTGGATTTAGATAGATGACCTCGGTGTCCAGAATGCAAAAGCATTATCCGATGGCTCTTCAAATCCTAAAGTCTCTTCAAATCCTAAAGTCTCTTCAAATCCTAAAGTCTCTTCAAATCCTAAAGTCTCTTCCAATCCTAAAGTCTCTTCCAATCCTAAAGTCTCTTCAAATCCTAAAGTCTCTTCAAATCCTAAAGTCTCTTCAAATCCTAAAGTCTCTTCCAATCCTAAAGTCTCTTCAAATCCTAAAGTCTCTTCAAATCCTAAAGTCTCTTCAAATCCTAAAGTCTCTTCCAATCCTAAAGTCTCTTCCAATCCTAAAGTGTCTTCAAATCCTAAAGTTCTTATCCTAAAGTCTCTTCCAATCCTAAAGTCTCTTCCAATCTTAAAGTCTCTTCCAATCCTAAAGTCTCTTCAAATCCTAAAGTCTCTTCAAATCCTAAAGTCTCTTCAAATCCTAAAGTCTCTTCCAATCCTAAAGTCTCTTCCAATCCTAAAGTGTCTTCAAATCCTAAAGTTCTTATCCTAAAGTCTCTTCATATCCTAAAGTCTCTTCCAATCCTAAGGTCTCTTCCAATCCTAAAGTCTTTTCAAATCCTAAAGTCTCTTCAGTCTGTTAGAAATGATGGAGCACCTGATTCTTCGTCTTTAACCTGCGTGGTGTCCGAGAGTCAACTGATTAGTGTGCTGGACTGTTAAGCGAGAGGTTGGTGAACTCATGTACAAAACTGACGGAACAGAAATCAGACGAGAAGGGAGAAGACTGGCCACCTGCCCGAGTATAGCCTACCCTCGTACGCCTAGGCTGAGAAAGTGAAGCCATTTGAAATTCATTACCATGTGTGCATCTCGGGGTTCACTTACAGCTGATCCTCTTGTTTTTCCTCGTCCTCCTCCTCGTCGTCGTCGTCGTCCTCCTCCTCCTCCTTCTTCTTCTTCTTCTTCTTCTTCTTCTTCTTCTTCTTCTTCTTCTCCTCCTCCTCCTCTTTCTTCTTCATCTTCTTCTTCTTCTTCTTCTTCTTCTTCTTCTTCTTCTTCTTCTTCTTCTTCTTCTTCTTCTTCTTCTTCTTCTTCTTCTTCATCATCTTCATCATCTTCTTCTTCTTCTTCTTCTTCTTCTTCTTCTTCTTCTTCTCTCCTGCTCCTTCTTTACCTGCTCCTTCTCCTTCTCTTGCTCCTTCTTCTCCTGCTCCTGCTACTCCTCCTCGTGCTCCTCCTCATCCTCGTGCTCCTTAATCAAGCACGCAGACTCTGAGAAATGTAGGGAGACAGAGTTTCAAGATCGAAAGTGTTGGTCAAGATCGAATTATAATTAAAGGACTGAGCCTATTATAGTAGTTCAATGTATAGGCTAGTAAGCCCACAAGGCAAGTGTCTGAAAGCATTGAAATGAACAAAAGCCAATCGCATTAAAAGCCGAACAAACGCCTCCGACTCAGAGTTAAACTTGGCTCAACTCCGACTCAGTAAAGTCAGCCAAACTGATCCGAACATGAACAATATGCACCACACTCTTCAAAGACCTTAGCAAAATTAATTCATTTTGAAATTATATACTGTATTTAAATATGCAGGATGTAGCGTACGCAGAGGCATATATATTTCATATGCTATAGTTAGAAAATATGTTTAGAGTGTATAGCGCTAATGTATAAAATATTAACACGCTCATGTTTATTCATAGGTTTACATTGTCTTGGACTGTAGTGAAGTGTGCCAAGACAATGAATTAATTGATGTTAATTAGATTCAAAGGAGTGGGTGACTTTCGAAATGAGTATATGAGCGTGAGTAATTTAGTAGGGGCGAGGTTGATGAATTGTTGAATGTAATTACGTAACTGACAGGCGTCTTGGACATAGGCATGGGTGTCAGGAGGGGGGCAAGGGGCATTTCCCCCTGGATTTTGAAAATTGTCTCGTTTCCTGGTGTTCAAGAAAAGCTGTAGCGTCATTTTGCCAGCCCCAGAAAAATTTCCCCCCCCCAGAAAAGTTTTGCCCTCCTAGAAAAATTGGACATAGGCCTAGTTGGTGGAAAGGAGGAGGCTTTGGAGGATGGGAAGAAAGGAGAAAGGAAGGAATAGTTATTTTGGAACTTGTATTATAGTCGTTTGAAGCCGTGGGAGGTGTTGTTCAGATGACTATTTAAACTCGGTGAAGAATACAGAATAATTGTTTTAGTCTCTATAGGAATCAATGTCTGGCTGTTAATTAACTTTTAATTAGACTTGAGCGCAGACAATGACTGTAGTGACGATTCTTTAATAAATAAACTGACGAAATGATGTATAGTCGGGTTACCGCTTAGAATGGATTTGGGTAACATGGCCATTTTAACCCAATTTTTTACAGTTGTAATAGGAAGGACAGGCGAACAGGGCAAGGGTTTCCTGATGAAGGAAAGTGGTACAGGGCAACAATGATGGAGTTGCGAAATGAGTGAAGGAATGAGAGATGAAAGGAAGAAATAAAAGATTGCCCTTCACAAAGTATGTAATGCATGGAATACAAGGAAATGATGAATATGAAGTCTTGGAGGAATGAGGGACAAAAAAATGAGGGACTGAGAAGATGACCAGAATATCGGAAAAAGGAGGGATGGACCTACGGACGAACGGACGGACGGATGGGTGGGTGGTTAGGTGGGAGGTTAGGTGGATGGTTGAGATAATGGATGGAGAGAAGGAATGAAGGAAGGACAGATGAAATAATAGGCGAAAGGGTGGACAGGTGGATATAAGGACGGTCGGACGGACGAACCAAAAGAAAGATAAACAGACGGACGGACGAACGGGCAGAAAGACGGACAGAAGACGGGCAGAAGGACGGACGGTCGGACGGGCAGAAGAACGGACGGTCGGACGGGCAGAAGAACGGACGGTTGGACGGGCAGAAGAACGGACGGTCGGACGGGCAGAAGGACGGACGGTCAGAGGGGCAGAAGGACGGACGGTCGGACGGGCAGAAGGACGGACGGTCAGAGGGGCAGAAGGACGGACGGTCAGAGGGGCAGAAGGACGGACGGTCGGACGGGCAGAAGGACGGACGGTCGGACGGGCAGAAGGACGGACGGTCAGAGGGGCAGAAGAACGGACGGTCGGACGGGCAGAAGAACGGACGGTCGGACGGGCAGAAGGACGGACGGTCAGAGGGGCAGAAGGACGGACAGTCGGACGGACAGTCGGACGGACAGAAGGACGGACAGTCGGACGGACGGTCGGACGGGCAGAAGGACGGACAGTCGGATGGACAGAAGGACGGACAGTCGGACGGACAATCGGACGGACAGTCGGACGGGCAGAAGGACGGACAGAAGGACGGACAGAAGGACGGACAGAAGGACGGACAATCGGACGGACGGTCGGACGGGCAGAAGAACAGACGGTCGGACGGGCAGAAGGACGGACGGTAGGACGGAGGGACGGAGGGACTAAGGAGCGTACGGCGTCGTTCTTGGCCGGCGGCGGTGGCCCGTCTCAGGTTGAGTCTCGGCGCCTCGTCGTCGGTCGGTCGATCGGTCGGAGAGGCTCCGTAAACAGGTATCGCTTTCAATGCCTCCTCACTCGACCTCCGCCAACGACCGCCCGACCGACCCCAGTCACCCCACTGCGTGGCTAATCGTTCCCTACCCCAGGGCGTCGCTGATCAACCGCCCCTGCCAGGTATAGGCTACTAGGTAGGGCAATGCAAGACGAGGTCAGCTGACTGGGCTGAGCTGAAAGCAAAGCAAGGCAATGTAAGGCAGCGTCATGTAACTTAAAGTTTAGGGGCCTAAAGTAAAGCAATGTAATATAATGTGATATGATGTGATGTCGTGTGATGTGATGTAATGCAATGTGATCCATTCATTAATTCATTAAAACATTTATGTCTTATTTGTCTCCAAGAGGGCTGTAATGTGATGTAATGTGATGCAATGTGATGTAATGTAATGTGATGTAATGTGATGTAATGTGATGTAATGTAATGTGATGTAATGTGATGTAATGTGATGTAATGTAATGTGATGTGATGTAATGTGATGTAATGTGATATAATGTAATGTAATGTGATGTTATGTGATGTAATGTGATGTTATGTGATTAATGTAATACGATGCAATACAATTCTCATAGCCACGCGTTTTTTTTCGCCGTCGTTCAATAGAATTAAATCAAATCGAATCAGAATTATAATTAAATCGAATCTTAGGTGGCCCCACATAACGGGATTATTATCCCTTCTGGGTCGCCTTCTGTTGCAAATGCTGATACTGTAGTGTTATGTCGACACGGCTTTGCTTTCAAACGCCTTCAATAAAAAGATTTGATTGATTGATTGATTGATTGATTGATTGATTGATTGATTGATTGATTGATTGATTTTCTGTTACTGCTTCGATTATAATCGATTCTCATCTTCGTAACAAAAATCAAATGAATTCCTGAAGAACCAGTTTCAGTGCAAGGACAAAAGCATACGAAAGAAGAAGAGAGCAGTAACTGGCGCATTTCTTGACTGGCCGTGTATGTCCGCCAGATTACCAAGGAATCGCAGGGACTTTGAAGCAAATACTGACGGCACATGGGTCTGTAAGTACTTGTCAGCGGAGACATTCTCCATCTCTGCATGCCTCTCATCTGCATCCCGTCTCGGACGACGTTTCGTGGTTTGTGACAACTCAAACTGTAAGTCCTGCTGCTTCGAAAGTCCTCCAGATCAGGATCATACAGGATCATATAATCTGACTCTCATATGACTGATTCACCACAGAAGGCTGTCGAATGCACAGCATAGTCTGCTCGAGACTATTAACCAACTACTATCGTAGTAGGTTCCAGTGTTTAACGCCATCTTGTGGATGCCAAGGCAGTTGATGTAGCCCTCCTCTTTTATCCAGGTTTTGGACTGGTACTACCAGGGTACGGGCAGAGGTGGAATTTAACCAACCAGTCAAAATTGTCGCAGATTTTATATTCACGTGGAGACATATTGCGCTGGTTCCAGGTGTAGCAATTTCAGATTACCCCCATTTAAAATTACAACCCCCCGGTAACTTGAAATCGCGTTCAGATTACCGGGGGTAATCTGCAGAAATCGATTTCAAGTTACCCCCCCCCCAGGGTAACTTGAAATCGATTTCAGATTACCTCCTACGATTTCAGATTGCCCCCTCAAATTAATGGGGCCCGTTCTTCGACTATCTGATAATAATAATAATAATAATAATAATAATAATAATAATAATAATAATAATAATTGTTAACATTTATCATTAAACTCTCGTTACTGCTCTAGTACATGATGTACAACAAGCTATCTTTCTCTGTTGATCACAATTACATCAACTAGGTTGAATCTTTCTATATCTTATGTTTGCATGTAATATTTCACGCACTTCGAACGAGTGTATGAGTGGTTTTAATACAATTAACATTACTGTGACTTTTTTAATTTTTTATATATATTGAGACTAGCTTTCAAACTGATATGTTTCACGTTTTTTATTCAATAAACATATCATAACTTGTAAGCATAAGAATGTATCAGTTTAGCTAAATCAGACAGGGGGTAATGTAAACAGCGCAGGGGTAACTTGAAATCGCGTTCAGGCTACCCCTGAGGGTAATGTGAAATCGATTTAAGATTACTGGGGGTTAACTTGAAATGGGGGGTAGCCTAAAGTCTTTACACCGGTAGATGATGAATAACGTTCACTATTCTCAATGGGCATTCCTTACCTGTCGATTCGGCCCCAGAATTATACATCTAGGGTTCATGTGGTCCCGTCTCAAGCCACGACATGTCGACCGCCATGACATTATGGTTCTGAAGCCATGACGTTCTGAAGCCATGACTTTCTGAAGCCATGCTTCCGTTTGACAACTCGACCGCAGCGTGGCTTCAGGAGTATACCATTGCCCTTCCACAGAGGTTAAATTGCTCGTCCAGATGTGACAGATGTCCAAAGTTCCAAATCTAAAACCTCAAGTCTGTTTGACGAATCTATAACGGATACTCGCTATTCAGATAAAACATAATATGTGTGAAACATGATGCATACGTTTGGTTGATAATTGTAACCGAAAACACATTTAGATGACGGGTCTCTTCCTTTAGACGGGTCTACTCTTTTAGATAAAGGTCTCCTCTTTTAGATAGCAGATCTCCTCTTTTAGATGACGGTTCTGCTCTTTTAGTAGATGACGGATCTCAAATTCGAGTTGCCGGATCTAACGGAGGGATCCGGATGAATTTCACCACTGCCCTTTCGGAATAATTGTTAAAGCAATTTTGTTCTTCTTCTCATTCTTTGTCTTCTTATTTTTTTGCTATTCTGATTTCACTCATTGCTTCTGGTTTTGTTCTTTATTCTGTTCTTGCTCACGTTCTTCTAATCTTAAGTTCATCTCAAAGGTATACGAAGTACTAGCGAATTCATTTTCATAGCCTCCGCTTATGGTGTCGGCGATTTAGGGTATACTCTCTCGCCGTGGTTCAAAATAAGTACGAACAGAAACACCTCAAGAAATATTTTGACATGTCCGATGGTATACCCTATTAAATATGGATAGGTTTTACCTTTTCTATCGCCGTTTCGGACTCAGTGGCGTCGCCACGATTTGAAAAGTAGCACGGCAAATTAGAGGGTCTGCAGGGGGACTGAAACCTTTAGCAAACAAAAACTGGTACGACCGCAGGCCCTATGTTGTTTCCGTATGTTGTTACCGTACCACCTTAAAAAGTGGTACGGCAAAAGCCGTAGGGCCTACCACAAATATAGGCGGCGAAGCCACTGTTCGGACCTGCCTGAAGTGTGCCAAATTGGTCATCTGTCGGAGTTCTAGAAAGATTCTTAAAGGACAGTATCAAAATATCCAACTGTACATAGTATATTACTGTTCATTTTGGGAGGTCTATACTTTCTAGGACAGAAATCAAAATTACAGGAAAGGAGGGAGGAAGAAGGAAGGAATGAATGAACAAAGGAACGAAAGGAATGAAGGAACGAAAGAACGAAAGGGGAAAGGAATGAAGAAAGGAAGGAAGGAGAGAATGGCAGAAGAAGAGAAGGCATTCATGCACTGAGGGTGGCCGAGAGGGAGGTGTAGCGACAGGGAGGAAGAAAGACTCAGATGCAGACAGACAGGCAGACAGATAGGCAAGTAAACAGACAGGCAGACAGGCAGATGAGAGGCAGGGCCTGGTGGTGGAGGGGAGGGGCGCAGAGGGAGGGACGAGGACTAGATACTCTCGGCGCAGAATCGTAGCTCGGTATGCAAACACAAAACGCTGAATCGTCGAAATCAGATAATTAATCTTGCCCTAATCCTCCGTCCATACATCCATTTATTCAGCCCACGCCTCTCCTCCTCCTGCTCCTCCTCCCACTCCTCGTTCTCCTCCTTCCCCTTCTCCTACTACTCCTATGCCTCTTTCTCTTCTTGTTCCTCTTCTTCTACTCCTGACTTCTCCATCTCCTTCTCTTTCTGTCATTCCACTTTCTGCATCCGTCCCTCATTTGTCTTGTAATTCTTGTCTCTCATTCACCTCGTATACTATTTCGCCTACTATTCATCCTACTATTCCTCCTTTTATATCGCCCACTATTCGTCCTAATATTTCTCCTGCTATATTGTCAATTATTAGTCCTACTATTCGTCCTACTATTCCTCCAACTATTTTGTCTCTCATTCGTCCTACTGTTGCACGTGCTTTTGCACCTACTATTCCTCCTACTATTCGCCTACTATTCGTACTACTATTAGTCCTGCTATTAATTTTATCCATGTATTTCTCATACTATTTGTCCTACTATTCCTCCTCCTGTTTCTCCTACTATTCGTTGATTTCGTTCTAATATTCCTCCTCCTATTTCCCTACAATTCGTCCTAATATTCCTCCAACTATTTCTCCTACTATTCCTCCTACTATTCGCCTACTATTCGTACTACTATTCGTCCTACTATTAATTTTATCCAAGTATTTTTCATACCATTTGTCCTACTATTCCTCCTCTTGTTTATCCTACTATTCATCCTAATATTCCTCCTCCTATTTCGCTACTATTCCTCCTAATATTCCTCCAACTATTTCTCCTACTATTCATCCTACTATTCATCCTATTATTTCACTTACAGTTCTGTCTCTTTCCCCATCTACCTATTATGCATCTTTGTTCTATCCGCCGCCATCCTCATACTCTTTCCATCCTTCCATGCTCCAACTGCTCCTCCTGCTCCTCTACCCTTCCTCGATCTTCCTCTGTCCATCATTCCTCGTCTTGTCGTCCTTCAGCTCCTCATCTTTCTACCCTTTTCTTTCTATTCTTCCTCCTGCCACCCTTTCTAATCTTCTCGTTTTAGTCTTCTTCCTTTTCTATACCTTCCTCTTCCATTGGCCATTTCTTCCACCTACATATCCTCTTCTTCACTCTTCCTCCTATTCCTCGTCTTCTTCTTCCTCATCCTCGTCTCCTCTCCCTCCTTCTCTTGCTCCTCCTCGTCCTCCCCCTCCTCTTATTCTTCCTCCACCTCTTACTCCTCTTCATCTTCCTTCTTCTCCTCCTTCTTTTGCTTCTCCT
>OY744609.1:51791162-51835484 GCA_963556255.1 Allolobophora icterica | reverse complement strand
AACATTATACTGAAAGCATTAATAGCGTTTCCGGTGAGGGTTGACATCTGTACAAAATATTACACTAGGTCAAGTAAACTCCCATATATTGCACGATTTCATTAAAGGTCATGATCAGAGACTTGATCGTGTTTTACAGCGAATTCTGGACTGAAGGTATCAACCAAACAACCTTAACTTGAAGCCTCACAGAAGAAGAAGAAGAAGAAGATGATGATGATGAGGATGATGACGACGACGATGACGATGATGGTGATGAAGATGAAGAAAAACAACACCAACAATAACAACAACAACGACAATAACAACTGCAACGACACGACAATAACAACAACAAGTTCAGTTTCTTAGCGTCGGCATTTGCGAAAATGCTCTATAGGCAACTGACTCAGATTTGATTCTTGACCTCAGGACTGAGCCACCATAGACTGCCGCGCACCCTCTCGATAAATAAGTGCGTCACGGATGTTTTTCTTTAGAAGTGGCGCTGATTACAACTACAAATTACAATTGCAATTACAAAGTGGCAAACTAATTTTGCAATTAATTCACACAGCGGTCTCGATTCGAAAACGAAATGCGACGTTGAAACTATCTTCCGACCACTCGGAAAAAATACACATGTATGCTGTGAAGTTATAATATATGGCACATAAAATAGATAGCATTATATAGTTGTAAATTATGTATGTATAAATGGAAATAAATATAAATATACGTCTTCAATATATATATACATATACAATATATAATATATATACATCATCATAGGCCTGTTTATATGTATAAGCCTAAATATAAATATATTTATATGGAGAATTTATATAGCGCCCCTTCGAGGTTATCTACTCAGAAGCAATATATAGATTATGTGTGGTTTAAGTCTGCAGGTTTATAAAATTGTTATAGTAATCATTCGCAATACAATATAGCTAAATTCAGGTCCAAATTTAAGACTTGTGTATTTGCAATTGCTGATATACCCACGTCTCATTTCAATGACCAGACGGATTTAGACCTATGGCTTTCTCCAACAGTATACACATTCCTTGACCACAGATTCACTTTACTGTCAATGGATAGGCCTACCTTGTACATCATGGTAACAGCGCTGCATAGAATGCATTAGGATAGCTTAGATTATAGTCTTTTATAGATTAGATTAGACCAGATCAGATCAGATCAGATTAGATTAGATTAGATTAGAGTAATAAAATGAGCAAAACAATGCCTTGTACGTTACATTACCTCAAAATATTACCTTACCTCGTGTAAATGCGCCTCTAATTTTGAGTGGCGCTATATAATTACAATTACAATAAACCATCGGATTAGATTAGATTAGTAAATGAGTCATTCGACTTACCGCAATTTACCTTCCACCGACTCAGTGAATTGATGACTGAATCGATTAATCATATAGATGTCATTAAATCATATTGATGACTGAATGACTTTAAGCAATGAAACAATGAATAATTGATTCTCGAAAGGACTTACTGAATAAACGAATGAATGACAAAATGGATGAATGGATGACTAACTAAATAACAGTTGGCTTGCAGTAGCTGGATTTCTTTGGGTCACGCCTTAGGCTACCCCCAAACTGGTTCGGACGAGGATTACCCATGACTGTAAGCAGGTTCAATGTGTGACCCTTAATTATCTCGTCGCTGAAGAGCTAAATACAACAAGTAATAACGAGAAGGAATAGGGAATTAACTCGTCTCCGACTAAAGATATATGTCATCAAAATTTCCGGGAAAAGTCGTGAAATCCGGGAAGTTATATAGAAGGAAACTTGAGAAGCCATGAAATACCAATGAATTTAAATTAGACAAATATGCGGATGAGTTAAAACGCTGAGAGGCCGTCAAAATTGCACGAGTTAAGAATGCAAATTCGATCTTTTTGCCCCAAAGTAAAGATTTGATTCCCCCAGTTTTGACTGGCTGGATCAATGAATGCCTGAATGAAATAAAGAAGTAATTCATTTACTGAAATAAAATGAGTGCATTGGTCCTGCGACCTGCAGGCCATTCATTCATTCATTCGTTCGTTCATTTATTTATTTATTTATTCATTCATTCATTCAATAATTCATTCATAGCGCAGGACAACTTACCTTACAGATTGTATACAATCATTCATAAACAGTTGAGTACATTGAGTACATTAACTATCAGTTCTTGAACTGTTCTTCCTTCCTTCCTTCCTTCATTCATTCTTTCCTTCCTTCATTTCTTCCATCTTTAACCCAGTGAATTTTACCTAATCCACTCGGAGGCGGGGCTTTGTTGTCCGTCTCCCACTCGGCGTCCAATGGCGTCAATGCCTGCAGCCGATTGCGAATGATGGACGTCTTCAGCCAACGTAGGCGATATCTTCGGCGCGAATTAGCATCGACCGTGCCAAGCTGCTGCCGCTGCTGCTGGGCCTTCATCCGTTCGTCGCTGCTAGGTCAAGGTGTGACGCCAAACGCGCCGGGCACCTGCTGAGAGGCGCGCGTCCATCTTGTAGGCTGTGCAATCGGAAATTCGGCGAAGCGGAAATAGACACCAGCGAAGGACGGTTGCTGAAACAGGAGCATCTGTCTCGGTCGCAGAAGGAGAGGACAGCGAGAAGAACAAGCGGTCAGTTTACTACAGAACTCAGTTAAATTTACCCCGTTGTCCTAGCGCAACATAAACTGTCTTAAATAGTTGTAATAGTCGTTGTAAACTTCAAATTTCTAAAGCGTTGCTCTAAAGCTAAGGGCAGGGCACCTGCTTGTTCCCGAGCGTTGTTTCGTGTCCAAGGCGTTAACATTACATAGCTTAATATTCGTTATACACGTATTAGTTCACATTGCAAGGTTTGCGGTATATAGTCAAAGCTCATTTTTATGCAGTCCTATGTCAGAATTTCTGTAGCACCTTTAAGAATATTTTGCAACCTATTGTGTGTGTATGCATCAACAAATCTAGCATAGCGTCGCTCTGTATTATATGCTATAGTATACAGCGTTTTCATGAGGTCAACAAATCTCCACCCGTAATTGTTAAAAGCTGCACAAACGTGTAGACGGGCGCTATATGAATTTGATGTTATTCTACTTGATCATGTCACACATAAAATTAAATTTCTAACGCTTTCTTGCATATGTATACGGCCAATATTACATTAGAGTTAAGTTACCTAAGTACTGGAATTAAAGTGTGCTGTGAACTCCTACTGTTTTGATGGTTCCTATATATTTGGATACTGAAGTCGTAGTAAATATGCTTTAAGTAAATTATTCACTAAATTCATTTAACTTATTTAACATTTAACTCTTAAAATTCATTTCACAACGCATTTGATAGCACGTCATGTTGTCCATCGCTCAGTTGATGTTGTGTCAACAAATGCATTGCTTACTTACTTAATTCTGTACTTATATCGGTATTTGTATATGATATCGGTAGAACAAATGTAACTAAGTACGTTAAGTCATTTTAGAAGGTCTACTTGTATAATTAAGTAGAGCTAATGATTTAATTAGTATCTTGTACTCGACGACACATAGGTCTATTTTATAAGTATATATGGCCTAAACAAGTCAGTAAGTAAACGTTCAAAGTTTGGGTCGACTATACAGCATAGACGAGAATAAAAATAAAATAGAGAGTAAAACTTAAATAGAGAATTAAAAAATTGAGAGTAAAATTAAATAGAGAGTAAAATAGAGAGTAAATATTAAATAGAGATTAAAAATTAAATAGAGATCGATGGAATGAAGCGACAGCATTCATATAGATTAGACTGAATGATACTCTATAAGATGCAGACTTAGAATTTGTGCTAACAGTTGACACTGTAAATCACCATGGAAGTATTATATCCATCTACTGGAGATGCTATATAAATTGTCGTTAATTACAATTAGGCTACAGTTGCGATCTATTAGAGTAAATAAGTTAAATCATAGGCCCCCTATTATACATCTTATGCACATTTATTAGGTAACTAAATATTTGGCAGCAAAGTTATTCAGCACTTTATGGATACACTATGTAAGTGAAGGCGCTAAAGAAATGATTTTTTACATCATTGTGGCATCTGGATTTCTTGGTAGCATTACTTCATGTGCACGAATGACGAATTCATATTTTGCATCAACTTTACTTCAAATTTATAGTGGAACTATACCTTTCTTTGTTTCAAGCTCCCCTTATTGCATTCCCGGAGTGCACTTCCCCAGTCATTAAGGCTTAAACCCTTCGTGCATTAGTTAGGCTGTAACCACAAATCGTATCTTACCCTATCTTGCTTTATGCCTTTCCTTTCTTTACCTGAATTTACCTTGCCTAATACGATCAGGATGAGAATTGTCAGGGGGTTGGGGGTTCAAACCCCAGTCTTTCTTAAGATATCTAAGTTAAGTCTTCATTGCACATCCCAGAGGGTCGTTTCCAACCCCCCAGTTGGGCTAGTGTGATCATATTGTGCATATATTTTAGCATTTCTTTCACAATTCACTTTTTGGGTTACTAATAAAGAAATGTTCTGGTTTATTGTGAGATTTATGACTGTGTGAATTGCATAATAATAAATTTGGTGATGTCATCACTGTAAGGAGTTTAAGCTTTCTATTGCATTTTTGAATTTTCTCAGTTTGCAAAATACGGATTAAATATTCATCTCCGCATGGATCAAACTCATCAAAGTCTACCCCCCCGTCTTTTTTCTACAATTCTCACACTGACATACCTTAGCGTATTTCCCGCCATATACTTATCGTATACCTCACCTTACTTTAGTCCATTGTTCTCCACAGCTTGTTTTAACTACCCTAGCTAACTAGCTACCTTATCCTCGTACAGAATAAACAGTTGTACAAATGCCCTTTCATTTCACCTGTGTAGCTATAATCTTACAACTTCTTTGCCGCCTTCATAATATTATAACGCACAGACATCAATCGATGACATAAAGCCTCCAATCTAAACCTTACAATACAGTTAATGATATTGTGTGCATTGTGTACACTCGGAGGCGTCTTCACCATAGAAACCTTGGAGCAAATGCTCCATCCAAGAAATAGGGGGAAAATCTGTCAGTGTGTATGCCACCATTTTAGGGGGGAAGGAAGGGGAAAGG
Source organism: Allolobophora icterica (assembly GCA_963556255.1). Classification (NCBI taxonomy): domain Eukaryota; kingdom Metazoa; phylum Annelida; class Clitellata; order Crassiclitellata; family Lumbricidae; genus Allolobophora; species Allolobophora icterica. The sequence goes on along the minus strand of OY744609.1, from coordinate 51,830,363 downwards.
GAAGAAGAAGGGGGAAAGGGGAAGTTGCTCCAATGACTTAGGGGGGGGATAGACGCCCCTGTACACACTATAGTCTTCATTGTACTGCTGTATACCTAAAAGCTTTCCTTGCGGCTTCTCGTCTTCATTACATATCATTAAGGATACGCCGCATAACATAAGTTAATTGCGTTACATATTTATACAAATCGTCACATTGCATTACATGAAACACAACGCTACACGACACTACACAACATTTCCTATAACACTACGACACTCTTCTATATTTGGGTCTCCTGTAGGCCCCTATATATCTTATTTTGACGCTATAATGCACGAATGCTCTTTCAATACATCGCAAAAGTGTATACAGTGTATACGATATCAGAAGCTTCCAGTAATCGAAGTATACTTACTTTAATACATATTAAATTTATTAATATGTATTAAATATATTACTATATATTAAACATGTCAATATAATTATATTATACTATAGATATATTTATATATATTAGATATATTAATATATATATTAGATATATTAACTTTTTTAGCTTCGTTACCCGTCGATGTGAATCCGCACTAGCGGTTGAGTCTACATGAGAATGATGGAGGGCACGTCATACTCTGGACATCCGAATCCACTTCCGCCACCCTGGACTCGGCTTGACGGTCTCTCCGGAAGCGACGTCCTTCTCGAAGACGAGTGCGGGTTGTCGGAACGCTATCTCCATGGTGACGGTATCCATGGCGACATTATCCATGGCGACGCTGGCACCATGTCGTACTACGACAGTGCGTCGGCGATACGCATGGCCTCCGGTTACGCTCGACAGACTCCATCGGGTAAACCATGCACTCTTAAGTCAATCATTTATGTATTGCCAGTGTACTGAGGATTTCTTGTTGAAACCTGCGTATTAAAAGAAAATGTAATAGACTTATTTGTATAGAAAATTTTAAAAGGAGTGGATTATTTGCAAATACAATCAGAGCAGCGCAATGACCGGACACAATTACAGCCTTCTTCAATCAATCAATCAATCAATCAATCAATCAATCAATCAATCAATCAATCAATCAATCAATCAATCAATCAATCAATCAATCAATCAATCAATCAATCAATCAATCAATAAATCAATCAATCAATCAATCAATCAATCAATCAATCAATCAAACATAATTTTTATATCGTCCCATCATTCAATGTCTCTACTCAGAGGCGCTCCCGATCCTTGCCAAGCGGAAAAAAAGCAGTTTTCAAGTTCAGGAACCCGTAGAACGGCGAGGGAAAACCCAAAGGAGGTAGCAAACCTCCTTTCATCGATACCAACCAGCGGATGATGGAAGGATCAGTTGGAGCCAGGTGGTGTATTCTACGGAAGGTGAGCTGCCATACAAGTGTAGTAACTCGGCTTAATATGTCTTAACTCTACAGCGCATGTCAGCGTATACACTGTTAACAGAAACAAGCGACTGACGGCTGCGCTATGCAGCTACTGCGCATCTGTCAAGACAAATTTTAGACCAGTATCATAGTATTAATACTCTAGGATTTATACATTACCAGGTTGATTTAAGACACCTGCTGGAAATATGGAGTATATACAATATGAAATCAATGGGATGCGATTGTAAGTAACAGGATGCATAGAGAGAAGAACACGATGACGGTGAGAGAGAGACAGAGGGAGGGAGACAGAGACAGAGACAGAGAGGGAGAGACAGACAGACAGAGAGGGAGAGACAGACAGAGACAGAGAGAACAGAGACAGAGAGACACAGAGACACAGAGAGAGACAGAGCGAGAGAGAGAAAAAGAGACAGAGATATAGGAGAGAGGAGAAAGAGGAGAGAGAGACAGCTGACTATTTATATGGCGACCTTTGTACCCCAAACGAACACAATTACAGAGCAAGTCACAGAGAAACACCAGTGCATCGTCTGGGGTGAAAATAGGTAGACGCAACGATTTCCCTCAGAATTCCCTCGCTCCCTCTCAACCCTCCTCAGCATCCGAAGCATAGGCAGCAGACGGAGCGAGGGTGAAAGGGTTTGACGACGTCACTGGCATCGAGACGTCACGCGTCACGGCGTTTGGCACTGCGAGGCGTTTCGAACGATATTAGTCACGCTTGACTGCGCTCGTTGTCATAGTTCTTAGTTGGTCGGTGGGCGACATTAGCCGGCCAATTGAGACGCCTCTCAACATCTGGACGATGCCAGAGACGGCTTCGGAGGCTGCTGCAAGATGCTTAGCTGCTCGACAGACGTCCGCAAACGGAAACTAAGAGTTCCAGGATGTTTCTGCTCTGTTCCGTCCCTGATATGCTTCTGTCTCCGCCCTTTTGTCTGTCCATCCTTTCGTCTGTTCGTCCTTCTGTCTGGCTGGTTGCCTTATCTTCTGGTTTCGTTGACCTCCTCCATCTCGGATGATTAGCCAAAATTATTAACCACCGACTGTGTGTCATGATGACTACGCCATAGAAGTTAACCGATTAGTCAATGTTGGATTAGATGAAAAATCAACAGAACAGAATAGGTTTAGATATAATAGAATAGTGTAGAACAAAGTAGAATATAGTACAATAGATCAGAACATAATAGAACAGAATGGAACATAGCCAAATTAAGAAAAGCAAAACAGAACAGAGTGGGATAGAAAAATCAGATTAGATGTCATCGTCTTTGATTGAAATGCATCGAACTGAAAATGTGAATATGATATCATATTTATTATTTATTATATTTATTATTTATCATATTTATTACTTATTATATTAATAAGTTATTAAATTTATTATTTATTATATTTATTATTTGATATATTTATTATTTACTAAATTTATTGTTTATTATATTTTATTATCACATTTGATTAGATTGCAATGGATTTAAATTGGTTGTATTGGATTATAATATGATTAGATTAGGTTGGTGTCGATTGCATCTGATTGGATTAGATTAGATTAGGAGAGATTGGAGATTAGATTAGACGAGACTGTCTGTGTCTATTTTTAGACGCAGCTTCCGCAGACATGGCGACGTCTATGTACCGGACGTACTTCCAGCACTCTACCCCTCACCACCCTCACCACCCTCACCCGTCGCCGTGGATGTCCGATCCGAAGCTCTTCCACCCGGGGGCTCAGGACGCCGCCACCCACCAGTGGATGACCCCACCGAGGTCGGCGACCTTCGGGTCGTCTCCCTATCACCCATCGCGGACGCTCTACGCTGGTAGGGACCCGGACTCGAGGCCGACCAACCCCTACGGGTTCGCCCCCTATCTCCTGCCGAACGCGACGCAGGCCCTCGACCCTGACCGTCGCGACTGTACCCCTCCGGATTCGAAACCGTCTTTGAAGAGATCTGGGTCGGTTGGCGGTAGGGCCGACATCGCGATGACCGCCTATCCCTTATCAAGGTCGGGTCACGGCGCAGGCGCGGAATTAGGCAAGGGTAGCAAAGCTTCATCTGGTTCCCCGTTCTCATCTATCGCTCTGCCGCAAGGTATGACGGGAAGTAGTCACGGCCTGGCCGGAAGTACTCAGGTTCTGACGAACGGTACTCAGGGTTTGACGGGAAGTCTCTGTGGACCGGATCCGCTGCTGCCAGACTATGTCTACGCCACTTCCGGTGGAGGTGCCACGATCGGACAACAGAATGTCGGAATGTTCCGAATGTTGTCCGATATATCACGAATCAGAATCAAATCGAGGTCGAGTTCCGGTAAGAGTCATTTGGCTCATTATTCAATCGTTCGTTCACTCACTCACTCACTCACTCACTCACTCACTCACTCACTCACTCACTCACTCACTCACTCACTCACTCACTCACTCACTCACTCACTCACTCACTCACTCACTCACTCACTCACTCACTCACTCACTCACTCACTCACTCACTCACTCACTCACTCACTCACTCACTCACTCACTCACTCACTCACTCAATCACTCAATCCCTCAATCACTCACTCGCTCACTCACTCACTCACTCGCTCACCCACTATTCATTCATTCATTTATTTACTCACCTTGAGATTCCTTTATCCGTTTGTTCATTCATTCCTTCTTTCGTTGTTCCACCCTTCGATCTATTCATTCATGTCTTCGTAATTTCATTTTCTTATATTTTCCTCTTTTCTTTCTTTCGGTCTATCTATTCTTATTATTTATAACTTTATCAACTCCTTTCCATTCTCGATCTATATCCTTGCATCGTTATTTCTTTCATTGTTACTTAGTTCTTGCTTCTGACTTTTGAAGACACTCTTGTATGCGTTCTTGCAGAGGGTCGTGAGTGCGTGAACTGTGGGGCGACATCGACCCCCCTGTGGAGGCGCGATGGTAACGGTCAATACCTATGCAACGCCTGCGGCCTCTACCACAAGATCAACGGTCAAAACAGACCCCTCATCAAACCCAAGAGAAGACTGGTAAGCAACTGGTATTGACCATGATGACGATGACAACGATGATGATTTGACGATGAGCATGAACATGACAACGAACATGATCAAGAAGTGCAATAATCACGATCATGATCAAGACGGCGAAAATGACTGCGAACATGATTCAGAATATGTAATGATCATGATCAAGATCAAGACGGCGGGACACCATGGCGATCTTGATCAAGAACATGTAATGATCATGATTGTGATTATGACGCACGTGACGTCGGACAGGATCAAGAACATATGATGATCGTGATCAAGATCATGATCACGATTGTCATCATCATCTTTTCTCGCCTTAAGACCGCTCTATTCAGCCGGGCTGGAGTCGGGAGCACCTCTGAGTAGTACTCCTTAAAGAAGCTCTATATAAATGTCCGTTATGAATGAATGAATGAATGAATGAATGAATGAATGAGTGAATGAATGAATGAATGAATCATCAGTAACACCAGCAGTTTCGTCATTACTAGCATTATTACGTGAAACAATTGTGCTGACACAGTTAACTCATTAAACCAGAAATATTTCCTTATTCTGGTTTTAGACTAAACTTGGCAACTGTTTTATTTAGCGCAAATTGCCTACACATCTGCGTCTATACAAGCAATAGGTCGACTCCGTTGATATATGAAGCCTGTTATGTGGATTATTCAGGCATTCTTCGTATACATGAATATTAAATTAATCTTATATATAATTAAACTAACATGAGCTTTAAAGTAGCCATACTCACATCGCTGATAAGCTTATATATATTCGCCTCATGTGAACCCGGAACTGCGAGTCTATATGACGAGTTTCAAGCGAGGCGTGTAGCCAATGCTAGCGTGTTAGCCCAGCCGACCTTCCTACATTTGTGTATCAAACTTAAATCTGTATTATATAATATTTATGTGTGTGTGTGTGTGTGTATTAAATCATTGTATACATAATACATAGCTAAATCATCATCATCATCATCAGTTCCTGATGCCAACCATTTGGCGGCGATGGGTACGAATAAGTGATCTCCATTGTCCTCTGTCATTTGTCAAGTCAACTGCCCCCGTGTTAGTCCAAGGGATGTTAAGTTCTCATTTATATTATCTATGCAGTGTGATCTTGGTCTGCCTTTGTGTCTTTTTCCATCAAATCTTGCATGTAGTGCACTGTGTGGGATTCGGTCAACTGCAGGGGCGTCTATCCCCCCTAAGTCATTGGAGCAACGTCCTTTTCCCCCACTTCTTCCCCCCTCGCCGTTCCTTCCCCCCCTGAAATGGTGGCACACACACTGACAAATCTTTCCCCCCTTATTTCTTGGATGGAGCATTTGCTCCAAGGTTTCTATGGTGTAGACGCCCCTGGTCAACTGGCATTCTGTCTACATGTCCAAACCATCGGAGTCTTCGTTGAACGACTTTGTCTAGCAGAGTTGTTTTGATGCCTAATGATTGTCTTATGTCATCTTTTCTTATTTTCTGCAGTCTTGAAATCCCTGCGATCTTCCGCAGCCAGCTCATTTCTGCTGTAAGAATTCTTTTCTCATCTTGTTTATGCTTTGTCCAACATTCCGATCCATGTATATAGGAAAATGGGTTGTATATATCGTTGTCTCGTATATTTTTGTCTTCGTTTTCTTTGTAAATTCTCTGCTTCTCTTATATAGCTAAATGTTAACATATAATACATTAACACTCAATATAGATATAAAACACGTGTCCAAAGATATGCCTTTTTCAGTCTGATGACCGGTAGCCGTATGTAAAGAGTCTTCTGTATTATATACATAAATACATACATGCATACATGATTTGAGAGGCGCTACACAAATGTTCTGTAGCAATGACAATTAGTTTATAGGCGAATGAGTCGGGATATGTTGATGGTGAAAGGGTTTGCCCCATTTAGTCCTCTTGTTCTTCAATTGCTATTTCATTCATTATTCGTCCTCTTGAAATCGGACACCGTTGCAGGCAAGAACCAGGATGAAGGCACTTCCGTTAATTTCTGCCCCCCCTTACTCCCCCCCCCGAGTCACACGTCGTTTTGACACTTTCCCTCTGCATATATTATATCTAATACATATAAATATATGGATATGCCCAATTGCATGCATGTGTATATATGATTATATATGCGTGTATATAATGTATGTAAATATATATGTGTGTATTTGATACAGCAATGCTTTCTGTTGCTTAGTCATCTGCCAGAAGAGCTGGGACAACGTGTGCCAACTGCAGCACGAGCATGACAACACTATGGCGCCGGAACCAAAATGGCGACGCTGTGTGTAACGCATGCGGCCTTTACTTCAAACTGCACAACGTGAGTATAGACAACACATCGTACACCTATATATAGGGCATATATCGCAGAACTGGTAGCATTAATTTTGTTGAACTGACCTTCTGAAAGTGCACGACTATATATTTGAAGTTGGAATTAAATGGTCATGTTTAACTGCGCGTCAACATGATCATGTACTTCACGATTTTATGTTGGTCGCTTCTTTTAGACCGATTTCCCTCGTTCTTCTGCTGATTGTATTTTCCTTTTGGGCTTTTATTCCTTTCCTCTGTTTCAAACATTTTCTACATATTTATTTCTTCAAGTGTTTTTCCCAGCAGTATATTAGAATCTTTTCTACTATAAGGTTGTTATTAACAAAACTTGTCGACACCGGTTTGGGCGGCCCCCTTTGTAAAGAGAGTGGCCTTAAAATCTGTTGTTTGTAAAGAGAGTGGCCTTAAAATCTGTTGGGGCAGCGTGGCACGATTGTAACCCTGATCCGTCCTTGTTATAGTGAGCACTTCGATGGACCTTTGCCTATCGCCTCCCCTTCAGAGCTACTTGGTAAAATTGCTAAGGCTTGTGATTTTTTTTGCTGGGATGTGGCACATGGATGTGTCCAAAGGTTCTGCTACATGGGACGAGGCATGGCGGAAGTCGGAGTTATGCAGGTGGAAAGACAACAAGGTCATATAGAAAGTCAAAGAAACAGCCGAGATCCGGAAGTACACTGACCAGGCCCAATAAAATTTCTCCAGGTAGATCGGAACATATCGGATCGAGTCGAAGTAAGGTAGAAAAAACTCAGTGGTGTTCGATCCGTATCAATCCGAACATGTTCAAAAGTTTTCCGTTTGATTGGATCGGATTCGGTAGGCGTACGGCCGCTTTAAGCGTTAAACTGTAACGTAATCTCGTCTAAAAATATATAGCGCCTCCGGATAGTTCTCCTTGAATTGGTGCTATATAAATGTCCGTTATGGATGAATAGTGTATACGTAACCTCAAAGAAGCTAACTGTTGCCTAGCAACATATAAGCACCAATGTGCTCCCATCCTTCGGTGCTCTGATAGCTGGCATACTTATAGTGACGTCATTATCTCAAAATGCGCTACATAAGCGTCTAGACACGTACCTAACGAAGACCGTACGTTTCTTCTTGTTCCTGGAAGCGTCACGTGACTCTCTGTTGTTGCCCGGATGTTCGTGTAATTAAGAGGCGTGCGCGATGCGCTCTTATCGACAATGTCATCTCAAACACATGCATTGAATGCCTCAGAAATCGCCATCAACTTCTGTCCCCCTGTCGATCTGATCTGACATGACGTTCGACGGCAATTTGGGGAACATTACGTCCTCCCTCCCAACCCTCCCTCACTCTTCCCCGGTTGTGCTTAATTTCCCCCAAATCTTGTCCGACCGGGCGATCGTTCCTGCCGATTAGATCGCTATGCAAATTCCGCAATTCGACTGGAAACAGCGAATGATACGGTCGTTCCGTACCCTCTCGGTCCCCTCCCCGTCCCTCGCCCGGCCCCTCTTCAGTCAATACACGGACGGGTAGGCATTCGGACGATTTCCCCGCGGAGTCCGTCGGACCAACACGGCGGCCGTCCGACGCTCGTGGCCCGTAATTGGAAGCCAATTGGGCGGTAAAGTCGTCCGCTGTGACCAGATCACATCGGGTCGAAGATGAAGGGACGCCAAGCAGCGCCGCCGCTGTCATTATTATGACCTCGACGGCGTGCCATAGTTAAGCGTGCTCTCGCTTCGTTCGCGGCGGTTGGCCTTTACGTCACGCTGCAGCGACTATGGCAAGCCGTCGGGGTCGGAATAACGACAGCCGATGTGACGGCGAATGAGCGTTCTCGATGACGTAGAATGCAGTGACGCGTCAATGGCGATTTCTTGATCGGATTGACTGCCTTTGTTTTAGGCCCAGTTCAGAATAAGGTATGGCAAGGTCTTTCAACACCACATAAAGGCATGACATTAAGCAAAGTATGATTATAGTAATACCTGAATAGTCTATACTGTGAGAGGCGCTTTATAAATAATCATATAAGATAAGATAAGATAAGATAAGTACGGTACATTTATGACAGGCCTATGTGAAATCGCCTGTTGTGTTCTGTCTTACCTCAAGGATCTTTGCATTGCTGTATCTTCCTTCCCCGGTCGCAGATTTCTCAGTTCTGGCGACTCGGTTGTTCCACCGGCCCTGACTTCCGCGGTCCAGCATATAACTTTCGCTGTGGTCGGCCATTAGAAGGCCATGGGTCGGCCCATCCTCCTGGGACAACTTTCGACACGAACTCCTCGGCCTCTCTTTGCCTCTTTTCCTCAAACGCTTGAAGACCATTCTGTTCGATCGTGGTTTCATTGTGTTAGGTCGGGAACGCCACTGATGAGTCCTTCTTGAAGTGCCGCTATATAAATTTGCCATTACCATTACCATCGGGGGAGTCTATCCCCCCTAAGTCATTGGAGCAACGTCCCTTTTCCCCCTCTTCTTCCCCCTCCCCGTTCCCCCCTCTAAAATGGTGGCACACACACTGACGGGTCTTCCCCCTATTTCTTGGATGGAGCATTTGCTCCGGTGTAGACGCTCCTGATTACCATTACCATTCCTTAGTTATTGACGTCACTTAGGGCAGTGCTTCTCAACGTTTCTGATGCTGCGGTCTGGTTATTGTTTTACCAGCCTTACCACAGACCGATTCTCTTCAACATTATCTACTATGACATGCTATATTAAAATTTAGATTTCATAATATTGTCACTGCTTATTATTAAAACTATACTTTTGTAACTGTTGCATGTATAAATCGGCTTATTTTATATGAACACTGTGTGATGTTCTTATTTTTATGCATTCCATAGTATACAATTTAACAGGCCCATAGGGGCTCAGTATTGGGCCCTTTACTGTACATTCTTTACACAGTGGGTATTAGTTCCTTGCACCCCGCAAGCAGCCTCCTGCACCAGCTCTGTGCTGATGATGTGCAAGCCTATGTTCGCTGCCCCACAACCACTGTATCGTTGATGTCCCATGCCATTGACGCTCTTTCATCATGGATGGCTTCAAATCGCTTACTTCTGAACCCATCTAAGACCCAGTTGATCTGGGTCGGTGCCCGCAGACAATTGGCGTCCACTGACCTGCGTCTATTAACGGTGACTTATCGCTTTCTCTCTCACAGTTCGAGACATTGGAGTCACTTTCGGTCAACAGCTCAGTTTCTCGCAGTATTATTAATTTGGTCACTCGTGCACCATGGTTGCTAATACCAGCTGCGACAACTCCGAGTTGTCTCACGATGTCTTTTTCACAGTGCTACTGTGGCTCTTTTGCATGCTTTTGTCACCAGTAGACTTGATCACTGCAGTGCGGTACTTATAGGCTTGCCTCTTAGGCTAATTGGGCGCCTTGATTGGGTTCTTCGCTCAGCGGCTCGCCTCATTGGCCACCTTTCTGAGCATGCTTCTGTCTCTGCCTATATGCGTGATGTCCTTCTGTGACTCCCTGTTTCTCAGCTCATCTTCTATCGAGTTATTGTACTTGTTTGGCGGTGCCTTCTTGGCTGTGCTCAATCGTATACCTGTCTGATCTTTGTCGACCGGTCTGTGACCTTGCAGCCGGGAGAACACTCCGGTCTTCGGAAGGGAGCCTTTGGTCCCGCGATCTCGCACTGCTATTAGACAGTGTCGGGCCTTTTCGGTTGTGGGCCCTCCATATGGAATGGCCTCCCTCTAGACCTGCGCTTGCTGCCTCGTTTAAACTTGCCTGCTCTTTGTAAGTCCCTCAAATCACATTTCTTTAGCTATGGCTGGGCTGGGAGCGCCTCTGAGTTTAGGTCTCTCGAAGAGGCGCTATACAAATTCTCTGAATGGATGAATGAATGAATAAATTAATACTTGTCCTTGATTCGTGTTTCCGTATGTATCACGAAGAACCTGATAGGGCATTGTCTGTATCATTTGGGTATGATGAGACATTCGGAACCTTATAAGGCCTTCTCCTTACTTATATGATCGTATCATTTGGGGCCTGATGAGGCCACATCCTTGCTTTATTTGTTCCTTATCATTTGGGGCCAGATGTAGCCATATCCTTGCTTTATTTTTCATTATCTTTTGGGGCCAGATGTAGCCATATCCTTGCTTTATTTTTCATTATCATTTGGGGCCAGATGAAGCCATATCCTTGCTTTATTTTTCATTATCATTTGGGGCCAGATGTAGCCATATCCTTGCTTTATTTTTCATTATCATTTGGGGCCAGATGTAGCCATATCCTTGCTTTATTTTTCATTATCATTTGGGGCCAGATGTAGCCATATCCTTGCTTTATTTTTCATTATCATTTGGGGGCCAGATGAAGCCATATCCTTGCTTTATTTTTCATTATCTTTTGGGGCCAGATGTAGCCATATCCTTGCTTTATTTTTCATTATCATTTGGGGCCAGATGTAGCCATATCCTTGCTTTATTTTTCATTATCATTTGGGGCCAGATGTAGCCATATCCTTGTTTTATTTTTCATTATCATTTGCGATCTGATGTTGCCGTATCCTTGCTCAATTTGTTCCTTATCATTTGGGGCCTGATGAGGCCTTATACCTTACCTTATCGTTACGGTATCACTTGTGGTTGGCCGATGCCATAGAAGTGCCTGGAAGGTCAGACCTTACTTGCGGTTGTGTATACACGCCAAGTAGGCCTCAATAGACCTGATCCGTATTAAATAGCGACATTGTATCGACCTTAAGCAAATATTGTGGGAGCCGTTTTTGGCAGAGCAGCGATATTTCCAGGTCTCTGCGCAACACTGGAAGGATCACCTGTCGAATTCTTCCGTCTCTGCCATTTCTTATTATATGCATGTCTGACGTCCGTATGTGTTTCCCTTTATTTGCTTCTGTGTCTTACTGGGTGCGTCTGCCTGTCTGTATGTGTATCTCTGTATTTGCCTTTGTGTCTCTTGTGGATGTCTGTGTGTTTTTCTATGTGTCTACCTATCTGTATGTGACTCTGTCTGTGTCTGTCTGTATATTACCATTCTGCCTACCACTTTGCCTACCATGCTGCATAACATTCTGCGTATACCATTCTGCCTACCACTCTGCCTACCATGCTGCCTACCATTTTGCCTACTTTTCTGCCTACTACTCTGCCAACCATTATGCCCACTCTGCCTACCACTCTGCCTACCTTGATGCCTACCATACTGTATACCTACGATTTAGGCTACCATTCTGACTACCAATCTGAATATACCATGCTGCCTACCATTCTGCCTACCATTCTGCGTATATACGTTAAAATGCATGTCTCGTTTACACATGCCGTACAAAACTTTTCCTATAACCTTACTTGACTTACTTTTTCTCAATCTGCCCACTTAACTTTGTCTTATCTTGCCTTCATTTAAGCGACTTAGCACACTTTTTCATTACCTCAACTTATATAAGGCCTCAATTTATTTAGACCCTCATCCTGTACCGTAAATTACCTTCTCTCGTTTTACATTGCAGTATCTTGCCATTCACTTCCCGTTCTTAATTTACTGCAAATTGTTTTATTAATCTTAACTTATCTTCCTTTACATTAACTCTTTTACCCCCTGCTACATACATTTTGTTTACCAATTTGTTTCCGTTTCCTCACCAGGTCAACCGACCAATCACGATGAAGAAGGAAGGAATCCAAACGAGAAACCGGAAGTTGTCGACGAAGAGCAAGCGACACCGACGCAACGGTGAAAACGGAAATCCGCTCCAGCTGTCCGCTCCCACAATCCTCTACGACAAGCCGTCATTCCACCACGGCTTCCACCAATCCACGTCCGCATCCGCCTCAGGGTTCGCGGGCTCATTCCACGCCGCTCCTCCTCCGATCCCACACCAGATGGCACAGTATGGCGTGACGTCATCGTTCTCCGACTCACTCATGGCCTCTGCGCAGACGCACGCGTTTGCGCAGAACTCCATCAACACCGGATATCCGGGCAACTTCTCGCTCCAGACCGCTTCCGGTTTAGGAGCGTATTTCGGAAACGGATTTCCAGGACTAGCTTCGTCCTCGCGGTTCGGTCTTCCACCTCCACCGCCGCCACCACCACCAGCGAACTCTTGCCAGATCTGAAGTACTGACACCATCCATCGCATATCCTATCCAACGCCAGTTGGTGCTAAATACTCGATTCGTTCCTTCGATCGCCGAGACACAGAAACTGAAGTCGCTTACGCGAGCATATTGCTAATTTAGAAAGGGACTGATCTGACTTTACCTTCGAAACGGTTCCAGCGTAATTTTGTGAATATTCTGTCTGGGAACCAGCTCTAGATTCTGTTGACAACGTCCTGCGCCGACAGCCATTGTTAGTTCGTAAAAAACAAACCGACAAAGATCTTATATCGACAAGCCGATACGGGCGCTATAAAAATATTCTCTGCAAGAACATGTTTGCCGAGAGGAACAGAGCTCCATGGAGAAAGGAATGTTCTTGAATGTTTTATCGTAATTTTTATGTTTCAAGTCAATGGGAGCATATAGGAGTTCCGAAAAAACCTAAAACAGAACTGGATAAAGACTAAACTACCAGCTGAGGAAACTGTGTGGCCATAAGTACCATGTAGCAAACTTGAGGAGAAAGAATTTGGTAGTAGGAATGGGTGGTGGTGCACATGGGCATCAGCGATTCTGTTACTGGTGGTTCTGATGGTAATTCTGGTCGTGGTTGTGATGGTTCTGAAAGTGGATCTGATTGTGTCATTGGAGGTTCTGATGATGATGGTGGTTCAGGTGGTATATAGCGGTGGTTTAAAGGCAATCTACTGGTGAACCCTATCGAGAAATGAGTTCGAATCAAATGGATTGCACCTGCCAGTAATCCATGCGGTTTAACCAACAATTAAGCTGCTTGACTAAGGATGATATCTATGCTCCCAGGACAGACAACCGTTTTAAATTTGCGGCAAATCGCTTCGAATTAGAACATAGAAGAAAAAGATCTGTCCATTAAGCTAGCCTGAGAGGCAGTCACGGGAATGAAGTGCTAGCGACTTAATTTTCTTAGCCTTGGCATATGAGGGAGAATGACCAGTCTCCGTCTCCTTCCTCGTCATCTGTTCTTCCCACCTACAGTGTATCGTATAGGGGGTACTCATTTTAACTGAGTTGGTTATGGGGCGCTAGTGGAGCAGAAATCTCGAAATAAATCTTTGCCCTGGCGGAGATTTAGGACCTAATATAATGGCATACCGTAAGTTACTCATCTGTATATGCTACAGGGTTTCAAGTAGGGCTGTACCGAATAGTAATTATCACTATTCGGCCGAATACGAATAATTGGACCAACTATTCGGCCGAATACGAATACGAATAGTGTACAAAATAGGTCTACCGACAACTTCAAAATTTCAAATGTAAGCAAAAGTTTCAGTTCAGTAAATTTAATACATAAACGTAAAGTAAAAGGTTAACCTTACATGTAATTTTTGCATCATTCTGCCAGTCTGTGTAAACTAAGAATGGAACTAATTTAACAAAACTTAGAAATTTGACTTACTTAACGTTCACTCCGCTCGCTATAGCAGCCGCATATGCAGAAACAGATGTCACGTGACCACTATTCGTATTCGGTCCGACCGCTACTATTCGGCCGAATACCGAATAGCTATTTGGCCAACTATTCGGCCCCGAAGCGAATACGAAGCGAATATTCGGTACAGCCCTAGTTTCAAGTAGGCGATTCGTGTATAAGTCGCAGGGCTTCGCGTTGGCGCATGGTGTATTAGTCGCACAGTTTCATGATGGAGCATCGTACTTAAGTTGCAGGGTTTCAAGTTGGCGCATTGTGTAGCCTACAAGTCGTAGGGTTTCAAGTTGGCATAAGGTGCATAAGTTGCATGGTTTAAGTTGACGCATCGTGTATAAGTCGCAAGGTTTCAAGCGTGTGCCTCACTTGGATATTTTCCAGTAGCTGGAGGTGCAGCAGGTTTAAGAACAATTGTTTTAGTTCAAGACATTAACGAAAGCATCGTTTAATTTATCTCTACACGATCGATTTTGTGAATAAATTCTCTGTTATTTAATCAATTAAGATTTGCAGATGTGTTAAATCGTCTACATGTGTATGTTGTTTCAATTGAGAATTATTGTTCTGTATCAATAAATTTTGTGTATGCTTAATTAATTATTTCGTGTATGTATGTCTTCTAAGTTCCTATCGTACATTCTATAAATTTTTATGGTGATTTCACGTCATGTGGTTGAATGCACTGATTCATTCTGGTTGCACTAAACTTAGACATAGAGCTACGATCAAAACTATAGGCCAAACTAATATAGGGGCGTACACTAGTTCGTTTGTGAGGTTATGTAAAGGCGATATATAAATAATATAATTGTATTGTATTGTATCAAGAAATTTATAAAGCGCCTCTCGCAGAATAACTATTCAGAGGCGCTCTCAGCACAGAAGCCCCGAAAACAATGGCCATAACAATACACGTATTACATAAAGGGCGCCGATTGATGACCATATCAGACACATTTCAAGATAGTTTGGCCTTGAAACGGCAGGATAGGGGATAATTTTACAGTGTTGAGAGATCAAGAATCGAAACACGTTTCAAGATTAATGTACTATTTGCCACAGGAGCTGCAAAGTTCCGATTTCAAGGTTTCCCAAGTTTGAATTGACTTAAGTATATCAAGAAGAACAAAATTAAACGGAAAATAGGAATGTCTTGCAGTTTTATTTGTTATCCAACGAAGTCTTTCGTTTTATGTACACATGAGACGCAGACAATTCCATGTAATGTACAACAATTGGAAAGAAAATTCTTAACGCAGTGGATGTAAAATATCGTTAAACCGTTATTTTATTTCTAAGCGAATGTCAAATTTATATCAACAAAAGTATTTAATTTGAAATGGCAAGATGTTGCAGACAGAATCCATAGTAACAATCCATATATACAGTGTGCATAAAACCAGTCAACTGTACTTCGAAAAAATAATATTAATTTAAATCATTATTAAATAATAAATTAATGCAGCTAAATCGAGGTTTGTAATCTCCTAATTGTGCGTATACAGTACTTGTGACAAATACACTTCTGCAGGATCTCCATATCACTATTAGCAATTCAAAATTATTCCTATCTAGGCTATTCCTATTAACCCATCTTGACAGTCATAAAGTACAGATTATCGTTATTATCATTATTATTGCTATCATGTATAATATTATTATCGTCATTATTTATATTTACTTTATTTACAATAATATACTTATTATTATTATCATCACTATTACTATTACTAGGCCCTATTATTATATTATTATTACTACTATTACTACTGCTACTACTGCGATTATTATTATTATTATCATCATTAATATAATAAAAATAATGATTATTAGTACTATTAAGTTCAAATATTAATGCTCAGTCAAAGTTTTATTATAAGATCATTAATTTACTTCCGTTAACCCTCAAACTCAGCACTTGAAATTTTCCCTCTCGAGAATGTAGTCTATTGCGTGGTCGACATCGCCACAGATTTTTTCCGGTTTATCAAGTTCGGCGCTTTTCGGAAAGTCTCGGTGACCGTGGTGCCATCTACCGTCTGTCACCCCCGGCTCCTGGTCGGTCCCGTGCCTGTAGACCCCCGTGCAGACGAGCAGGGGTACGACCCTCTCGATGGTCTGCGGGTAGAAGGAAGCATCCGAGGGAACGTTGCGGCTCTCCGGAAGATGGGGATCGAGAAGTTGCTGCAGCTGGGATTCGGTTGCATCGTCGGAATTCGTCTTTCCGTTCTCTTTCGACCGGTCGAGGTGTTTCTGGTAGAGATTACAGCCGGCGATGTCGACTTCCGGTGTATCGCTGAAACACATTGCAACGTTAGATGTCATCATCTTCGTCATCGTTACCGTCATAATCATGATCATAACCATAATCACAATCATAATCATCACTACAATCATAATCGTAATCATAATCATAATTACAATCGCAATTATAATCATAATCATAGTCATAATCGCAATCATAATCACAATCATAATCACAATCATAATTATGATCACAATCACATTCATGATCGCAATTATGATCATAATTACAATCATAGTCACAGTGACAATTACAATCACAAACATAATGATAATGATGATGATGATGATGATGATGATGATGATGATGATGATGATGATGATGATGATGATGATGATTATGATGATAATTATCATTATCATTATCATCGACGTCTCGTCGTCGACAATGTTTTCATCAACATAGCCATCATCATCATTCGTTTCCATCGTAGCATCATTAACTTCAGCAAACAAGAGTCTACTCTTTCAAAAAGCCCAGATTGTCTCATTACTGATACACAAATTCTGCTTCTGAATCAATGCTGAAGCAGACTCTGGATGGATCACAACATCAGAAGACAGAAGGCCTTTCTTACCCGACCAAGTACATTGTCTTAATCGGCTCGGAATGACCCATTCGTCGACTTTCCCGGGTCAGAACGTGTTCAGCGAAGCGGAACGTTATCTCGCTTGGCTTGCCGATTAGGGCGGTGTACTGTAGATCATCGCCCGTCAGTTTCTAGCGAAAAATATTCAAGAACAGGTCATGCATAAAAACGACAGGCAACTAAAAGATTCTAGCGCCACTGGCGATTATATGAAGCAAATTCACCATACTGCCATCTACATGCAACTTAACGATTCTGGAGCCTCTGGCGAATATTGTGTTCTCTTTAAATTTTCATGAAAACTATGATTTTGTGTGCACTGTATGGCATCATAATTATATGCAGAAAACAGGTCAAACGCGACTAGAGTACCGTTCATTTACATCAACAACTCCGCCACTGTCTTTACTCTGGTAGTGCCTGCCAGTCCCAAGTAGAGAGACCTGAGGAGGGCGACGCCAAAGGCCCTCATCTTACGGCTGCAAGATGTCCCTAAACACTGGAAACTATTATTAGTACAGGACAACTGAGTGCCAGCGTCCCCTATCTACTGAACAATAACCTTTAAAAATAGCGCCTCTAGCGAATGGACATAGAAACTTTATTGTGGCTTACCTTGTAGAGAGCTTCAAGGCAGACCAAGAAAGCTCCATGACCAAATCTATGCAGACAAATGAAACGAACGAAGTTGTTATGGAACAACATCAAGAAACAGACAAACAGACAGATAGAGAGACAGACAGACGCACATACAGGTAGATAGACATACAACCAGGCATGCAACCAGACATACAACCAGACAGACAGACAGATAACCGGACAGATAACCGGACAGACAGACAACGAAAAGCCATACAGACAGACAAACAGGCAGATAGACAGACAGGCAGACAGCGAAGGAGCCACACAAACTGACAGACATACATATAGACAGACAGACAGACAGACAGACAACCGGAGAGACAACCGAAACGAGAGACAGATAAACACACGGACAGAAATACAGAGAGAGAGAGAGAGAGAGAGAGAGAGAGAGAGAGAGAGAGAGAGAGAGAGAGAGAGAGAGAGAGAGAGAGAGAGAGAGACAGACAGACAGACAGACAGACAGACAGACAGACAGACAGACAGACAGACAGACAGACAGACAGACAGACAGACAGACAAAGAAACAAACAAGAAACAACAAGCGAAGGATGTGGAAGGACGGATGAGTGGACAAATGAATCAATCAGTCAGCGAATTAAATAGAGAAGGAACTGAGTAGTGATATTGCGTCTTTTGAAATTCAGGCTTTATGTAGCGCCAATAACTGATTAATTATGCGGGCGTACCTAGGGATGGCGGCACGATCCTTGAACTGGAGATCCATGTTGCAGGCAACGACCGGAAGTTGACTCTTTGGGACGTCGGAAGTCTTGTCCGGCTGACCATCGGTCCTCATAAGGTCAAGGATGATCTGGAGCGCTGATTCCCATCTCTTCGGTTCACCCATCAGTACAATCGCTGCATCATCAATCATCAAAGCCAACTTCAATCAAAGCCAACTTCAATCAATCCAACGATTAACTGATTGGATGACTAATCACACTAAAGATGTTAACTAAATTACATTTAAATGAAATTCAATTTAAACACTTAATGAAATTACTATTCTTTTTCTTCTTCAGTGTTCTGCCCTTAAACAGGTCTAATAATCAAACAATGCCATTTCTTCTCTATTTCTGCATTTTGCTTAATTTCTTTATAACCTTCTCTGTTTCCTTCATTCATCATCCACTCCAACATCTTATTTCCTGGTCTTTCTAAAGTTTCTTCCCTTCAATTTTTCCTTCAAGCACTGTCCTCAGGAGCGAATTTCCACGCATTGTGTGGCCAATCCAGTTCACTTGTCTCCTCTTTATTGATATAAAAATGCTTAACCAATCATTAAGACACTAATTCTATAATTATATATAAATTTACAAGCATGTATGTGCGTATGTGTAATAATTATATTTATGTAGGTATATGCACGTAATCTAGGTTTAAGCCTGACAAGCAACCAGTGGCATGCATGTATGACATTGTATGTATGTATGCATTCATCTACATTGTACATCTCTCTGTCTTTCTGTCTTTCTATCTCTCTCTTTGTCTCTCTTTGTCTGTCTGTCTGTCTGTCTGTCTGTCTGTCTGTCTCTCTCTCTCTGGTGTTCTGATAGCAGGATTTTGGTTTTCCTATGGTATAGATCCCTAGACAACCACTCTGATTTGACGCAGTGCTATAAATATCTCGGTGCTATTTGGTTAGCTTTTCAGTGGAGTATTTTAGAAACGCCTTTTAATGAGCCTCTTACAAAGGAACCTTAAGCGCACGAACTCATTGACCCAATCTTTTGTTCGTCGCCTAGATTGTCCGTTCGATTTTTCTTTCATTCATTGACACAATACAATACAACTGCATTTGATATTGCCTCCTTGCCACGTTCAGACGTGCACATGCAACTATACGACAGAACGTCGATGGCGCTGAGCGACTATGCGTGAAGGCTTTACTCAAGCTCCCTACACAGTGACCAGATGAGTGGGGCTCGAACCCATTCCACGCGTGCTGGAGGCCGAGCGCTCTAAGTAATAAGCAACCGTAGCAATTCTATGAAGATGTTTGTCTGACTGACCTTCGATCCTCTGGAAAGGTGTTTCCTGGTATCCGAACTTCGACTGAAAAACAAGCGAACACCAAAGTTGGAAATGTCAACTTTTCAATCGCTAGAGGGCAATGTGCCGAAGTATCGCCGTTCATTATTGTCGTTGTAACCACCACCATCTTTATCGTCGTCATCATGATCATCGTCATGATCCATCATCATTATCATCATCGTTATAATCATCATCATCGTCGTCGTCAAAAACATCGTCGTTGTCGTCGTTATCTTCATCGTCATTATCATCACCATCATCATCATCATCATCATCATCATCATCATCATCATCATCATCATCATCATCATCATCATCATCATCATCATCATCATCATCATCATCATCATCATCATCATCATCACCATCATCATCATCATCATCATCATCATCATCATCATCGTCAACGTCATTGTCATCATCGTCGTCGTCATGATGACAACGACGACGATGACCATGACGATGATATCGTCGTCGTCGTTGTCGTCATCGTCAACCTCAACGTCATCCTCATCGTCATTGTCATCGTTATCGTCGCGAATGACGTCGTCATCATCGTCACCATCGTTGACGCCATACTCACAATTCTCCGTCGGTTGTCATGGTCAACCATGTCGAGAAGTGGATAAGCTGCGGCGACATCTTCGATCGTACAGATCCTCTTAAATCCGAGACTGAACGAAGGTCAAGGATCATAGGTCATGTAACAAGCATATTCCAATTGAAAATAAAACTAAGAATTCCCTTCGTCTCGTTGGTAACATAATTATAATGTACAAGTCGATGGTCCATAGTTATCTCGCTTTAGAAGAACAGTATGCGAAGCTAATCCAATGGGTAGCTTAAGGTATGAAGTGGTGTCACCACTAATGGCCATCATCGATCAAGTTGACGTGACCCGATCCAGAGCATTACCAATGTCAATCACCGAGATCTCGTCTCCAGGTTATGTGTAGCCGGAAGTTCAGTGGGTGAAGATCCACCTCCACCCCTCCTGGTTCATATGTCCCTTAGTTGTCCGACTGGTCTCTCCCGGTTTGTTGGTATACCCGAAAATCAAGGTTCAGAACGCCCTGGTGTAGTCCTGCCTGCACCGTGCGAAGTTCCTCTGAATATGAAGTGTTAGTGACTTCCTATTTTTAACCTCGGCACGATTACGGATGGCCAGTCCTCTCCCAAGTCGCCCGATCTTCACACCGTCAATGTACAGCGAGTGTACGTTTAATAACCGAGTTAGATAGGAGGCACCAGTGAGCTGCAGAAGTCTCGAAACTTCTTTCTACTCTGACAGAATTTGATCCAACGACCACAGAGTTGAAAGCTCAGCGCGCTAACCACTAGAATACCGAGCACGTAATCTAAGTCTACGCCTCGAATGGCAAGGCTAACGAAAAGAATATCATTGCGTATTAGTCTTGCGTCTTTGTCACAAGGATTTGAATCCTGAGGCGAAACTAGCAGAAAAGGATGAACGCAGATGCATTGCTTTAAGCTTAGTCGCGTTGACCAGCAGCTTAGAGAATAGAGAATAGCTTAGAGAATAGTTCAGTAACAGGACAAGGAAACAAACTGCAAAATACATAAATGGATAAACAAAAAAAAGCAGAGCCACCGCAATAAAGAAAAGTTTTAATAAATACCGAAATAAGGAAACAAAGAAAAAGTAATTGAAATGATTATAAGGATACTCTGAGGCGATTTCGTGGATGTTTCCTTGACCGACGATGAGACAGAACTTGTCGTGGAGGCCTCTGAACATCTTCAGTGGACACGGAGCTTGGATCATCTGTTCTGGATACACCTGCAACACCATAAGGTGAGCTGCCATGAGATTACAACACGCCTTCTGATTTGTTGGATCAGAGTGATGGACAATGCGAAAGCAAGATGAGAAAAGAATACTGCCAGTTGAAATGAGTTGTTAGAGAAAATTGCAAGGACTTAAAGACTACAGAAATCACGAATAATGATATAAGACAACTTCTATGCATTCATTTAACCATGCTTAGAAACAAAGGCAGGGTGAGGTAGGGTATGATAAAACTAGATAAAAGTAAGGGGTAATAGATAGAGTGGGCTAAGGTATACCGCAGATAACGTATTTTATCTTACCCTAACCTTGTAAAATCTTTCAATTGCCTAATTACATACAATGACCTAATTACATACAATGACCTAATTACATACAATTACTTAATTACATATAATTACCTAATTACATACAATGACCTAGTTACATACAATTACATACAATTACATACTTAAATACAATTACCTAATTACATACAATTATCTAATAACATACAATTACCTACTTACATACAATTACCTAATTCCACACAATGACCTAATTACATAGTCATACATTACCTAATTACATGCAATGACCTAGTTGCATACAATTACCTAAAAAATCAATCGCCTACCTGTATTCCGAGAATATCGGTCAGCTGATTAGCTCGGTCAATCGAGCGGTTGAGGGAATTGGTGACGAAGCTGATGGGAACTCTTAGATGACCGCGGCTGTCGAGTAGCTTCCGGATGGCCTTCGACGCTTCCGGTATGGCCACAGTTCCACTCGCCAGTACCCCGTCGACATCAAAGCATATTCCGAAAGAAGGCTGCAGGACAACAGATACAGTAACGAAATAACAACAACCGAAAATAAGAAAATATGAAATAATAATAAGTAATTAACAATGACGATGATAACACTAACGATAATAATAATAATAATAATAATAATAATAACAACAACAACAACGACAGCAATAATAATAATAATAATAATAATAATAATAATAATAATAATAATAATAATAATAATAATAATAATAATAATAATAATAATAATAATTCAGCGTTTCAACGCAGTTGCCTTCCACAGCACTTTCGTTGTTCCAGATCTTGACCAGGACGGCCACTCCAGAGTCAACATATTTAAGTAGTATCTGACACCTGAGGGATCCTATATACCTCGGGTAAAAAAAATAATAATAATAATAATAATAATAATAATAATAACAATAATAATAATAGGAGCGGAATCACAGCAGTCAGCCAGACTGTTGAAACGCACTTGGTGAGCTAAGACGTGACGAGGTCTTCGACGGACGGTCAATACTCTACACATTCCGCAGACGTCATACATTCACGAAAAAAACAAAAACAAGAAGAAGAAATTTCAGCCAGAAAAGCCAGACGAACGTAGCTGCGTAGACGTTGCGCAGACAAAATTACCGAAACCTTATATACGACATATGCATACATGTCTATATATGTGTGTGTTTACACACATATATATATATATTTATATATATATATATATATATATAAGAATCGACTCATCCGGAGTATATATATGCATATATATATGTGTGTGTGTGTGTGTGAGTGTGTGTGTGTGTGTGTGTGTGTGTGTGAGTGTGTGTGTGTGTGTGTGTGTGTGAGTGTGTGTGTGTGTGTGTGTGTGAGTGTGTGTGTGTGTGTGTGTGTGTGTGTGTGTGTGTGTGTGTGTGTGTGTGTGTGTGTGTGTGTGTGTGTGTGTGTGTGTGTGTGTGTGTGTGTGTGTCATTAGTGCTTGCAAACACCAGCATTTTGGCAGCGATGGGTGCGAATATATATATATATATATATATATATATATATATATATATATATATATATATATATATATATATATATATATATATATGTTTACACTCCATTTTTCCTGTCATTTGTCAAGTCCGGTGCTCGTCTTTTGCTTAGTAGAAGTCTTATTATGTCTTCCGGCGCAGTATTGGTATGGCTTTGTTTCTCCGTCATTTGAATCTTATATGTCTATAAGAGCACTGCATATATGAATTCGGTCAGCTGGTCAGTGCGACATGTCCAAACCATCGCCGAACGACTTAAGTACCTAATATTTGTCTTATGTAATCGTTTCTGCAGTCTTGAAATTTCTGTAATGTTCCATAACCAATTCATTTCCGTTGCGAGAATGGTTTTCCCATCTTCTTTTCTTATTGTCCAACAGCATTCTGATCCATAATTATAGAAAATAAGTTGTATCATCGTCTCGTGCCTTGTTTATGTCTGCATGAACCGGTTTACCGAGATTTGCTTTGGAGTAACTCACATAACCCAACTCTATATATAGAATGCAAAGACCTCATGCATATGTATACTTGATAGTTTACAAATTTATGCATATGTTTATATGTATATGAATGCATATACAAGTATACCGTTACATATATGTATTAATATGCAGAACATGGTTGATTTACCTACGGCTATAGAAGTCTGTGAAGTTATAATGACATTCTATGGTGACAGGCTGAGATGCAGCTGAGAAAGTCATGAACGACCTCACACCCAAATAGATCCCACATGCTGACAATTGGAGGGAGGGACAGACACAATGACGGACCGACGTATAGACACAGGTACACAGACATATATGTAATATAATAAGATAAAGAAATGGAGGTAGAGATAGATAGGTAGATAGATAGATAGATGGATGGATGGATGGATGGATGGATGGATGGATGGATGGATGGATGGATGGATGGATAGATAGATAGATAGATAGATAGATAGATAGATAGATAGATAGATAGATAGATAGATAGATAGATAGATAGATTGATAGATAGATTGATTGATTGATCGATCGATCGATTGATTGATTGATTGATTGATTGATTGATTGATTGATTGGTTGATTGATTGATTGATTGATTGATTGATTGATATAGACAGACAGACAGAGAGAGCGAGAGTGAAGGAGAGAAAGAGAGTAAAACAGAAAACAGGAAAAGAAACATAAATTACGACAAGGAGAGCTCTGTGGAAGACAAAACAATCGGACAGAGACGCAATTCTAAAGGGACGATGACAAACAGAACCAGACGCCAACAAACATCGACAGACACACCCAGACACCGACAGATACATCCAAAACATCGACAGATACATCCAGACACACTCTCGACGCCAACAAGGCGATCGTGCCTCGAATGACGCAGACGAGAAATCCACGCATTCAAGGGATTCGTCGGACGTACAAGGTTCGTCTTCGTTGACTATCAAATGCTCCATGTTCAACTGCAGCAGCAGCAGCCAGTCTGGCATCAGAGGCATAAATGAGGCCTATGATGATTGCTCTTGTTCGCAGGACGTTAATAAGTCGACCGGTCTCCAGAAATTCAATGAATTGCAATGCCATGGACGCCACTTGCACAGTCAACGCCGACTCAGCCATTATGTGCGAATCTCGGTCGACGTTTTTCACGCATTGTATAAAAAAACTCTTTTGCACTGGTCGTCTGTCTACCTATCTGCCTGCGTATCTGTCTGTTTGTCTGCCTGTCTGTCTGACTGACTGTCTGTGAATGAATCGACTGTATAATGCCTACGTTTCACAATGCAGTTTCACGTTATTGATTTATAGGCAACAAACAATACGAAATTTGAGCTACGACGTAAGGAATATAGGCTATATATATAGTTCCATGTGATGCATGGCATAAATATATATGTATATATATACACACATATATATACGTATATATATTAACATATTTTTTAAAAATTTCGGTAACATATCCATTGACCCAGATCCATTTAATTATGAAGATTGCTGTTGAAAGAGGCTTTTAATTAATTGCTATAATATTTAATTAAGTCGTCAGAGCACTTCTATAGCGCCCCTCCAAGATGCTTAATCAGAGGCGTTCCCAGCCCAACTTCTTTCGGCGCTATAAATATTCGAGGTAGTTAAAGGGACGCAAAGTCTTAACCAAGTGAGGTTCCAGGAGGTTAGGACAGGGTCAGGGTTCACCATAGAATCTGGCAAATAAAAAGCAGCCAAGATAACTGTTATAAGAAGATAAAACAGTTGATAAACTGGAGAAAAAAGAAGAGGAGAGAGTCGCAAAATTTGTGAAGCTGGAAAATCTATGGAAAATACCAAGGAAAGTCATTGAAAATATCTAGGTTGATTGTTTAAAAACTGTTTTACGACGAGAGGGATTTTAGTTTTCCGTACATTCTATAGTATAGCGTATACGCACGTCGTTAAAGTAAGAACCTGTCACAGAGACAGAAACGGCCTCGTAATAATAAAGCTTCGAACATCACCCGCAGATCATTCAAGTGCATGAGTCTTTCTATAAGACCTTTTCACACTCCATAAATTGCTAGCGAGTGCGTGTCTTTCAGATTACGACGAGAGCCGCTTGCAGTTGCACAACCTGCAACGCTAATCACGTTGTGAAGAAGATTGATGGCTTACAACGGTCCTAGGAAATTCTACGTACGATGGAGGCAGTCTTAGCAAACTAAATAAAGGTCCTGAAAGCTTAGCTAAGTAAAAATGATCAAGATCATTAAAAGTAAAGATGTCCAAGAGCCATACAAATTCATCGTCGTCATCATCATCATTATCATCATCGTCATGGCGTTATCATCATCATCGTCATCATCATCGCCGTCATCGTCATCATCATCGTCGTCATCGTCGTCATCAACATCGTACCGTTGTAAATTTGACCCCTCCAATCGTCAACTTTTAAATTCGTCAGGTCATATCTTACCTTACTTCGTCTTACCTTATACCCTACCTCGATTTTCAGTTAAAAGTCTACACGTATTATACGTAGTAGTGGACTTTGCAATCTCTTAGGATTCCGCCACTGCACGTCTGTGCCTTAGTGCCAGACAGTGCCAGTCCCAAGGCCGGATGAAGAAGGAGGGCGACACCAATGATCTTTGTTATCACACAGTGTCGTTAAACCGAAACTACTTTGCAATCTTTTAATTACATGATATATATATATATTTATTATATAAGCATGTATGTTTTTATGCAATGTATATATATATATATATATATATATATATATATATATATATATATATATATATATATTAGTATATTTCATTGCGTATTTATCTATCTTAAATATTCTATAGTGTGACAATATTGCATATAGTGCTACGCAGGCGTGATCGCATTATTTATTTATTTTATTTTAGTTATTTATTTATTTATTTCGGATATTTCTATAGCGCCTCCTCAAGTCTACTACTACTCAGAGGCGCTCCCGACTACAGCATTTGATACTGTGTCGGAGTTTTCACGCCGAAGCGCCACGAGCAATCGCGAGTGAAGGACTTGCCCAAGGTCCGTACGCAGCTGGAGGCAGTCCCTGGTGTTCATATTGGGGTCCCTCGTAATGAGGGAAAAATACTGAAAGAAACGTTCTTTTTGCGCGGGAATTCTTCAAAGGAATGAAACATACCTGCGTTCGATAATGATGATGTTCCGGTTGCTGCGACTGGTGACTTGGCTGTTGCAGCTGCTGCAGCTGTCCATGGTGATGTGCCGGCATTGAGACCGTCGAAGACTGTACAACCGACGTCGAAGCGGGAAAGCCAATTAACGGCACCCTCAAAGAAGACAGGGCCGCCGCCTGGCGAGATCTGTCGTCAACTACAACGCTGGCCGCCATCTGGTGTTGAGAAGATAAGAAACGAAGAGGCGTTTATAACTGCTCGACTCGACGACAACGCCGACTCTTCTCGAATATTAGAACTATTCGCTGTGTCTGCCTCCGTTTCTCCTCTCAATGCTTCTTGATCTTACGAACTGGGCGTACTCTGTTTGTTGTCCCATCGTTCTCCGTCTCTTATATAGTTCGCGGACCTTGCCAAGAGTCGAATACCAGGTTAACGAGAAGTCTTAACCCCGTGCAGTGCGGGCGCGCGTGTCGGAGGCATGCAACCAGGTGCCCGCTCATCGACCGGGAACTACGTAAGCGTACGAACAACAGGTACTCGACAGGAAAGCCTTGATGTGGTCAAGTGCTTGATCGAACGAGGACGGCCGCGCGTTGATCACTCGCTTTTCACGTGCCGTTCCGATTAGCGCTCGTTTGTCGAGTTAGAGTTTTAAGTAGGTGGCCACGCATTGCATTGCGTACCGACCGCATAAACAACGCTAATCTTCGTGCTCTCGACTAGCTGCTGTCAGTGGCCAGCGGAAAACAATTGTTGTATATGCCGTAGATTACTCAGTCGGAAGATTGAATTGGCTACTCTTCTGATACTGTATATCTTACCGGTGACTTCAAAACCAAACTTTTCGTTATTCTTATTTACATAGATACGTTTACTGGAGATCTCGGCTTATGAGATATGCCTTTGTTGAATAAGAGTGTTGTTGATGTTCTGTTGGTCCATGTTTCTGGTCTTTTAAACCATCTGTTTGGTCTGCTGGCGTCGTCATATCGTCTTGGCAATTTTTATCAACGGTGTCCCTCAAAGTGTCTTCTTGATCTTAGGAGCTGTGGAGTTCGCGTTCAATTTCTTTTTTAAACGATTTTTTTTGGATATTGCGAATTCGTGCGTTTTGTCTTTTTCAGTTCTTTGTTTGATCTTTAAAATCGCCTTTTTGGGTCTCATAAAATCGTTAATTTGCTCTCGGCAGTTTTCTCAGCAGAGCACCAAAGTAGTACTTTGCTCTTTGGAATTTTCAGCGCTTTACATTTCTTTGAAATGCTCCTCTCGGTAGCCTAAGTAAAATATCTTTGATATGTGCGTTTCTCGCAATGACTTTTAGTCTTCTCACTTTTGAAAATCCTTCCAATTTTCGCTAGCAAATTGTCGTTCTTTAAGATTAAGCTTATATGTTACGTCTTTTTGATTCAACTTTGAATTCATCATCATCTTTTTGCATTTCAATAATTCAAAATAATATTATATCAAGAGGTGTTAATTAAAGTTAAGCTCTTCTTTTCGCCTCTGGGTAAACACCTGGAGGGGCGCCACACAAATACTCTGAATAAATAAATGGATTAACGAAAGTAATGAAGTGTTTAACTTCTTCTTACCGTTCCTTAGAATTGCAGTTCACCTTTACACTACCTTTCTGTAGTACGGATCATTCGCCAGAAGCGCGAACATGACAACCCCATGGATCATCTTTTTCAAAAGGTTTCCATGACCGAACAACAATATACTAGGATGCTAATCAAATCTCTATTATGTTGATGTATTCGTTTTATTCACAAGCTCACTGACAAACTGCGGTAAGTTACGTTGAAACATGATGATACAATTATCAAGATCCTACTGAGCACTCGTCTTGGCAGCTTGTTAGGCGCCTGCTCATGTTGCTGACGATACAATTATCAAGATCCTACTGAGCACTCGTCTTGGCAGCTTGTTAGGCGCCTGCTCATGTTACTGTTCCCCCTAGGGGTGGAAGGCTGAGTCGACCTAGAGGGAGTTTGCAGGTATCGAACCGCGTCTTTCAAGATCTTATGTTCTTCACGAAAGAGTATCACCATTCATCTATCCTTCCTCCATCAGGGGGATAGAGTAGTGGTAACACTCATGGCCAGGAGAGCAGCAGGATCGTCGCGGTACGCGGTTCGATTCCCTCAACCCCCCCTCGGGCGGGCGCCTTGCATGGCTGCCAAAACGTGTGTTTAGTTAAGATATTGATTATTGTACTGTCATGTCTCAATGTAATCTTACTGCGTTTGTCGGTTTGAATTAACAAAGAAAATATTATTATTATTATTATTATTATTATTATTATTATTATTATTATTATTATTATTATTATTATTATTATTATTATTATTATTGTTATTGTTATTATTGTTATTATTGTTATTATTATTGTTATTATTATTATTATTATTATTATTATTATTGTTATTGTTATTGTTATTATCATTACCTTAGCTTCGAAAGGTACTCGAAAGAAGCTATAAAATGCTCAGTTCTGTCACTTTTGCATACCTGACCTCACTTTATCTTAACCTAGTTTGAACTATCATTTTTTATTTATCCTATCTTTGTCTTAATTTATCTCACCTGGCATATTCTTACCTTATCTTAATTAGCCTTATCTCATTCTACTTCGCCTTGTCTTACCTTTGTCACGTTATTAGTTTTCTTTTCTTGCCCTAACTCATCTTACTTTGTGTAGTCATTGTTACCGTTACTTATTTTGTGTTGGCCCTTTTTAAAATTCACAGAATTACCTAACGTAACTCACCTTACAAATTAATTGAATTAAAACAACAAAATAGGCCTACTTTCTATTACCATACTCCAGGCCATCAGCGTAGAATTATGACTATTTTTTGTCCTATAAAATTTCTTCGATAAGAATGATAAATCTCGTCCATAATTCTATCATTCTCAATTGTTATTTTAGGCTTAGTTCTCACGAGCCAGTGTGCTCCTCCACTGCTCCCACCCGCACTGCTCCCACCCACTCTGCTGTATGCCCAATCACAATTCTCCCACCTCGTGAAGATGTTTACAAACATAGTTCTGGCGAAGGACACTGAAACGCAGTAACTGAGTGCAGTAAACATGTTATAAATTATTAGGCAGATTAGGATGGGCCTAAAACTAGGCCGCTGCCGTCGTCCAATTTTGGCCAATTGGTAATTCGTGATGATGATTAATAATAGGTTGTGGTGAGGCACGTGTTTTGCGTTGGTGTTCAATGTACACCCTTGCTGTGAACTGAAATTTTTATTTATGCAACTCGGTTCAACCTTGGACTTCTAAAGTAGTAATTAGACTTTTGAGGGCATCGCGAATCCGCGCTAAATTGACGTAGCGGTGATTAGGGAATTGTGTGTAAGCAGCCTCTCTGGCAGATAACTGTCGAAGGTTTCGCTTTCTTATATCACTCTGGTAAATCTAAGAATCTATTATATCAACCTTATATCCAAATATTAGATATTTAGTTATATTAATAGTCAGGTATACTGTCGCTATAACAAGTCTACTAAGTCAATTATCAGGCGTTGTTGCAATTAATTTCTAATTTTGGTTATTGCATGCAACATATTGCACAGTGAGTTTCCCTCGAGTTCATAGGTCGCCTGTATATTAAATTTTCTCACTTCTGGTCAAAATAGCAGAGCCATAAGTCGGACCATGAATGTCACGGAATTCACAGCAACGTGTCATTGATAACTTATGTCAATGTTGAGTCATTTGAATAACAAGGAAGTCATTGGTTGGTACAAAACTTGAAATGCAAAATTATTTATCACATCATCAGCGCCATAGAGAGGGGTGTTCCAGCGGTGCCATGGAACAGGGCGCAACCTAAGATGGGGGCGCAAATTTAAAGACGGAATGATTTAATTATTAAATTAATTACTTCTTCTTGAAATATAATATCTACTTAAAATGAAATAAATGTAATAAAATTAAGTAAAAACAAATCAAAGTGTATATCAATAGATATTTAAAAATAGCTTATTTAAAAATTGTCGTTTGAACATATTTATAGTAAATAATTATTATATTCGAGATAACAAATTTGGTCGTTTTTGGTTAAGTTGAGATGGGGTGGGGGTGGGGGTGCTATATTTATACTTGGCACAGAACGCAATTACAGTTTGCTAAGTTTCTGCACATCATTCAAATTCAATGCCTGTTGCATTGACGAACATTAAATCACGCAAGGTTCTGTCTCAGAGTCAATTACAGCTAAGTGAGCAATGAGCAGTGAGCACAGATGTTATTGGGATGCAAAAACCTCTCTACAGCACGGACAAAGTTGACGAAATGCCTGATCTACAACGCTCGTCCAACTAACTGTGTGGCATCGAGAAGTGACATCAGCACAACTACTAGAGCAACGGTTCATTGTGCCAACAAGTTGTCTTGTTGTTTCTGATAAGAAGCAAACAATGCGATCCTTTGTCCTTTGCGCCATTATATATACAGAACAACGAATACTCCAATCACGAATAAGACTCAAGACCAAGACCAAAGGCACGAAACCAAGACCAAAGGCTCAAGACCAAGACCAAGACCAAAGGCACAAGACCAAGATCAAAGGCTCAAGACCAAGACCAAAGGCACAAGACCAGGATCAAAAGCTCAAGACCAAGACCAAAGGCACAAGACCAGGACCAAAGGCATAAGACCAGGACCAAAGGCACAAGACCAGGACCAAAGGCTCAAGACCTATACCAAAGGCTCAAGACCAAAGGCTCAAGACCAAGACCAAAGGCACAAGACCAGGACCAAAGGATCAAGACCTATACCAAAGACTCAAGACCAAGACCAAAGGCTCAAGACCAAGATCAAAGGCTCAAGACCAAGATCAAAGGCACAAGACCAAGACCAAATGCTCAAGACCAAGACAAAAGGCTCAAGACCAAGACCACAGGCACAAGACCAAGATCAAAGGGTCAAGATTAAGACCAAAGGCTCAAGACCAGGACGAAAGGCTCAAGACCAGGACCAAAGGCACAAGACCAAGATCAAAGGCTCAAGACCAAAGGCACAAGACCAGGACCAAAGGCTCAAGACCAAGACCAAAGGCACAAGACCAAGATCAAAGGCTCAAGACCAGGACCAAAGGCACAAGACCAGGACCAAAGGCTCAAGACCTATACCAAAGGTTCAAGACCAAGATCAAAGGCTCAGTGCCAAGTTCAAGCTCAAGACCAGAGTGTTAATGCCAAAACCGAAACCGTCACATTTCAATCAATCAATCCCATATGGCGCCTATAACGGAAACCGGAGATCGAGTGAAAAGCTGTACCGTTGAACCAACAGTCTAATTAATATTCCAGATGTTTATGGCTTCAACTTGCGGCTAATTGATATGCAGAATGACGAACGCATGCGCATTTGCTTCTACCTTTGTTTCTTGGTTCATCTGCATGGCCGTCTATCTGTTTGCCTCTCTGTCTTTTTGACACAACTTCGTTGTCCGTCTATCTGTCTGTCTGTCTATCTGGCCAAGGGGTAAACCAGAAGAAAGCAACTGAGACGGATTAAGACCCACATATAGACTTAGGCGTAAATTTCTACATGGCTACTAAAGTGCGAGACGTCCCAAAACATGCTTGGACTTTCTTGGGTTTGATCAATCCCAGCATTTTTATAATTACTCCCCAAAATTAGGTGGGTTGTGGACTTACAGAACAGCTCTCCTCCTTTAATAAACCCACTATCTGCTGACTGGAAATTGTATGATGTTCCATCTACATTAGGGTGATTCAACAAAATTTTTTTTTAAAGTTAATGTGCATAGTTGTTTATTTTGTTCCTTTTGGGTTCAGATTAAAGTCTGTATAAAAAATTCAGTATCAAATACATTTTAGAGGTTGCTCAGTGAGCACAAAAGTTCCCATACAATCGTATTCTCAAGTTACATATTAAGATAATGGCTATATCGCACACAGAATTAAGTTGAATAGCATGAATAGTAGATTCATTAATAACTCAAAGTAGCCATTAGAAAATAGAAATTCACAATATCTGTTAACTAAAAAATCTAGCAATCAACCAGGAAGTGTTTATTAGTCAATCGTAAATCAGTGTTCCACTATCTACTGACTGGAAATTGTATGATGTTCCATCTACAATTCTACATACGCAACATATTTTTAAAGACAGATTTATGCATTAGCCCTTCTACTGTATAATGGTCTGTGCTTTTTTTTTTATCTGTGGCGCTTAACTGATCCGGCGAAGTTAGAGGGGGGTGAGGAAAGGGAGGCCATCGTAATGGGAATAAGAGGGGCGCCGACCTGCTGCCCATCAGCTGTCGGATATCGTCGCTTAATTCTCGCCTAATACTCGAAGATGTGTGAATCCAATGGGAGGCAATTTCCCAACAGCGTCCGATATGTCGGGCGATGTGCTGCCCGACCGCCTTCTCGCCTGCTTAGAATTTCATTTCCATGGATTTCTCTGAAACTGACAACGGAACAACGAAGCAACGGAGCAACGGGCTATAGACAAGGACACCGGAGCCACCATTGGTTGCCCCGAAATAGACGGCGGACGTGGAACCTTGGGAATATTGGACAGGAAGCGGTAAAGCTCATATGGAGAAATGGAAAGCAGAGGAACTGAAGGAGGGATGTACCAAGAGATAGACTGATGGACAGAGAGACGAAGAGAACAACAAAAGATTGCTAGAGGCATCGACAGGGGCAGAACTCTCAGTCAGTCGGTCACTCACTCACTCACTCACTCACTCACTCACTCACTCACTCACTCACTCACTCACTCACTCACTCACTCACTCACTCACTCACTCACTCACTCACTCACTCACTCACTCACTCACTCACTCACTCACTCACTCACTCACTCACTCACTCACTCACTCACTCACTCACTCACTCACTCACTCACTCACTCACTCACTCACTCACTCACTCAACCCAACCCACCCACTCACTCACTCACTCACTCACTCACTCACCCACTCACTCACACAACCACTCACTAACTCATTCACACATTCACTCACCCACTCACTCACTTACTAAGTTACCCACCCACCCACCCACTCAACCACCCGCCCACCCGCCCACTCACTCACTCACTCACTCACTCACTCACTCACTCACTCACTCACTCACTCACTCACTCACTCACTCACTCACCCACCCACTCACCCACTCACCCACTCTCACATTCACCCACTCACCCACTCACCCACTCACTCACCCACTCACCCACTCATCCACTCACTCACTCACTCACTCACTCACTCACCCAAACACTCACTCACTCACTCACTCACCCAAACACTCACTCACTCACCAACTCACTCACTCACCCACTCACCCACTCTCACATTCACCCACTCACCCACTCACCCACTCACTCACCCACTCACCCACTCATCCACTACTCACTCATCCACTCACTCTCCCATTCACCCACTCACTCACTCACCCAATCACTCACTCACTCACTTACCCACTCACTCATTCACTCACCAACTAATTCACTCATTCACTCACTCACTCGCTCACTCACTAACTCACCCTCTCCACCCACTCACTCGATCACGCACCAACTCACCCATTCACTCTGTCACCCACCCACTCACCACGCACTTCATCACTTACCCACTCACCCTGTCACTCATCCGCTCACCTATCCAAGCACTCACTCGATCACTCACTCACTCACTCGCACACACACTCGCTCACCAACTCAATAACTCACTCACACACTAACTAACTCACTCTCATCATATCGACTTCAACAGTGAAATCTGACAGCGCGTGCAATGCACGTGAATTCAGCACCGACTGTCCGATCAACCGAGTGACTGCGAGCAACCGAGACGGATGAGAGCCCGCAGCACTCACTGATCACCAGCGACGACGGCGTGTATGCCACGCGAACCAACGAGCGCTGCGAGGCTGCCTTCGTATCAGGCGGACAGGCCCTGCTCGTCCTCCACACGAGTCCTAACCCCGTTCAACGTCGGCTCAGATTTACGGCAAGCGCCTGGCTTTGCGAAAGGTAGGTCCGTCATTGCAATGCGTCGAGTGCTTTTCCGTTCGTTCGTTCGTTCGTTCGTTCGTCACTGTGTGCGTGGTTTTAACTTTGAACTGGTTTTGGACCTAAACAAAAGAAATAACAATAGGACAATGGGCGGGGGTTTGAGGAGGAGAGGAACCTGATATGGTCTCGGTTGCTCGCAGTCACTCGGTGGTGGTGGGTGTGTGCGGAATGCAAAACTACGTTAGTGATTAGGACACGCGTAATCTAGCAGAAACAAATAGGCGGATGCAGAAACCTCAGAAAGACAAGTGCACATAGTTAGGAGAACAATTAGAACCACAGTTCAATGCGCAGTGAAACCAGTTTGATCTGGATTTTGATAAATCGAATCTTGTACCCTATGCGATGATCAATCGATGATTCATATAAGAGATGACCTTATTTTGATCTTGATCACTTGAGCAATCTTCAGGAATGGTCTAGATTTTTATAGTCAATTCGATCATTTCTTAAGGAGTGGTCTTCTTATTGACCTCAAGCCGCAAACCTACATCTATTGCTTCCGCGAAGGACTGGATCTGGAGCTCTTCTGAATAGCTGCACAAATCATTTCCTACGTTTTACATTACAGTGGTCTTCTCTTTGCCATTTCGATTATATCTGTTGAACACGCACATTTGTGAATCAAGCGATTCCGAATTCATTTTCTCGACTTCGGCGTACAATCTCCAGGTCGCTTACCAGGAAAATAGTCCTACGCGAATCACTGTTCAATATAAACGGAAGTAAATGAATGATCTGATTTAACCGTATCTGTTAGATCGACGTTGAATAAATGTAGCCTACAGGCATACGTTCATACTTACTGAGGACGGACTGTTTCTTGAAGTCCAAGGAAGGATGTTATTATTATTATTATTATGCATTTATCAAGCGCCACTATATATACTGACGAAGCATCAATCGATGGCGCTAAGCAATTGCAAGTGAAGGATTTGCTCAAGGTCCATACACAGTAATCGCCTATATGTAGGATGAGACTCGAAGCCGTACACTCCGTGATACAAGGCCAGCGCTCTAACCAATCGGACGCCGTGTCCACAAACGGAGGGAGGTAAGCAAGAGGGAGGCCGAGAATGATGATGAAGCTGCTGTGGATGTTGACTGATGGACGGAGGAAGATGAAGAATGGTGAATCTTTAAGGGAGGGGCATCATTCGAAGTACGAACATGTTCAAGGACGGCAGGAGACCATATAGAAGAAAGACCGAATACAATGGAAAAGAAGAACTGACTACAATGGATGATTTCTATGGCGTCTTTCAATACCTTTGGTCTCTTGTCTATCAGTAATAAAAACTGTATGCATATGAGATATTATACATACACACAGGCAGATATATGCGTATGTATATATATATATATATATATATCTGCGTTAATACGGCATGCGTATATACATATTATATACATTTGCAGGCAGATATATTAATATAGCGACACATGTGTGCACGATACTTGTATCATACTTGTCATATATTTACGTTAACTGACTGTATACGATAAGTGCATATATATATATATATAATATATATATATAAAATACATAAGTATGTGTTCATATTCACGCAGAATTCAATTGTGCCGAATGCAGAGGAAGTGTGTATTCTTTCACATTGTAATACTTTGAGATATGTTTATATTATACAGACATTATATACATATTGAATAGGTGTGTCTGAATTCTACTGGTGTGTACACGAAGCAGGTATCGATGGCTGCTGTGGAGACATTGTCTCCTCTGCTTATTTATGGGGCACGAGGTGTGTTCGTCGGTGCGTTCGTGTGGCGGGATGTAGCGATGAGAAGGAGGAGGAGGAGGACGACGACGACGACGTTGCGATCCTTTGAGTGAAGGAAATCAAATAAAGGGATCAGTTGTATATAATTACGTCCATATATCATATGACAGAAATCCATAGACTCCGTTCCGGTGTCTCGCGGTCTCTGATTTTCTTCTCAGTTTTAGTTTCGGTCTGTAATTCATGATCGTTGTATACATCGGTGCCTCGGCCTTGGTATCGGTTTGGGGTTGTTGTTTTTGGTCTCGAACTCAGTCTTCGATTGGGTCTCGGCAGTCCCGGATTTAGACTTGGTGAGGACATCAGCTATAATTATATAAGCTTGGAGGCCCCTTGTTAAAAAGTTTTCACAAAACTTGAAAACACGTAATATGCATTTTAAGTATTTAATTGCAAGGCATTAAGTGAAAAATTCAAATTATTTCCAAGAGAATGCATTGACTCAGGCGAGATGGAATTGGCTACACAAGCCATTTAAAAAAGGTTCTACATAATATATATATATATATATATATATATATATATATATACACACACACACACCCACACACTCATTTACTCAGGCGAGATGGAATTTGTTACACTAGCCATTTAAAAAGGTTCTACATAATATATATATATATATACACACACACACACACACACACACACACACACACACACACACACACACACACACACACACACACACACACACACACACACACACACACACACACACACACACACACACACACACACACACACACACACACACACACACACACACACACACACACACACACACACCCTCATTTACTCAGGTGAGATGGAATTTGCTACACAAGCCCTTTACAAAGGTTCTATATATTTAGAGAGAGTGTGTATATAAAATATTTGTAAAAGCCCCAAAATTATTTTAGGCCCTATGGATTGTGAGACCCTAACCCTAAGCTATAGCTTTTTTACTAGTAGCTTATATGTAATCCTGCACTGCAGGGTCTCGGTCTGCTATCCTTCGTATTGTAGCGGATTTGGGCGCTGCATAAATGATAATGAACCGAATTGAACCTAAAGGGGTCCCACGGAGGTCCCCACGGGGGTCCTAGGTACCTCACAGGGGTCTGGGACGGAGCCAAGTGGGCCCCCATGCTAAGGACCCGAGGTATCTCCCTGAGGTCCACACGAGATCGCAGGTATCTCACGGAGGTCATGAGTGGGGAGCCGAGGGGTTCTGGCGCGAACCCGGGTATCTCACAGAGGTCGTGGGCCGAGCCCATGGGGTTCTGGCGCGAACCCGGGTATCTCACGGAGGTCATGAGTGGGGAGCCGAGGGGTTCTGGCGCGAACCCGGGTATCTCACAGAGGTCGTGGGCCGAGCCCATGGGGTTCTGGCGCGAACCCTGGTATCTCACGGAGGTCATGAGGGGGAGCCGAGGGGTTCTGGCGCGAACCCGGGTATCTCACAGAGGTCATGAGTGGGGAGCCAGGGGGTTCTGGCGCGAACCCGGGTATCCCACTGAGGTCCATGGGCGGGGCTTAAGGGTTCCATGTAAAGAGACATAGGGATCCGAGGTGCCTCACTGAGGTCCATGGGCGGAGCAACCCGAAAGGAGGGGATGGAGTGGGGGTAGCAAGGGGGTTGGTGGCGCCAAATACCCACATAAAAGGGGGTTTGCAACAGGGCTCGTGGTCGTCTTTGCGCAGAGTTCTTTTTGGTCTTTTCTGTCAGTTCTGTGAGTGGATTATTGCGTTGTCGATAGTTTTAGAGTTTATTCGTTCATTTTGTCTGGAGTATTTGAGTGCCTTGAGCTTACGAGTATTGTGTGCGTAATTGAGGCTGTTTTAAATCTTTCGAATCTATCTGGAATATATTTTGTCTGGCGAGAGCCTAAAGGAAATTCAGTTCATTTGGATAATAAAAGAAAAGTGTTTCACAAATTACTCGTCTGATCACATGTGTTCAAGAAGTCGGTCGGTCGGACTTGCCTAAGCCCTTCGACAAAAATCGGAGGCCTTATCCACGCGTAGCAGCAGTAGGATAATCATCACTACTGCCGCGCCTGACAAGAGAGAGACATAGACAGACACCTATTTTCGCCACAGTATGTCTCTGACTTCGGTATCGGTTGTTGTTTTGTCAGCGTGTC
>OY744609.1:51773662-51786162 GCA_963556255.1 Allolobophora icterica | reverse complement strand
CACACACTAGATTGTAGCCAAAGTTTTAAGAAATATATAATTTATGGTGAACAGACAACTACATTACGTTACTGTGACAAAAAGTACAATTAATATTGCATTGTAAAAAATACAATACAATACAATGCCATGCAATACAATAATTCAGTTCAGTGCCGTTTAGTACAATGTTACTCTACACTACAGTTAACTAAGTTACACTATTCTATGCAAAACTACACTATAGCATAGTAGAACGCCTTTAAAAACCTCGAATAGGCTATTAAGACGCTAACAACGGAACAGACAGATAGACAGACAGACATACACACAGAATGACAGCCATACATACATACAGACAGACATGCAGACAGACAGCCATACATACAGAAATAAAGACAGGTAAAAGTATTCGGTGGCTCCGGAGATAAGAGCGAACATATACAATGTTGCCTATGTTAGTTAAGCCCATATCAAATAATGCACTTCAATTATTTATATAGCGCCTAAATATGCATGTATGACTGACAGAGAGGACGCAGTGAACTGAGAAGCTGAATAAGTGAGTAAGATAGACGTCACCCTATCGTCTGCTCGTTTGGCTTCTCGTTCGCAGATCACGAAACCCGGTCGTCGAGTTTCGACCTGTCTCGAATTTGTTTTGACAGGAATAATATTTATTATAAATCTACGATATTGGCCAAGTTCAACCTGCCAGATCAGCCTGCAATTCCTGCTTAAAATAAGTGTGGGTAAGACGTGCAAAGAGGACTGTATACGACTGACATTTCCGCGGGTATACTGGGCGCAGGGGTAACTCTGAATTGTGACGGTTACACCACTTTTTGGACTTGTGCTGAAATATTTTTGCGACATGACAAGCGTTATTTTGGTTTGAAGCAAGTTCAAGCAACGACAGTTAACGGCGTTGCATTCTTCAATCAATCGAAATTTATATAGCACCCGTTCAAGGTCTCTACCATAGTTCGAGAATTCATGATTTTCGGTTTCAAAATTTGTAAAAAAAAAATTGCGTGAAGTTTTGGCCTATTTTAAACTTCGTAAAAATTCGTAAAAATTCTTTGGGCCATTGCTTTTACATTGGCAGTGGCGTTTTGCAAAAAGCAGTGTAAGCAGCAAGAACAATTGTGATGACGTAATGATTTCTTACGTTAAGCTTCTGCCTAGAATTCAATGTAGAATTCAATATAAAAGTTTATTACGTAACGAGTTAATTTAGTTAAAACCTAATTTCTCAAAGGTGGAAGAGCATGGACTACAGTGGAAGTATGTAATAATTTTCTCCTCGGGTAATCCGAAAATACAGTGTTGTTTTTGTGACAAAGAATTTGTTGATTGTTCTGCCCGAATTCGGGAGCATTTGCATGGGGAAAATACAGAAACCAGAATCGAATGGGAGTAATGGGTTGTTCCTAACTCAGACTCAGAGGACGATGAAGAAGAAGACACAGCTCAGTGAACGTTGCCAACCCTTAACCATGTTTGGTTTCAAGCTGTGTTAGTGACTGGCTAGTCACACTGGAGCTGCCCTGGGGCACTGGTGGTTTTTCGTTCTGCTGACTGACACTCACAGTCACACACCCCAACTATGATAGAATTCGAAGTTCAAGACTCCAAGTAGAACAGTAACTGAATATCAGTATTGTTATGTTGCTAGTCAGCTATTTTTACGACTGATTGTATGATTGCCTATGACATTGACATTTACTTGCTTAAAGCCCTAGGTTTTAGGTTTGGCGGTTTCCCTCGTAGAATGAAGTGACCAACGACTGTAGGCGGTTCAAGTAAGCATCTGTCGGCCAATGGGCGTTGATTTCATTTTGGTTTACACATCTTACAAGCATAGGCTGCTGAATTTAATTATATGCATAGCCTAGGCAACATCGTCCGCTTTGTGGAATGGAGGCGAGGCGCAGGGACGGTCGGTCGATCGGTGGTAGCCCCCACCCTAGGCCCTTCACCCTCCCTCTGGCCCTCTAGCGGTCGGACGGATGGATGGAGATGCATCGCTAGGGCAGACTAGACCCGACAGGGCATACCCCGTACAGGCCCTACCTCGATCAATTGACCACTTGTATATATATAACCGAGCTGTGGGTCGACTAATTTGTGTATACGAAAGCCAGGTAAGCTGGCTAGAGGTCATACCTGTACTTCTAGAATGTATACAAGTTGTTCCAATTATCCAAATTTACCCCCCCATACACTCATATTACTATGGAGTTCATTGCTATGAAGATACTTACAGGGTTGAGAAACAAGTCTGTAGTTTCTATATGCGATTAGATTGCCATGAACAAATACGAACTTACTATTGTGGTAGATGGCGATCAAGAGGAAGCCATACGGGCATTTTTTGCTCACAACAACTGGAATTTTGAAAAAATTGGTAATTATGAAGACGATGCGTATATATATATATATATATATATATATATATATATATATATATATATATATATACTGAAATTGTATAAATTGTTTTGTGTGGTGAACCCTGTACAAGTAGGCCCTATTGTTCTTCAGGTAGCGCTATACGTGCGCAAATAAGATTGAACTAAGATTTATAAATATTAAATTAAATTGCATTTATTATCCTTGCAAATATTTAGCTCAAACCATGCTATAGAAATACATAGTAATAATAACATCAGCAATGTTAGTATAATGACAACTGATGTGAACAGCAGTAACAGCAGTAATGATAATAAATGGCCAATTAAAAATGTAATTATTAAAATTACCATGATTATTATTATTACGATATGTAATAAGACAATAAACATATGCATAACCCAGCTAAGCTGTCGTTCAAGTCAAGTCGAAAGAGCTAATTGTATGTTGATGACATTATAAATATATCTCCAACCAATCGAAACTGCCTTTGTTCCAATTGCAGAGTTGGAACCACCAAAGAGAAGAAAATCTTGTATGGATGCCGCTTCGAAGGAGGTCTTGGTCGCGTCCAATGGAAATAGTACAGAGTCAGAAATTGAGGCTCAAAACAGTCATGACATTCAAGTGTCAGCTGATCATTTGCAGCTGCAGGGTGAAAATCATCAATCGGAAGGCGCCTGTCCTCTTTGTTTTCTCTCTCCGTGCGTGGGTTCTGCATCTCCAGGTTGGCTTGGCGGAGGACAAGCAGCGCATGCAGCTAACAGTCCAATACGAAGAGTAATTTATGGAAAATATTGGAAGATCATTTGCAACTTGGGTGGGTGGACGAGCCCATTATATCTGGCCAAGAAACTAACGGAATCGAACGGTGTACTTCACATGCGGGAAATAATGCCAGATTGCGTAGTGCGAAAAGTGAGATCGTTGTATCCGAATCCAACAGGCACGCCTTACATGGGCCACAAGTGGGAGTAACATTGATACTTTGGATAATTCGCCGGACTTTGTTTAGACAGAGAGATTTTTATTGTACACTTACTTTCTGACATAAAGCAGAATTTTATCGATTGTGAGCTGCTTATGTACACCTGTCATAGCTATGATTCAATGTAACATAACATTCCCCCATTTTAAATTTATATAGCGCCTCTTCAAGATTCCTACTCAGAGGTGGATTTAAACCTGAATTGCCCTCAATTGCTCGGCGCCACACGAAAACCACGTTACGGAGACTAGGTTTTTCATAAGTGCTATGTCAAATCAATTTTGCAATGGCCACAGTCCCTTGTCCGTTCAATCTTCTTTTTTTCTTGCTTGGATTAGGACCTCGTTGAGGGGGGGTAAGCCACAGATTCATTTTTATACAGATTGGAGCATCTTGTTACAGATCGGATGCCCTTCGTGGCATCAACCACAGTTTTCCGCTGTGGACCTAGTCTTGGTGATGAACACATGCCCGCTAGGCAGAGGGTCATCAGGCTTATTTAAATTGAGTCATGTGCTCCCATGTCACAAGGCTGTTATTGGATATTTGCAGCTTTTAGTTGTCAAGCAAAATGCCACTCTTTTTCTACAGTGTGCCCTACTAGCCTTGCCGCTGTTGGTCCGCGACTGCTTATTCGTCAGATATAACCCTGCTTATTTCGCAGCTGACCTCTATTTCTAGAGGTCGTTCCACTATCCGCCACCTGTGGACGCGTGTGATAGCAGTCAGCTCTGCCACACATCAGCTCTGCCACACATCTCTCTGTCCTATGCCAGGCCAAAATCCGGGGAGGTCAAGCAGAGTAGACAGCAGAATGCTAAGGTGGTTATGTGTAATGACGGTTGATGGTTATGTAGCACTGATATGTTTGATTTTAGTGTATCATACAATATTGTCACAGCTCTTACGGTTATTCTACTGTGTAGGGTGCATTGCTTTCATTTGAAAAGCTCTCACTGTCTCCTAATTGGTCGTCATCGGATTCGTCCGAAGAGATTTCACTCTGGCAGGTCTCCTTATCTGCAGAAGTTTCTGTCACAGACTCCGATATTGCTTTAGATGCTGACCACACGGCAATGTACAAATTCCAAATGTTCTCAACAAATACGTAGGTCTTGCGCCGATACACTTTTTTCCCGATTTGGCGACGTGGGTTTTTCGAACGAACAGTCGTGCATATAGACGTGTATGGTCTGTCGACGTGTTCGTTCCAGTCCAAGACAGCCAGATTGCTCCGCAGCTCGTACATTAAATTCCCGTAGTGTATCCGTTTATCCAGATAGATCAGACAAACGTTATTAAAACTTTCCACATAAAATGTGTCGTGGCCTTTGACATAATCTTCAGCGTGCTTGTACACTACCAACGACCGAAGAAAGTCCTGGAGCATTGTAATTGCAGCCTCATTTGAAACAATTCGAACTTCAATCATATGCCCCGGCTCTTTGCAGTGGGAAGTTTCATGGCACTTGCTGTGGTTGTTCTGAAAATGAGGGATGCATGATTCTATGAGCTTACGCAGGGTTTGGGCATCTCCATTGCAATTGTCCATACACCAATAGACGTGGTTTCGAATGGCAGCACCCTTGTCAGAAAGCTCGGGATGCCATGTTTTTCCAATGTTTTTTTGTGCTCCTTGCCCAATTTTTTTCACCCCGGCTGTTATAGGACGGGTGCAGTGCCAGCGGTCATTGGAATTCCTGGCTTGCTTCCTCTCACGTAGGCGCTTGTTGATTGTCATGTTTCGATCATGCACATGATGGGCAACTTTAATGTTGCTGAGATCCAGGCTCTCGTACATCCTGTCGAATCCCACTGCCTCGTGACGCTGTGAACAGTTATCATCATTCCCGTTAATGTGTTGAATATCAACGACTTTGTGAGTTTTCAACCCGATAGCAACATGGTCGGTGTGATAACTATTTCGTCTACAATGATGTCGTGCGTCAGTCATTATAGAGATAGCTCCATCAGGCGACAGTGAAGACTCCTGCGCTCTAGCGCCAAATATAGATTGCTTTCGCAGGTTCTCAGAAATGGCACTAAATGTAACCATATTCCTCCTGCGGAAAAGGTCTGACAATAGTCCAAACCGACTGAAGTCGCTAAAGCGCTCGTACTGTATGGGTGTCATACCAGAGGCCAGGTAGCTCAACATCACTCGGTGGTTGACTTCAAATTCCTTCCGCTCGCTGTCTATTGTGGATGAGGAACTCCACTGAAAGGAGTGTTTTTTCGCACACTCCATATCCACCGACAGCACATGACCACTGTGTGTCCATGACTTCACTGAATACGGCGTCACACATGTGGATGAATGTTGTGAGATTGTGTCGATCAACTGGGCAATGCTGGAGCACTGCCCAACAAAATTCTCATGTGCAGTCTCCAAAGCTGTTGCT
This sequence comes from Allolobophora icterica, assembly GCA_963556255.1. Classification (NCBI taxonomy): domain Eukaryota; kingdom Metazoa; phylum Annelida; class Clitellata; order Crassiclitellata; family Lumbricidae; genus Allolobophora; species Allolobophora icterica. The sequence continues at coordinate 51,780,378 of OY744609.1, read as the reverse complement.
GGAGCTGCTGATATTGCTGCTGTGACAGATGCTGGATCAGTCAGTGAAGTTGATTCACTTACTTCTTCCGTGACTGAAGACATCGTGAGTGTCTGCTGCGGATGTTGAGTTGCAGAAGAGAGCTTATTGGTGTCAACATCCATTATGACTTTCACCAGAACTTCTCTCAAACTTTTTACTCCCAACGCCAAGCGAATGTCCTCACATTTTTGCTCAAATTTAAGTTTATCACTGTCGGTTGTAAAAGTTAATTCAAAATGTTTCCTTACAGAAACGTAAGGGTAGCTATAACTCTTGGTAGATCCATCAGACAACCGTTTTTTAAATGTTCGCATGTTGCCAACTGCAACACCTGAAGTCGGTGTCGTTGGTACAGCGTAGTCTCCATCCATCTTTGGAAATAGTTCGATATAATGATACTAATATATGTCCACTAACGAAATACAATGTTATACTACTATAAGGTCCACTACTGAAATAAGATAATAATATAATATACAGACACGAGATATAAGCTGTATCGACTATGCGATTTAAAATGGCTATGAAGTGAAGAAATTACGAAGCTCAACTCTGCTGCAGCGAAATTCAAACTAGAATGAGTACTGCAAACCAAGACTCAATTGTGAAAGGACATTTCCTAAGTTCATTTCCTAAGTTCATTAGCATAATTTGGCATGTGACCTAGTCTCTCTTCCTTAGGCTGTATATTAGCATCTGATACTGGTGCAAATTCTTAGAATATGAAATACAGCTTATTGTCTTTAGTGTTCCGGGTATAATAAGGCAACGGTGACAGCATCAACAGCTGGCATTTATATACAGGTTTACGACCCAAAGCTCGGTTATATATACAAGTGGTCAATTGATCGGGGTAGGCCAGAGGGAGGGTGAAGGGCCTAGGGTGGGGGCTACCACCGATCGACCGACCGTCCCTGCGCCTCGCCTCCATTCCACAAAGCGGACGATGTTGCCTAGGCTATGCATATAATTAAATTCAGCAGCCTATGCTTGTAAGATGTGTAAACCAAAATGAAATCAACGCCCATTGGCCGACAGATGCTTACTTGAACCGCCTACAGTCGTTGGTCACTTCATTCTACGAGGGAAACCGCCAAACCTAAAACCTAGGGCTTTAAAAAGTTGAAAATTAAGCAAATAATAAAATTCGTTAGGCCCTACCAGTTTTAAAATTCGTTAAAATTCGTGAAATATTAAAATTCGCAAAATTCGTAAAATGCGAATTCTCCAACTATGATCTCTACTCAGAGGCGCTCCCAACCCAGGCCAAGCGGAAAAAGCAGTCTTGAGGATCATACATACTTACATTGCTTTACATACTTAATTATATACTTAACTATCGCAAGGCTGATAGCTGCCTTCGTGTTAGTTTACTCACCTACTGTTTTATGTTGAATAAATGGGTGACGATATTCATCTTTTTCTCGTTGACACTGGAGAAGGGATTGGTTGCAAGTAGTATACTCTGTGGGGCAAAGTTACACTGTTGGCATTGGGGAGGCTTCAACCCACAGATCAATAGCCAACACACCAAGCATCGTATACACTATCTGCCCTTTGGCCAGTTATAAACCCCCATGGACCGCCTTGACATAGATCTGTCTCATTAATATTTCCTAATGTTCTTACTCTTGAAAGAATAACCTAATCAGATTCATCTTGTAATTACTTTAGCGCAATTACCACAGGGCAACGTTTTGGATAGGGTGCATCGAAGCATAGCTGGGGTCTTGTGGGATTAATACCCAGTACAGATGGAAGTTCGGGCTGGCGGGACAACTGTAGGTTACCCTGCATGTGCAGCAGAGTGAAGATGGCGCACCGCCTCATTGTTATCCTAAACTCCAATATTTATAGTGCGCTACGCTAAAGCTAAGCGCAAGGCAACAGCTTATTCATGAGTGCTGCGTCGTGTCAGAGGGGTTGTCCAGATATGTCAAGGGGAGATCGGAGTCCGGTTGACAGAGTGATCAGAGAGACAGACAGAGAGACAGACAGACAGACAGACAGACAGATAGATACAGATACAGAAACAGATAGAGACAGAGAGATCAAAGAGAGACAGAGAGAGAGAGAGATCAAAGAGAGAGAGATCAGAGAGATCAGAGAGAGATCAGAGAGAGAGAGAGAGAGAGAGAGAGAGAGAGAGAGAGAGAGAGAGAGAGAGAGATCAGATAGAGAGATCAGAGAGAGAGGGAGAGATCAGAGAGAGAGAGAGACAGACAGACAGACAGAGACAGAGACAGAGAGACAGAGACACAGACACAGACAGACAGAGAGACAGACAGAGAGAGAGAGAAGAGAGAGATCAGAGAGAGAGAGAGAGAGAGAGAGAGATCAGAGCGAGAGAGAGAGAGAGAGAGAAAGACAGAGAGAGATCAGAGAGAGAGAGAGACAGAGAGATCAGAGAGAGAGACAGAGAGAGAGAGAGACATCAGAGAGAGATAGAGATCAGAGAGAGAGAGATCAGAGAGAAAGAAAGACAGAGAGAGATCAGAGAGAGAGAGAGAGAGAGATCAGAGAGAGGGAGAGAGAGATCAGAGAGAGAGAGAGATCAGAGAGAGAGAGATCAGAGAGAGAGATCAGAGAGAGAGATCAGAGAGAGAGAGAGAGAGATCAGAGAGAGAGAGAGAGAGAGAGAGAGAGAGAGAGAGAGAGAGAGAGAGAGAGAGAGAGAGAGAGATCAGAGAGAGAGACAGAGAGAGAGAGAGAGAAGAGAGATAGAGAGAAGAGAGAGAGAGAGAGAAGAGAGAGGGATCAGAGAGAGAGAGAGAGATCAGAGAGAGAGAGAGAGATCAGAGAGAGAGAGAGAGAGAGAAGAGTGAGAGAGAGAAAGAAAGACAGAGAGAGAGATCAGAGAGAGAGAGAGACACACACACACAGAGACAGAGACAGATATCACATACAGACAGAGACAGACAGAGAGCGATCAGAGAGACACACACACACACAAACACACACACAGACAGACAAAGACAGAGAGAGGAAGACAGAAAGAGAGAAATCAGAGAGAGAGAGAGCCAGAAAGACAGACAGACAGAGATCAGACAGACAGAGATGGACAGAGACAGAGACAGAGACAGAGCGAGACAGATAGAGACAGAGAGAGGAGGCCTGCAAGACAATTGTGCAGGATACCGATTTCCATAATCTCGATGCGTGTTTGCATTGCTAACCTGCGTAGTTATTGTCTCATAAAGCTAGACAAATGCCCCAACCGATGCAGTATACTCCACCAATAAACTAAACCGCAGCATTTAATGCTGATTGCAGTTCAGTAATTCGGGAACCCGTTAGACGATCATGAATCGTAAACTGCCATGCATAGTAAACACTGGACATCTGAAAGGAGACGTGCAACGGAGTCGTATACACTGTGGCCTGTGTTGTACTCGGACGGATTCTACGCGGACGGATTCTACGGTGCTAATCAGGCGCAGGTGATACATCTGTTGTTAGAACATCTGCTGTGTAGCGCCAGATAAGCCGACAACTATCTGATGGTTTCATTTAAGACCAGATGGCTCTTTTGCCCGCATCTTCTTCCGACTGCTGCTGCTGCTAATCCATTCAGCATCCTTGTATACAGATTGCTCGTTAAGCCATCTTGAACAGTATAGGCCGCTTCACTATATACATAATAGCATAACGAGTTTTATATATATATATATGTATATATATATTACCTGGTTATATATAAATACTTATGTATGTTTGTGTACTTATATTAAACATGCATGCAATACCTACATGTACATATAATAATGCTATATATTATATATACATGTATATATGATTCAGAATGAATGTGTGATATATAGATAGATTGGTCTGTAGTATGTAATCCTTAGGATATGTCATAGCCTATTACGCATATATATGCAAAAATCACGCATATAATATATGCAATTTTTCAACCATTGCATATTGTTTGTTGATATGCAGTTACTAATTAATTATGCAATATGACTAATTTGGTTATTTATGTTTTCTGTTGTAAGCTTACATCACAAGAACTCATTAATAGATATACATGCCTAATAAATAATATATCTTATATAAAATATACATCATAATAAAGTGCCGGTGTAGGAAATTCCAGATTACCTCCATTTCAGATTACCCCCGTAACTTGACATCGCGTTCAGATTACCGAGGGGTAAGCTGAAATCGATTTCAAGTTACCCGGATAAATCGCACCTGGGGGTAACTTGAAAGAGGGAGTAGCTTGAAGTCTTTACACCGGTCTAATCTGTGTGCGAACCGCGCGGTCGCACACAGCCCGCAACTTAGGGGGAGGGACCGAAAATGTCCCAAAAAATTAACATGGACAAATAATTAGCAATGAAAAACAATTTTACTTGTGTCATGGGGGCACGTACACTGCCGTACAGTACACTCTGCACAGGGCCCGAAATATCCTAAGGTCATCGCTGCATAATATATATATATATATATATATATATATATATATATATATATATTACGTAATTATGGTCTTTGCGTGAAGGACGAACCCAATTAAGATCGGATGAGGCGAGGAAATGAGACGAGAGTAACACTGATTGGCGGCAGACAGAAAGTCACGTGCTTCCGTGAGGCCATCTGAAGGCGCCATATAAATGTCTTGATACACACATAAATATGCATGCATACACGCATACATATGTAGATATATAGTATCTATAAGTATAAGTATTCATACATAGATACATAAACTCATACATACTGTGAGCGCGACTGAGTTCCAACAACAACAACACAAGGTTCGTTTTCTTTTTACACACACACACACACACACACACACACACACACACACACACACACACACACACACACACACACACACACACACACACACACACACACACACACACACACACACACACACACACACACACACACACACACACACACACACACACACACACACACACACACACACACACACACACACACACACACACACACACACACACACACACACACACACACACACACACACACACACACACACACACACATACACACATACACACACAAGCGCACACACGCACACACACATACACACACAAGCGCACGCACACACACACACACATATATATATATATAAATTATTTATGAGACGTTCTGTGCGAGCTATCCGCGGGAAATATCCCACTGCAGGTCTGTCCTGAGCGCAGGTGCACGGGAAATTGAGACACAAACTCTCTGATACACGCACTCCGAGGATTTGCACCTGCTGCCCTGCAGGGTCCCCTTCAACAGCTTCATTGCAAATCCCGTGCACCATATCGTCAATAAAATTAAACAGTTGGTATGTAGATGTTCTTAGAAAATCAGCTGACCCATGCATAGATAACTCGCATTCATACGTTCATAATACATACATATATACATACATACATACATGCATACAAATCTACAAGCATGCATGCAAGCATGCATGTATACAGGCATAGCGCGCGTTCATATGCACATTCAAAGAAACATAAACATCTGTATATAGCACACTTTCACACATGCACTCATACATACATACATTCATACATACATACATACATTAATACAAACACCAAGCATATTTATTCCACAAAATAGCGTCTACGCGAATGTATGTATACGTACACGCAAACACATGTAAGCCATTCATATACATATGCTATAGAGTGACGAAGGCATAGCGGTATACGGATCCGGCCTTAGGTTGCTTAGTTCTGAGTTCGACTTCAAGGCCGTGCAGTTTATGGGTTCAACTAAGTTATTAATTGCAATCGTAAATTTCATTGTATACCAGAACTTGAAATTGTAATTGTAACTGTAATTGCAATTGTAACTTCTGCTGTGATTGTAAATGCAAATTGTTATTGTAATTCAGTTGTAGAGTGGCGTTAACCCCCCCACCTGGAATGGGAGAACAAACCTCCACTCTATGTGTTGCACCATTGATGTTAACTTGAAACAGACAACTAAATTTATTACATCAAGCGATCTGTTGGTTCTTTACTCTTAGATTATAACATGTGGGGATAACGTATAGATGATAAATAAATTAAACATATTATCTGAAATCAACACCCCCAGTTCATATCCAGAACGTTGCCCCACCCCCCACTTCTGCAACCGTGGTAGGTCGTTACCTCACCTTGCTAGACGCCACTGCAACTCTATTAATACCTGACTTAATACATTTTAAATTCGATTGCAGTTGCATTTGTAAATGAACTTGAAATTTTAATTTTTAATTGTTATTGTAAATCCTATCACAGTATTATTAATTTCAGCTGTAGTTATAGAAATCATCGGTGTAGCAATCTTTGTGGACCTGTCTGAAACGCCTTCTGTAATTTGTGCTAAACATAGGCCTACTTCTTTTGTGCCGTGCCGATACGATATGCGCGTATCAATAATTAAACGAATCAATCAATCAATCACGCTGTCTTTTCCATGTAAAAGCATCTCCATCTGTCCTGAGATTTCAATATCATCTTAAAATCTGTTCTTTCTTGCGATTGTCCGTATACTAGGCATACAAGTGACCTTTTCCACCGTCCCATCAGTCTTACCCTTTCAACACAATCATCTCGAGTTTCATCGAAATTAGGATAAAAAGTCATCGAAAGAGACAAACCAAGATGGACGGACAGTGATCGACAGTACAGACACCGCACACACATGCATACAATGCTGTCTTC
>OY744609.1:51758662-51771162 GCA_963556255.1 Allolobophora icterica | reverse complement strand
AGACAGCTCTAGAGTCTAGACCGTTCAAGGATATTTTATAAGCATTAGATAACGTTGTTTCATGTGCACATTCATAACTTTAATCATCTAATTTCCAAAAGTCCAGCTATATATGTTCGTGCTATTTTCAAGCAGCCGATGAGAAGAACACAGGATGAATGTTTCCCTCTAATTGAATTCAGTACGGGTCCTTTGAATTTGATTAATCTTATACATTATAATTGGCCATTAGCCTCAAGCACATGGGCAATAATTGATTCGTCTTAGCCAACTAAATGCCTCAGCATCCTTCTTTCTTTAGCAAACCCGTTTAACAGTGTTTCCCGCTAAAATGCTATTAGTTGTTGAAGTAGTGGCTGTGATGAAGGCCAATTGATAGCAGCTCATTATTTACTGAGGATGAAGACTGGTGGCAGAAACACACCATTTACCGTGTTTCCATTGTTTCTGAAAGCAGTGGAATGGGTGAAGATTGTACAATCTACCATGGGTAGGGTGAAGATATGTTGACAAAAACATAATAATTATCCTCCAATGTGTGGGTCATGATGAACGATTGGCGGAAACATATATTTTCTGCAGTGGTTGTAACTGGACCAGGTGACGATCGGTTGGCAGAAACATTACCGTATACTTTGGATTGGATGCAGTGTAATTCTGCATACAGATTTCATTTTAGTTACAGTTACAGCTATAGTTAATGGTCGTTCATTTTAGTTATAGTTACTGGATCTTGATTTTAGTTAGGACTTAGTTACAATAAGGCTAAGCGAAATTGCCTACAGGCGCAGCAGCAGCTGTGTATGTTACGGTGCGTTACACAATTTGCTTAAAGCTTCGAAAGGCTGTGGCGAATAGTTGCATTCATCTTGATGAATACGCGACGCTGCAAATTCACCCGACATCCAAGGCGACATAGGTTAATAGCCGTAGCGCATTTTCACGTTCTCATGTTTGCACTTTTTAGTTTTTTTAACGAAAATAATGATGCATATTCGTTTCTGTTATTTTCGTTATAGTCATAGTTAATGATATTTTTAGTTACAGTTATAGTTATCGTTAGCGAAATTATTTTATTTTCGTTAACGAGCATTTTCGCCACGGTTATCATTAACGAGAATTCCACTGCATGGCTGCAAGGATGGAGACCGGTTGGCAGAAACATATCCTCTACTATGGGTTGGGTCAAGACCGGTTGGCAGTAATATACCAATTAGTAATTTTGCCTTCGAAGGTTCCACTTGTGTCTGACTAAAGTAGATATTTTTAAGCAGAGGTTATAGGAACGGGGAAGTTTCCTCTCGCTACAGTCAAATACAGGTTGTCCAACAATCAACTAGCAGTACACATTCACAGTTGACCGTCAACATCAACGTGTATACACCATTCCACGCAATATAGTACAATGCATTACAATACCGTACAATACAATACTTTGCAATACAATGCAATATAAAACAATACAATATAACATGATACAGTAAAATACCTGAGTGACACATTTATACTGTCAGCCAATGTCTAACACAATCTGTGACATTTCCTTGGACTGCTCGTCTAAACGCGGAACTTGATCGATAAAATGCTCGCATCTTCGAATGTTTGCCGTTGCCGACTCTGCATGTTGGAATTAGGCCACTACTCGTCGATTTCCGACGATGTATACTCTTCGCGTATCAGTCAGGCTTACGCCATTACATGAGGAGGGATGGGCTTCACGGTGTGTGGTGAAGCCTCAACTCTACGGACGTCCGCACGTCATCTGCAGTCAGGTAATTGTGGTCTCTGCGGATCAAGAGAGACGGTGGTCTCTGAAGTGACCGCGACCAATCAATCACGGGTGGACCTTGTATAACAACTGGGTGGCCGGCGACGAGTGTACCTTTCGGTCTTTGACGAAGACCCAGGGGCTCAAGGGATAACCTGCTTCCGTTGCGTCAGCTACCACCTATAAGTGGGATTGCCAGACGTCCGGGAAAAGGAGGACATGACCGCATTTCCTCTGTCCGGCAGGCAAAGCTAAAAACCTGGAAAATGTCCGGATTTTGTATGTTTGTTGTATTGGGCTATATATATTGCCTGTTATTTTGTGACCGTTTTTAACGACTTTACACGCGCATGTTGTCCTTAAGTTCTAACTATTCTGTTTATTTATTTTTTATTGCCGCTCTATTTTACAGACGTTTCTTGTCCATGATCTGAGTAGTGTTACAATGTAGGCTATCTATGGTCAAATTGCTAATTTTATTTTCGGTAGCTCTTCGATGTGACTTCACTTCTTGGTTACTTAGGAGACCCTCTGACTCCGGAGTGAAAAACTCTAATGCGTCCTTCTTTGTCCTCCTTTCCGGCGTTCTGTGTCCTCCTTTGGCTACCCATATATCTGGCAACACTACCTATGAGGGACCGTTTGATGGTGGTGTCGTCATGTACCGAGTACACATCTCCTATCGCCGCTCTGCACCATCGACGCAACTTTGTCCAGGAACTCAGAACAACAAGATGTAAATTATGAACCATGGATCGAAATCCGATGGCTGGTTCTACGTGTGTGCATGGGCTGCCATTGGTGACTCTTCTTGCTTGAGGACGGATTTTCTGTTCTAAACGAGAGTTTAGCGTTGGAATCGAATTGTGAAAAGGTGCCATAAATTTAATGTCTCGATTACAGCAAAATTCAAAATCAATGTATTTAACGCACTTAAATCACTGAGAAGCCTGAACTGCTACAGTGTCCTAGTGCCATAAGCTAATGTGGTTTTCAACAGCATAGAATAGATGTTAGACAAGGTGTTAATTCCCAACTACCTGCCAGAACATGCCCTCCCATCCTTCTTTCACTGTGGGGAGGGGCGGTGTGGTAAAGTCTGGATATCAACCCAATAGCCATCCAGCAACCCAATGCGGACTCAACGATTCTGTTCTGGAAAAGTCGATTCCAATATCGTTTATTGGCAACTGGATACAACTCGTTGCTCAAGACCGTCTTTGTACGTCTGTATTTCGACTCGTTTGCTGTAAATATCAGTGTCTCCGGTCGTGTCAGCATCTCAGTCGAAGTATCGGCAATTGTATGTCGGCATACATATATGCATGACATTTTATGTGCATGTATATATATGTATATATGAATGCAAGTACGCATGTATGCAAAAATATTATAGTGACTGTTCGTACTTGAAATGACTCCAGACAGCATTCCCACGCTTGCGGCCGCTCGAGGCTTTTAGAGACATTTTGACTATAAGGTTAATATGACAACTAATTTTGCGAATTTGCGCCAGTCAATTTGGGTCGCAATCGCTATGGAGAAACGTTTACAAAATAAATAGGCTATATTTAATAAAATGCGCCACTACTACTGAGTTAATTCACAAATCCAAAATCCTGGGCGAACATAGGCAATTAGTTGTAGCAAATTTTGCCGTTCTCATGTTTGTCGATATTCCACTTTTGATATTTTTCGTAACGAAAATAGCGATGAGTTTTCGTTTGTGTTATTTTCGTTATAGTTGCAGTTATAGCTAATGATATTTTTTAGTTACAGTTATAGTTATCATTAACAAAATCATTTTATTTTCGTTAACGAAGATTTCTTTACCGTTATCGCTAACGAAAATCACACTGTGGCTTCCTCGCCCTCAATCTGCCATATATTCGTCCCCCCCGTACTCCTCCCTGCATAACTATGTATCATGCTGACTTCCTACAACCATTCCTGTCTGTGTCGATTCCCTATGTCTCGCTGCCTCTGTCTCTGTCTCTCTCCATTTGTCCCTCATCCTCTCAACCTTCAAACCCTCCCTCCTTCTGTTCTTCCATTATCCCATCAAATAACCGCCGAACCGGATCCTTCAATGTCCGCAAAGGGATACGAGCTGCTCTTGTTCTCTCTTCTCCCAATGAAATCTATAAGAACACCCACTCACTGTCTTCACCTTTAGCACCCTCTTTCTTTCTCTTATTTTGCTTCCTTCGTCCTTCAACGCCCCTTCCTTGTTTTCTCAAGCAGTGCCGGTGTAGGAGGCTGAATAGACTCCCCTGAAATAAACACTCCCGGAGTGTATATATCCTAGGACAGAATGACTCGGGAGTTAATTGATACTAGGACAAAAACAATCCACCCTGCGAATAAACACTCCCCTAGTGTCTTCGTTTGAGATCGCAACAAATGACTGGTGGAGTTAATTCATCATAGGACACATTGAAAGGGGAGTTGATTCTTCCTAGGACCAAACGACTCGGGGAGTTTATTCTTCCTAGGATAAACTGAAAGGGGAGTTCATTCTTCCTAGGACCAAATGACTCGGGGAGTTTATTCTTCCTAGGATAAACTGAATGGGGAGTTGATTCCTCCTAGGACCAAATGACTCGGGGAGTTTATTCTTCCTAGGATAGACTGAATGGGGAGTTCATTCTTCCTAGGACCAAATGACTCGGGGAGTTTATTCTTCCTAGGATAGACTGAATGGGGAGTTCATTCTTCCTAGGACCAAATGACTCGGGGAGTTTATTCTTCCTAGGATAAACTGAATGGGGAGTTGATTCTTCCTAGGACCAAATGACTCGGGGAGTTTATTCTTCCTAGGATAAACTGAATGGGGAGTTCATTCTTCCTAGGACCAAATGACTCGTGGAGTTCATTCTTCCTAGGGTATACTGAAGGGGAGTTGATTCTTCCTAGGACCAAATGACTCGGGGAGTTTATTCTTCCTAGGATAAACTGAAAGGGGAGTTCATTCTTCCTAGGACCAAAGTACTCGGGGAGTTCATTCTTCCTAGGACCAAATGACTCGGGGAGTTTATTCTTCCTAGGATAAACTGAATGGGGAGTTCATTCTTCCTAGGACCAAATGACTCGTGGAGTTCATTCTTCCTAGGGCATACTGAAAGGGGAGTTCATTCTTCCTAGGACCAAATGACTCGGGGAGTTTATTCTTCCTAGGATGAACTGAAAGGGGAGTTCATTCTTCCTAGGATCAAATGACTCGGGGAGTTCTTCATTCTTCCTAGGATAAACTGAATGGAGAGTTCATTCTTCCTAGGACCAAATGACTCGGGGAGTTTATTCTTCCTAGGATAAACTGAATATGGAGTTCATTCTTCCTAGGACCAAATGACTGGCTCTGTTGGAGTTAGGACCCGTGTGACTGTGTTCCACAGGAGGTGGCTCACAACAGCTCTGAGTTTCAAGAGAATTTGGATCTCAAAGCATAATCGAAAAGGATAGAATGTGAACAATTTGAGGATGATTGTGGAGTTCTGTGTTGGGTGCAGGCTTATTTCGTGAACTGGTTCAATATATATACCAATCTTTTATTCACCAAATATGGTAGCACAAAACAAACGATACAGCATTCACTGGACAGCAGACCTGCCCGTACTATACTAATTCAACTACATAGTCCACATTTCCTTAAAGCAAATTATACTATGTGCATAGGAGATCACGCATAAAATTTACCACAGTGTTCCCTATATTTGGGCCTCTTCGAAAGAGTTTTGTTCATCTTAACATCCAGCAGTCCTTAATGTTAGATTCCTGCATGAAGTGCAGTATGTCCTCGACATTGCAGTGGCTGGCCTTGAAGATCTTACAGATGGCATTGCTGTAGGTATAGTTTACTGTGTTCAGTTCACTGTTACTGAGGCTCACAGCTTCCATTCCGTAAAGCAAGAATGGCTTGCAATAAGCACTAACAAGATGCAGTAATACTAGCTCAGTGAATTTGCAACATTTACTATACAGAGAGTTTAAAGATTTGTAGAACTTGACTCTCATTTCATGCAAACTGACTTTTAATGACTTGGCAGAAACAAGAGAACAACCCAAATATTTAAGTTTGTCAACATAGTTAATTTGTACACTATTTACACTAATCATTTTACATGTAGTATGAAAAGAAGGGCCAATTCTCAGAGATTTTGTTACATTTAATTTCATTTCAGTACTCTCTAATTCTTCCACACAAATGTCGACCATTGCTTCTATGTCACAGAGAGATGCGGACATCAAGATAAGGTCGTCAGAATACATAATGCATCCCCAATCCGACATCGATGATTGGACCTACTCAGTTTCTCTATAATATCATTCACATACACAGCCAAAAGTATTGTTGAGAGGACACCACCCTGCCTAACTCCACAAACTAGATTGATCATATCAGACAACATGTTGTGCCATCCTGACACATGCTGCACTCATGCTATACCAAATTATGAGGATGCAAAAAACTCACGAGGGACTGATCGATCCATTAACTTGCTAAATAATGCATAGTGATTGACTTTATCAAAAGCTTTACACATGTCTAATGCACACAGGTTTACGTTAGAGCCATGATTAGAAAAGTAATCAACTACTGATCCTACCGCAAGCAATGCATGAGAACAGTCCAACCCCTTTTTGAATCCAAACTGCAGGTCTGAAGTCAGCAAGTAGGTACCATACAGCTCCAGCAAACACATTTCAAAGAGGTTAGACAGATTGGAACTCAGTGTGATTCCTTGATAGTTGTCAAGCTCACTATTGTCTAGGGTGATAAAGATAAATAGCAAATGGACACAAGGACCCAAGCATCTCCTTTTGCAGCTACAAGTGCTTAAGGAACAGAGTGAAGAGATGAAGATGATGGTCATGCCTACAGTGAAGACATCTGCATGGTATGGTTTCAGCGAGTCTGTGCTGCAAGGAATGTTGTGCAGTGAGGAGGAACAGTAGAGAAGAGATGCATTGCAGAAGATACTGAAGATCAGAGGTGAACGAGATGATATGACACAGCTTGGAGACAGCAGTGTGAGACCCAGGAAAACACCAACCATCAACTCTGAGGCGACTACGCTCTTGCAACTGATTGACTGGAGCTCAGGACTCTCTGAGCCCATTTCAACCTGCTCCCTAGCAACAGCAGAGATAAAGGCTTCTTGTAGCAACCCAATGGTGGTTCCCGACTGGCCATCACAGACCCAGTCTGTGGAAAGGTGTGTGTAAATGACAACTGAGGCGGCTGCTCATGTGTACAGTCATGAGAGAAGGAACCACTACGTCAAAGGTCAAATGGTAAGCCGAGAGCTCATATGGGCCGAAACAGAAGCTAGCTGGACAGAGTGAAGAGGTGCAGATGATTTGGTTGATTTTGTACAATTCCATTAATTTGACCTCGTAAATGACATTTTCTATGACACTGTGTGGCAACAGATTTTGTTAAGTTCAATTGTACGTTCAAATCAATAGTATGTAATTATAACTAATTTGAGCTGTAAATTGAAGTAGCTAGGGCTCCTTATAAGCTGTTTCTGAAGCTAGATTCGTATGAAACATCCTAGAAGTAGTTTGCTACTAACGATGCTATATAAATTGTCGTAATTACAAATACAATCATAATTTTATGACCAGTAGTTTGTGAAGTTTGAACAAACATAATTTACCCGTCACATTAATACATCCTACTCCACAAGTCATTTGGTCCTAGGAAGAATGAACTCCCCTTTCAGTTTATCCTAGGAGGAATGAACTCCCGAGTCATTTGGTCCTAGGAAGAATCAACTCCCCTTTCAGTTTATCATAGGAAGAATAAACTCCCCGAGTCATTTGGTCCTAGGAAGAATTAACTCCCCTTTCAGTTTATCCTAGTAAGAATAAACTCCCCGATTTATTTGGTCCTAGGAAGAATCAACTCCCCTTTCAGTATGCCCTAGGAAGAATCAACTCCCGAGTCATTTGATCCTAGGAAGAATCAACTCCCCTTTCAGTATACCCTAGGAAGAATGATCTCCACGAGTCATTTGTTCCTAGGAAGAATGAACTCCATATTCAGTTTATCCTTGGAAGAATAAACTCCCCGAGTCATTTGGTCCTAGGAAGAATGAACTCCCCGAGTCATTTGGTCCTAGGAAGAATGAACTCCCCTTTCAGTTCATCCTAGGAAGAATAAACTTCCCCAATCATTTGGTCCTAGGAAGAATGAACTCCCCTTTCAGTTTATCCTAGGAAGAATAAACTCCCCGAGTCATTTGGTCCTAGGAAGAATGAACTCCCCATTCAGTTTGTCCTAGGAAGAATTAACTCCCCGAGTCATTTGGTCCTAGGAAGAATGAACTCCCCATTCAGTTTGTCCTAGGAAGAATTAACTCCCCGAGTCATTTGGTCCTAGGAAGAATGAACTCCCCTTTCAGTTTATCCTAGGAAGAATAAACTCCCCGAGTCATTTGGTCCTAGGAAGAATGAACTCTCCTTTCAGTTTACCCCAGGAAGAATAAACTCCCGAGTCATTTGGTTCTAGGAAGAATCAACTCCCCTTTCAGTATACCCTAGGAAGAATGAACTCCCCGAGTCATTTGGTCCTAGGAAGAATGAACTCCCCTTTCAGTATACCCTAGGAAGAATGAACTTCACGAGTCATTTTGTCCTAGGAAGAATGAACTCCCCGTTCAGTTTATCCTAGGAGGAATAAACTCCCCGAGTCAATTGGTCCTAGGAAGAATGAACTCCCCTTTCAGTTTATCCTAGGAAGAATGAACTCCCCGAGTCATTTGGTCCTAGGAAGAATGAACTCCCCTTTCAGTTTATCCTAGGAAGAATAAACTCCCCGAGTCATTTGGTCCTAGGAAGAATGAACTCCCCTTTCAGTTTATCCTAGGAAGAATGAACTCTCCTTTCAGTTTACCCCAGGAAGAATAAACTCCCGAGTCATTTGGTTCTAGGAAGAATCAACTCCCCTTTCAGTATACCCTAGGAAGAATGAACTCCCCGAGTCATTTGGTCCTAGGAAGAATGAACTCCGCTTTCAGTATACCCTAGGAAGAATGAACTTCACGAGTCATTTTGTCCTAGGAAGAATGAACTCCCCGTTCAGTTTATCCTAGGAGGAATAAACTCCCCGAGTCAATTGGTCCTAGGAAGAATGAACTCCCCTTTCAGTTTACCCTAGGAAGAATGAACTCCCCGAGTCATTTGGTCCTAGGAAGAATGAACTCCCCTTTCAGTTTATCCTAGGAAGAATAAACTCCCCGAGTCATTTGGTCCTAGGAAGAATGAACTCCCCTTTCAGTTTATCCTAGGAAGAGTAAACTCCCGAGTCATTTGGTCCTAGGAAGAATCAACTCCCCTTTCAGTTTATCCTAGGAAGAATAAACTCCCCGAGTCATTTGGTCCTAGGAAGAATGAACTCCCCATTCAGTTTATCCTAGGAGGAATAAACTCCCCGAGTCATTTGGTCCTAGGAAGAATTAACTCCCCTTTCAGTTTATCCTAGTAAGAATTAGCTCCACTGGAGTGTTTATTCACCAGCAGGAGTGCTTTTGTCCTAGTAACAATACACTCCACTGTTTAATTGGTCCTAGTAAGAATTAACTCCCGAGTCAATATATCCTAGGATAAATAGACCCGGGAGTGTTTAAAGGGGGGAGTCTATTCAGCCTACTACACCGGTGTCACGAAATAGAGCATCCCCCATACATGCGTATCCCCCTTAGCGAAATGGAGTATTCGGTTTAGTTTGCATTTTTGGCGGTTTCTAAGTGTATTCAGTCGTACTGTTTGGATTTATTGCACACATAAAATATTTGAATTGCGTATCTTTAGTTTGTACGTCGATCTGAAATCAATTTACTTTGTTTTTGGTGATTTTGACTGGAATTTCGTCGAGGCTATCGTGATGCGTATGACGAGGGGGGAAAGAATGGTTCATCCCACCGGATACTCTAAACCGGTTTATTCCATCCGGGGGGATACGCTTTAGGGGGGGATAGAATATCTCGGGACACCGGCCTTGGATATTTCGGGCCCTGTGCAGAGTACACTGAACGGGACCCCATGAGACAAGTCAAATTGTTTTTCATTCCTAATCATTTTATTTTAGTAGATTGTTGACAAGCAAACAAGTCAAATTTAACTGTATACGAGAATTCTTGGATATAGAGGAAGTTGACTTTTATTTTATTGACAAAACAGAAGATTTTATCGAAACCATAATATTATTATTAGGGCGTCTTGTTCATGTTAATTTTCGGGCCCCCCTAAGTTGAGGGCCCCGTGCGACCGCACGGTTCGCACGCCTCTAAGACCGGCACTGCCTCAGGCATCGCGTCGTACACGGCTTTTTCTCCCATCCACTCCGTTCCCTCTATCACTTTCCATCCACTCCATAATTTCTTTTCGATCACTTTCCATATATTATATAGGCCTACCATTGCTCACTCTACCGATTCCCTTCCCTTCACGATTGCTCCTTCCACCGCTTTCCTTTCCTCCACCTTTCCTCCCTCCACGACTTTCTTTGCCTCCTTCATTTTCCCTCCACCAGTTTTTCTTTACTCCACCATTTCTCCCTTCATTGCGTTCCCCCATTTGTCCCTCCACCGCTTGCCTTCCGTCCAAACATTCCTGAGATCCTTCCACCGTTTTCCTTTTATCCACCATCCGTCCCTCCACTACTTTCCCTCCCTCCACAATTTCTCCCTCCACCGCTTTCCTTCTTCCGCCATATCTCCCTCCACCTCTTTCTGCACACCGTCTTTGGTAAATATTCCCCGTCGATGTCAACGACCGACAGAGGACTCGTTTCGTCAATATCCAGGAAGTTCGTCCTTCTCCATTGGTTTAGACGACGATTGTCTCTTCTGCGTATCTCCCGCTCCTGCTCTGCCTCTCTCTCTCTCTCTCTCTCTCTCTCTCTCTCTCTCTCTCTCTCTCTCTCTCTCTCTCTCTCTCTCTCTCTCTCTCTCTCTCTCTCTCTCTCTCTCTCTCTCTCTCTCTCTCTCTCTCTTTATATCTCTCCCTCTCTGCGCTTCTCTCATTCCCACTAAATACCTTTCTTCTTTCTGCCTCTCTGTCCCTCTTCTGCTTTCTGTCTGTCTGTCTGTCTCTCTCCCGCTGTCTCTCTCCCTCTCCCTCTCTCTGTCTCTGTCTATTTCTGTCTGTCTCTGTCTGTCTGTCTGTCTATCTCTCTCTATCTCTGTCTCTGTCTCTGATGATTCTTCTGTCTGTCTGTCTCTCTCTTTATCCTTCCTTCCCCTTCTCCCTCCTTCCCTTCTCGTCCTTCCTCTCTCCCGTTGTCCTATTTCCCTCCTTCCTCATCCCACTATTTATTCCACTCTCCCCCACTGTCGCTGCCTCAGAATCTGGACTTCGTCATCGATTTCATCCTCTCGCATTTCGAACCGTCGTTTCCTCCGATATCTGTTCCTTCCTCCTCTGCCCCCAGTCGACGTAATGTAGAAGGAATAGCTTCACAGTTGATTTCAGCCTGCGACCCTTTGGGGGAAGACAAAGCGCCTTCCTGTCACTGGTAGTAATCATTTCCCACGAGCGCTAGGCTCCGAAAGCACATGGCTTCTCCCATGTATTGCCTCCATCTGCATATCGACTTTTAGTTTCGTCTGGTAGAAATGGCTGTCTTTATATGTCTCTCTCTCTGTCTATGTCTTTGTCTCTCTTTCTTCCTGTCTCTCTCTCTCTGTCTCTCTCTGTCTCTCTCTGTCTGTCTGGCTCTCTCTCTCTATCCCTCCCCCCTCTCTCTCTGTCTCACCCGCTCCGTCTCTGTCTCTCTCTCTCACTCTGTCTCTGTCTCTCTTTCTTTCTGTCTCTCTCTCTGTCTCTCTCTTTTGTCTGTCTGTTCGTCTGTCTGTCTGTTCGTCTGTCTGTCTGTTCGTCTGCATCCATGATAACCATTCTCTAGTTGTCATTCATTCATTCGGTTAATTTATATAGCGACCGGAAGGTTTCCAATCTGCTCAATATCAACGAATTCAACGGGTGTGGTCCTTCACTGCATGTCTGCCCTTTGGAATGAGTGCACGCCATTCATGCATAGATCTATGAACGTCTGTATACATGCTTGCATGTACGTAGGTATGTATGCGTGCATGCAAGTATGTGTATATATATATGTATGTATGTATGTATGTATGTATGTATGTATGTATGTATGTATGTATGTATGTATGTATGTATGCATGGGCGTAACTTTAGTCTAAAAAGTGGGGGGTACCAAAATTTTGATCTAAAAAGTGGGGGGTACCAATTTCTTCTCCACTTTCACTTTTCGCATGGTGACCATTTTGAAC
This sequence comes from Allolobophora icterica, assembly GCA_963556255.1. Classification (NCBI taxonomy): domain Eukaryota; kingdom Metazoa; phylum Annelida; class Clitellata; order Crassiclitellata; family Lumbricidae; genus Allolobophora; species Allolobophora icterica. The sequence continues at coordinate 51,759,093 of OY744609.1, read as the reverse complement.
ATGTTCCCTGCCAGTATTCTCATTAATTTTGGCTCTCGGTTTACCTGTGTATCTAAGTACTTTCGTACTTTTGGCGATGACTGCGTTCTCTGGGCAGGCACAATAGTAAAATATTGATTGGCATTCTTTAAAAAGTGAGGGGTACAGTACCCCCCACTTCAAAAAGTGGGGGGTACGGGTACCCCTCGTACCCCCCACACAAATTAGCCCTATGTATGTATGTATGTATGTATGTATGTATGTATGTATGTATGTAAGTATGTATGTATGTATGTATGTATGTATGTATGTGTATGTATGTATGTATGTATGTATGTATGTATGTATGTTATGTATGTATGTATGTATGTATGTGTATGTATGTATGTATGTATGTATGTATGTATGTATGTATGTATGTATGTATGTATGTATGTATGTATGTATGTATG
>OY744609.1:51691162-51751162 GCA_963556255.1 Allolobophora icterica | reverse complement strand
AATCTCCTGCTGAATCCGGGTTCGGCGAGTTCATGAACCGATGTATGTATGTACATGTATGTATGTATAGATAGATGTATGTATGTATGTATGTATGTATGTATGTATGTATGCATGCATGTGTATTGTGTAGCGGCGGGGCTGGATGTTAAATGGCCGCTGGATGTAGATCGACAGAGAGAGACAGACAGACAGACAGACAGACAGACAGACAGACAGACAGACAGACAAACAGAGACAGAGACATAGACGAGACAGAGACAGACAGACAGATATAGACAGACAGACAGAACACATTGTCGTCGATGTTTATTCAGATGATATAGTGATACACGCTAGGACCCCGTTCCTCGCTCTGGGCCCTCTGCCTCAAAGGCTACCATTTATATAGCCCTATCGCAGACCTTCCTGCACGACATACCTTTACATGGCGTCAGTCAATCTGTTTGATCGTGCATCTGCCAACTCTCCACGCTCAGACTGTAGACCTACATTCCTCTGGAGACTGGCCACCCCTCCCCACTGGCAAGTTGATTATAATGACCACTCCGGCCTGGCTCGGAATGCAGCCTACTCCCTACATAGTCAGTCGATATGCCATTACCAATCTACCCTGCATTTGAGTATTCTTGTAGCGTTTTTTACGAACTTTACATATAGGTGCAGGTCTGCAGAATGATGTTAACGATAAGTATCAAGTCACTTAATACAGCCACGGGAAGCGGATGACAACGGACGATATTGGCGATTATGAAAAAGAAATAATGAGGAAGTCTAGACGAAGTAATAATAGGACGACGAATCTATTATGAAGATTAGATTAGATTGAAGATTATATGCGGGCAATGGCGGCGATCTTGTTTGACAAATGGGGGGACACTTTTTGATTTGGTCAAAAAAGGATTTTGAACTAATCTGCTAAAAACGAGTTAAATTTTTGTTACCTTTTTTGGTGTTTCTTCAAAATTGGAGGGGGGATGTATGGTGTTCCCCACTCTTAAAGGTGGGGTCTTGTCCCCCTCGTCCCTCCGAGATCGCCGCCCATGTATGCGAGAGAGTGCATGGTACATGAACTTTTTCAGAGGTCGTGGAAGGATTCTATAAATATATTTAGATACACACAAACATGATGTAAGGACAAATATATCAAAGAATCATTAAGAGAACTATGATTGTGATATAGATCAATAAACATGACCGAATTCACAAAAGAAGTCCAGCGGTGGCGGATGAATACTGACTGACGTCTTTACATTTCAGTCGCCAGATGGTGCCAGGCGCGGTCGCTTTTTCCTCGCAAGGGGTCGCCACGACAGACGTGTCTTCGTTAAGAAAGAAATGCCTGGGTCCGGCATGCATTGCGCGGACGAGATGACTTCCGGCGCGTCACCTCATTAGCGACAGGATGTCAGCGTTGTCGGAAGTAGTAGCTCTCGGCGGTAATTCCTCTAATTACCCTAACGCTACGGGAATCCTCGAGTACGAAGATGGAGGAGGTTCAGCGGCGCCGACAAGGAGTACGGCAGAGGTCCTGGCGATCGCAGCGCTCCTAGCGGCCATCGTTGTCGTTACCATTGGCGGCAATCTCCTCGTCATAGCAACCGTCTGGACAAATCGAAAGATGCACAACATTACCAACTACTTCCTCGTCTCCCTGGCGACGACCGACCTTCTTCTGGGGTGCGTCGTGCTACCCCTGAGCGTCGTCAACACCCTCAGTCCCTACTGGCCGTTCGGCGCCATCTTCTGCAACATATACATCTCCTGCGACGTCATGCTCTGCACTGTTTCCATTCTCACCCTCTTCGTCATAAGTCTTGACCGGTACTTCGCCGTGACCACACCCCTCCGTTACCAGGGTCGTATGACGTCTCGTATCGTCTGGAGGGTCAGTGCCGGAATCTGGATGTTCTCGTTCGTCATGGCCTTCCTGCCGATCCACTTCGGATGGAACAGTCCCGACGGAAGCGTCCAAAATACGAAGGCGCCGGAAGTGTGTTCGCTGGCCCTGAACGGACCCTACGTTCTGCTCATCTCGCTCGGGACCTACTTTGCGCCGTTGATCATCATGTCGGCCGTCAACATCCGCGTCCTCCAGATCACCGATGCAGGTCAAGGAGATCAATAAGCTCGGCAGGCTCTCCATGATGCCCTCGAAAAAGAGCCACGGACACCGGGTAGGCGGAAACGATATTGACGTCGTTATTCGTTACGCTTTTATTATCTAGGGCAATGCTAACCTATAATAACAACGATTGACCTATATTCCAGTGTTTCACCCGAGTTCCAATGACTGACCTATAGATTCCATTGAGTGACCTATATCCAGTTATTGACCTAGATTCCAATCAATAAACTTGATGCCAATACCTGACTTAAATTCTGATGACCGTCTTTTAGATGCCAAAGGCTTACTTAGATTATGACTAGTTCATATTCTTTCAATTAATAGACTAGAATTTTAAAAAGATCAACTTAATGTCAAGGTCCTCCTAGATTCCGGTGGTTGATCTAAAATCCTCTTAATGGCCTGGCATTCAAAGGTTGATCGAGATTTTCTATCTTCAGATCCTCAATCGACCAATGACGCAATCCTCCCAAAGCCAATGACGCAATCCTCCCAAAGCCAATGACGTAATCCTCCGAAGGCCAATGCACATACCTTCTGAGCCCTAATGAAGCAGTGTCCTGCCCAGGTCCAAGGCAAAGGACACGGTCTGTATCAATCACGTAGTCCTCGCTAACACTAATTTTGCTGTTCTTCCGAAAGCCAATGATACAAAGCTACACAAGTCTAATGACACAGTCCACCCAAGACCAATGACGCAATCTCCCAAGGTCAATGACGGTCTTAAAATGTCAGTGATGCACTTAGCCAAAAAACAAGACACGTTTCCTAAGTACAGTTTTTTACGAACATTCTATCATGTAATCAAAATTCCGGATTATCGTATTTAGCCGTCGGCGTTTTAATAAAGCTTACGAAGGCTCAATCATGTTGACCAGTATAGAGTATTAATAACTTCGCCTCTAGCACCTTAATAATATAATACACAGATTATATTTTTGAACTGTTGCCCCAGATTGTAAGTCACTCAAAATCGATTTGTTTCTGCCACAGAAAAATTTATACGACGCATCCATTCCGCAGTTTATATATATATATATATATATATATATATATATATATATATATATATATATATATATATATATATATATATATATATATATATATATATATATATATATATATATATATATATATATATATATATATATATATATATATATATATATATATATATATATATATATATATATATATATATATATATATATATATATATATATATACAGGCGCTCTTGCAGTCTCCATTGACAGTATAACAGTATTACGCAATCGTGAGGCTCTAATTTGTTTCAACTTGCCTGCTCATCGTAACCTGATTTCGGGTTTTTCCTGGCTGTTGCTTTTCAATCAGGCTTCTCCAAAGGATAATTTGTTTGACCAAGGTTTCTTTTTAACTGAACATCGACTAATCGATGTCTTAGGATTGACCTCCTCTCTCTCTCTCCCTCTCCCTCTCTCGCTCTCTCTGTCTGTCTCTGTCTGTCTGTCTCTGTCTCTGTCTGTCTGTCTGTCTCTCTGTCTCTGTCTCTGTCTCTGTCTCTGTCTCTGTCTCTGTCTCTGTCTGTCTGTCTGTCTGTCTCTCTCGCTCTCGCTCTCTCTGTGTCTCTGTGTCTCTCTGTCTCTCTGTCTCTCTCATGTCCAGTTCCGCAAGTGCCTGAAAACATTTCTCTTTGTCAGCGAAGACACTGACCCGCGTCGGAAGCGCCTCTGATTATGAGTGGCGCTATATAAATTCTCGACTACAATTACAATGACAATGGCTCTATAGAAGTCAGTGGATTAGATTAGATTTAAGCCATGACTTAATGGATTTAGACTTAGCTTCTTCAATGGATTATAAGTTTGACTGCTGTGCAGCTTGAAACGACCACCGTTAGATGTAGCTTTCTTGCATTGTTATAACGGAGCTACAGTCTTGTTGTCCTCGAAACTAAGGTCGGTCTCGAGTGCACTAGAGCTCGTTTTTAAAGGTCTTGGTCTTGAGATTCAAAGTTTTGGTCTTGGTCTTGAGGTTGAAAGTCTTGATATTGAGGTTGAAAGTCTTGGTCTTGAGGTCCAAATTCTTGGTCTTGAGGTTCAAAGTCTTGGTCTTGGTCTTGAGGTTCAAATCTTGATATTGAGGTTGAAAGTCTTGGTCTTAAGGTTCAAAGTCTTGGTCTTGGCCTTGAGGTTCAAAGTCTTGGTCTTGGTCTTGAGGTTCAAATCTTGATATTGAGGTTGAAAGTCTTGGTCTTGAGGTTCAAAGTCTTGGTCTTGGCCTTAAGGTTCAAAGTCTTGGTCTTAAGGTTCAAAGTCTTGGTCTTGGGGTTCAAAGTCTTGGACTTGGCCTTGAGGTTCAAAGTCTTGGCCTTGATGTTCGTCTTTAGGTTTAAGGTCTTGACAACAAGACTGCAGCGCTACAGACGTGTCTTAGAGATACGATACTGAGTGAGTGACTTAATTCTTTGATTTCGGTCTGTGTAGATTGGTCGACTGAGGAAGTGGCTGGAGAGAACTTCCTCGACCGACCTTCATCACCCGGTGCACAAACATCAACGCAGGAGCTCCATGGACCAACTGCCCTCCTGCAGCCACAGCGCGGCCATCGTCAGTGATCGCAAGGCAATCATCAACCTCGCCTCAATCGTTCTGGCCTTTGCCATCTGCTGGATCCCCTACTTTGTCCTCTTCACCCTCAAACCGTTCGTCGACCTACACCTGTCGTCGGGGTTCGGCTACCACTTCGACCTGTTCGCCCTCTGGTTAGGGTACGCCAACTCGTCGATCAACCCCTTCCTGTACGCCTTCTATAACTCGTCGTTCAGAAACGGCTTCCGGCGTTTACTCTGCAGTCGCTGGGCGAGAAACAGAAATGGATCTTTGGGGTGGAGGAGCTGTGAAGGGGACTGGGAGTTGTCCCGCGGAGCGACAGCGGGAAATGGGAAAGGCTCCGATAGGAGAACGCGGGGGAGCGCTGAGGACAGGTGTGGAAACGGGTTGGGGTTAAGAGTTGGACTTTGTCCAGCGTCTACGAAGAGTTGCGAGGGTTCAGGACGCAGAGAAGGCGCAGAGACCTCGATCAGGTCTGATTCGTCAAGGACAGATCACGAAAAGTTAAAACAGACGAGCAGTGTTGATAGGTCAAGGACACTTCAAAGAATTGCGATTACGAAGGGTATTGAAAGGTCGCGGAGTTTTGAACAGCAGGTGAGGGGCGTCGAAGGGCGGAAGGGTGGGGGGAAGAACGTGGAAGTGCCTTGCAAGAGGTACGTATCTCTTGGATGCTTCGAGACTAAGAGGCAGCGGAGACAAAGGAATTTCATTACAATGACCCGACGGACCTCATGGAATCTATCATCGTATGACACCAAAGTCTCTGTGGTATGACGTATATATATATATACAGAAACATTCATCATGCAGTCATATATATCTAGGAATTCATTACTCCTGATATATAACTATAAGTATACAACTGCATGTCTGAATTTAATATGAACTATATATATATATATATACCCTACTACAGTCGATATGCATTCATGTATTATTTATAGATACATATAAAACATCACGTACCATACATATATACACGTATCAATGTATTTTGTGCTATAGCAGCTATGCATGGACAAATATTATGTAGGCCTACTAAAAATAGTGTATATTTTAATGTTAGAGATATATGCTATGCAGAATAAGTAGTTAACTTCTACATGCAAAGTGCATGCATGCATACATAAATACATACATACATACATACATATATACATACATACATACATAGTATTACATACATACATACATAGTATTACATACATACATACATAGTATTACATACATACATACATTCATGCATACATGCATACATACATACTCACATGCACACATAAATACATACATAAATACACAGACAGTTTTAACAAAGAATGGCTAAAGATGTAGAATGGAAGTTTCAATGTATGTATGTATGTATATATATATATATGATATATATTTCGTATATATACAGTTCTTAAACTACATGTAGACTATTCTAAAATATAATATATATAAATATATAATGAATTGATATATATTTAGATATGCAGTGCTGAAATTATGATACATGGCGTACATATAGATCTACTATGTCAACAACAGTGGATGTATGCTATAGTTATACATTAGATATATATGTAGGCCTACATGTGAAACCGCACAAGGGCTATTACACAAAGTACACTTGATACATAATATGTTACGTGTGTTTTATATACAAGTAGTTCTTTTGTATACATGTTCATACAGCTGTGAATGAAAATGTATATTAATACATATATATATATATACTTGCGTGTATTCATATATGAATATATATGTTCATTGCATGGAGGAGGCTTGCCCAACTTTCATGCTGTTGGAAGCAGGACCCATATTTGTTCAGCTTCATCGACTAACACAGGGTAAACATTAGAAAACGTGTGTGGAGGACACGACCAATTGCACTGACGAGTTCTGAATTATTTAGGGCACAATTTTATATTACTTTGTCATATATGTACGTTGACGACACCTGTAATGTCGGCGACGATGTATACGAATTGGAGAAGGAAGCGCGAGACTGGAGAGCGTTTGATGAGACAGAGATTTCGACTGCATCTGCACGTGCAGAGGATGTTGACTTAGGGCCGAGATGACAGTGGTTGTGTGCTGAGTGGGTCTCGCGACAAGGTGCATCACTTTTCCATGGGGTAAAATGTTCGTCCGACCCATTCGATATCAATTACCCGGTGCAGGAAGTTTTGCTGATTTTTTTTTAAAGAAACTGCTTTTTAAAAGAATCATGTCTTTCTCGTTATTTTTTCTCTGTTTCTGCAGAGTTTTCCAGCGATTATACACTTAGCGACATTGACGGACATTCAGAATTGAAATGTCTGAAACTAATTGAACTTTATGTTGTAATTTTCTCAAGAATAATTTTTTGCTTCTTTCAAGGATGCAGATTTAGATTTATCCATGGGTTCATCACTTGTGTATCTCTTTGTGTTGGTTACACTTTACACATTTATTATTATTTATTATTCCGGATATTTCTATAGCGCCTCTCGAAGTCACCTACTACTCAGAGGCGTTCCCGACTACAGCATTTGATACTGTGCCGGAATTTTCACGCCGAAGCGCCACGAGCAATTGCGAGTGAAGGACTTGCCCAAGGTCCGTACGCAGCGCCTAGAGTGGGATTCGAACCTGCAACCCTCCGGTCACAAGGCGCCGGACTTACCACTGAGCCACCACGCCCCATACACATAAACATACACACATATATATATACATACACATACATATACACACATGCATACACACATACACATATACATGCACACGCGCACAAGTACATACCAATAAATCAATCGAAATTTGTATAGCGCCCCTGCAAGATCCATACTCAGAGGCTCTCCCGACACAGGCCAAGCGGAAGAAGGTGGTCTTAAACAGCGAGTGGAACTGAGAAGAGGTAGTGTAAGGAGGGGACGCATTGAATTATTCGCTACGACACACACATTACATACAAATACACATTCACATATGCAAACAAATACTGATATATTCATATACAATATTATACATACATACAGATACGCACATACATACATACATACATACATACATGCATACATACATACATACATACATACATACATAGATACATACATACATACATACATAGACAAATGTTCGTCCATTAGCAGGTGCGATGATTTGGTGGAGATGGCAGCTGTTGATGCGACGAGGGAGATGGAGGAGGAGGAGGAGGAGGAGGAGGAGGAGGAGGAGGAGGAGGAGGAGGAGGAGGAGGAGATGGCGTCGACCACTTTTTTCTTCTGAATCCTCTGAATCAGACTTTCTATTCGGTTGATCGTCTGACCTTTGATGAGATCAATCATCGCCTCTGAACCAACGAGAATTGCTCAGTCACGTCTGGAAGGAGTCTCCTGCTCTCCCCAGTGATCCGTATGCACTTGTCCGGATCCTCGTCTCTTCCTCTGTATACGTCTGCTTCACGTGTCTGTGATCGTTTGTCTCTGTCTCTGTCTCGCTTTGTGTAGTCTTGTCGTCTATTTGTCTGTTTGCCTCTTTATAAAGCCTTTTGTGTGCCTTCTTGTATGCTTATGTTCCCGTGTTTTAGCTTCCGTTCTTCTGCCTCTGTCTTATTGCCTCTTTGCTTCTGCCTCTCTGTGTCTCTTACTTTCTGTCTATGCGTCCTATTGATTCCTATATGTGTCTCTGCGTGTTTCGTTCTCTGTCTTTGTCTCTGTATGTCTGTCTGTCTGTCTGCCTGCCTGTCTGTCTGCCTGTCTGTCTCTCTGTCCGTCTGTCACTTCTGTCTTGCCGACTCTGTGGAGCCTTCCCCGGTTGCTGAGGAAAGCGTTGGATACGGCACATACCGCGCGGATGCGTTGGCTTCATTATGCGATAATTCTCCTGGGATGGATTAGCAATCACATCTGGCCATCACCAACGACCGAGGATTATTTGGCTATAGCATCCTCTTTCGTTGAGCCATCGTTTAGCCCTCACCCTGCAGTGCACCATAACCCTACCCACAGGTTTATCTCTATTCCATGGTGTCTCTCTACTGATTTATCTCCCTATATGTACTCACTGCTAGGTGTCTGCCCAAAGGTATCGCTCTAGACTCACTGAAGGCATCTCTCTACTCAATGGTGTCTCTCTACTTATCGGTATACAGGGGCGTCTACCCCCCCTAAGTCATTGGAGCAACTTCCCCTCTTCTTCCTCCCTCCCCCTTCCTTCCCCCCTAAAATGGTGGCACACACACTGACAGATCTCCCCCTTCCATTTCTTGGATGGAGCATTTGCTCCAAGGTTTCTATGGTGTAGACGCCCCTGCCGGTATATCTCTCTATACTCACTTTTACATCTCTACCCATCGCTCTACTCAACGTTAGCCATGACTTCATGCCTTCCATCAATCATCTGGTGCCAAAGAAGTCAACCGTTGCATATTATGTGAAACCGAATAAACTTTAATACAAGGCAGAAAAGAAACGCGATCATAAAAACTTTGATGAAAATCAAATCGTTCAATACAATTTTTCTATATTATAAGGTCCATGTTACATAATGAAACCTAATTCCTATATATATTTACATCCGTATATAAAACTTCCTATCATGGCCAAATAAAACTCAGATCTCAGTCATTGCCATGTATTACATATATATATATATATATATATATATATATATATATATATATATATATATATATATATATATATATATATATATATATATATATATATATATATATATATATTGACATATCTTTTTGCACGCATAGTGATACATGATCCAATCAATCTGGAAATACAAATGATGCAATATGCCGACATCCATTATCCACCTGTCAGAGGATGCGCACCCACCTTCTATACAGGTCATTTAGGGTCGTTTAGGGTCGTGACCCTCCGCCATTTATCTAGCGCTGATAGAAAAGATCGGCCGTTGTTGAAGCTATATCTCAGCCTGTCCTTTTCCAGCTCAAGAAATTGATTAAAAATATTCAAAAGATATTGATATCGCTTGACAATCCAATCCATTGAATATATGTGTATATATGCCCATATATATACATAACCTTATATATAATATATGTAGATACTTCATATATCTTAATAGATCAATGCTTATTGATATAGGCCTATACATGGCCCATCGTCATATTGCATCCATACGAAGATGGTATACTTACATGTACATAATATTATTGTTTCATGACTGTTTCCCTATTTTGATATATATATATATATATATATATATATATATAATTTAAAGGTGGATGGCATAGGAAGCCGTCTAGCCGCTGGCAGATATGATCTGCTAGTGTGTCGAATGCCTTATCGATCATCACCTGTCATAACGTATACGTGCAAATTCACCAGCATCCGGATATTTCAGTTATATGGTCATAAATTATGTAGTTTCGATTGGGACACCTGAAATCACGATGATGATGAGAATTATGATGATGATGGTGATAATGCTGCTACTGATTATGACGATGAATGATGATGACGATGATGGCTATGACTGTTATGATGATCGTTATGACGATGATCATAGCGATCATCGTCATAACGATCATGGCCCAACGATCATGGTATACTTACATGTACATAATATTATTGTTTCATGACTGTTTCCCTATTTTGATATATATATATATATATATATATATATATATATATAATTTAAAGGTGGATGGCATAGGAAGCCGTCTATGACGATGACTATGATGACTATGACGACGACTTCATGCGATTACGACGATAACTACAATGTCTACAACGATGACGACTGCGACAACGACGACGACGATGATGATGATAAAGAAGACACCAACAACAGTGATTACGGCAATAACCTACAAAGCTATATAAATTGTTACAATGACTGCAAAAAGCAAGAACATGAATAACAATATTGCTGTGACCTGAATGCTGCAAGGCGCTGGTTGTCTAGTGACAGAGATCACACACATTGACCCATACAGTCCATACTTAGAAAATAATGTGGCCTTTTGTGATAATACAGCAATAGATTGTCTGGTTTCAAGATACCGTACAACGACTGTGCTTTGACACAGGGCATATTTTAACTGTATTACTAGTGGGACAAATGTCCCAGTAGTCTTAGGATTTGTCCAAGTAGTTAGGGTGATTTGTCCCAGGCCCTGTATATTGAAACTGTATAACTTGTGGGACAAATGTCGCAGAAGTTTTAAGATTTGTCCCAGTAGTAAAGGCAAAAAGGCAAACTTTTTGTGAGATGAATTCCCAAAAAATAAGGTCGTCAAATTTTTGAGAGATGAATTTCCCAAAAAAGGTAAAAAAACCAGACCCATGACCGATTTTGTCCCAGTAGTCTAAATCTGTTAAAATATGCACTGCTTTGACACCATGCAGAGTATACCTCAACGAGTTTTCTACAGTAAGTAGAGTTTATGCTACGAGCAGACAAAAAGTTTCACAGATCACTATTAGGATCTAGTAAAGTGTACACAGTCAGCTCTTTGCAAGACACAAGCTGAGCAGCGTTGAATTCCACGAAATTTCTATAAATTTACATCTAACGAGACAACCCCGAAATAGTACGAAATCGAGGAAAACACGTTTTAATCATTGGTTAAGCGGAATTAGGGAAACATTTGGCAAGGAATCTGGCGAGAGCTGGAAAGATAGAGGAGATATACGAGAACGGCAATTGCAATATTGAGATTAACGAGCCGAAATTTTCGAGCAACTTGTCTTATGGCTGTGGCGTTAAATTTGCTTCATCCCAAAATCCCAAATGGCACCGCAGCAACCAGGGCCGGATTAACCACTCGGGGGGCCCCGTGCTAATTATGCACGGGGGCCCCTTGTCGTATTGAGCATGGAATGATGGGGATAGGCCTACCGTAAAGACATGACAATCAACGTGTAGTAGAGAAGGGTCAATGCTGTGTACCTAGCTGCTCAAATTAGTATAGTCATTGCATACAACACAACTTAAACACTTTGCTTTTTTGGGACTATCTATAGGTTGTTTCAAATGTTTGTTGCAGTTTACTGGCAACATACAGTAGGTGTAAATGATAATCAAAATTTGAATCTGTTCTCTTCATTGTTAACAACTCCCAAACATTGCGACTTTTAGCAACTACAAACTGTATACTAACGTCAAGTTAAACACATCGCTTTGAACGCTAAGAAGTTCCGTTTGTGGTCATAGAAGTGCGCAGTTTATTTTTAATAAGTGCCATCTTACTGAAACGGCGTTCACCTGAACAGTTGGAAATCGTCAATGACATGAACATAATGTAGAGCTATAGAAGCAGCGTGATTCTCCTTACAGATTTTATTTTAGTTACAGTTACAGTTATATTTAATGGTTTTTCATTTTAGTTATAGTTACAGATATAGTTAGTATTATTTTTTTTAGCTACAGTTATAGTTATCGTTAACGAAATCATTTTATTTTCGTTGACGAAAACATTTTCGTTACCGTTATCGCTAACGAGAATCACACTGATATTGAGAAGCGTCATACAATTTGCTTAGAGCTTCGAAAGGCTTTGAAGAATGGGTGCATTCGGCTTCTTGAATACACGACGCTCCATATTCACCGACATCCAAGGCGAACATAGACTATTATTTATAGCGCACTTTTCACGTTCTCATGTTTGTCGATAGGCCTATTGCACTTTTCAATCAATCAATCAATCAATCAATCAATCAATCAATCAATCAATCAATCAATCAATCAATCAATCAGTCAGTCAGTCAGTCAGTCAGTGAGTCAGTCAATCAGTCAATCAATCAATCAATCAATCAATCAAATCCAGTGTTTGTAACGAAAGTAACTATGAATTTTCGTTAACGTTATTTTCATTATAGATATAGTTATCGTTAACGAAATCATTTTATTTTCGTTCACGAACATTTTCGTTAGCCTACCGTCATCGTTAACGAGAGTCACACTGGGTAGAAGCCACACAACCTCTTGATGTTGCAAAATCAGGAATTTAAACCAGTTCGTCAGGGAATAGGCCTGAGAATAACTCTTGTGTATGTCGTGGCCAGCCTGATGGAAAATTCTCTAATCTTGTCAGGCTCTAGTCTGTCAAAATCTGCTACAACTTGGAATATATTCAACGTCATTGTAGGCTAAATTAATTCACTGCCTTAGCTACGTCAACAACTTGTCTATAATAACTAAATAAGTATTAGCACGAAATTGTCTCTACCTTGCTCACTGCAATGTGTATGCCAGGAAACAATTTAACGCGTCGGAATAGAAGCAAAATTTAAACAAAATTGACCTCAGCATAGATTATAATTAAATTGCCTGAGAGAAGCTGAGCCAAAAGAAACGCATGTATAGGCCTACACAGCAGTTGGTTGCGTGGCTGATATTTCAAATTCGCTTAAGTGCAAATTCTTGCATAAACTGAAACTAATGGCTCTTTCTTGTGAACAAATAATTAGTTGGTGTAATAAATTCTGTTTGTCCTGCAGCATTCCGACGCCAGTCGGGGGCCCCTTTAAGCGGGGAGGGGGGAGGGGTCCATGCTAAAGCATATTGAGCATACTGGTTAATCCGGCCCTGGCAGCAACAGTATGGACATTCATCTTTAGGCAATAATGGCGGTTTGTATATTCCCAGAATTTTCAGTCATTTCTTCTACTTCTTTATCACCTTCTTCGTCATTATCATCATCGTCTTTATCACCACCATCTTCTTCATCATCAACATTTCCTTCATCGCAACATCTTCTTCTTCATCACTATATCTTTATAATCATTACCATCTTCTTCTTCTTCGTTATATAGGATCAACAGTGATGATGACCTTCGGCTCAAACTGAGCACCAGTTCGATTCGTGTTCCAAGCACCAAGCTGTCTGACTTTATCTTACCCATCCTGGAATAGTCCCCCACTGCCCTTACGTAGGCTATACTGTTGCCTTTGACTCTGTGCAGAATATGCATTTGCTGTCTTAAAACACACTTTTCAGATCTGTTAGATAGTCATAGGTGCATCATCTTTGGTAGGAAATTAAAAATGCGCTATATATTGCGTGTCTAGACACATACATCATCCTCGTCGTTATATTCTTCTTCTTTGTCTTCTTCTTCTTCCTCCTCTTCCTCCTATTTTATTTCTTCCTCATTCTGTTCTTCATTCTCCTGCTTTCCTTCATCCTTCTCCTCTACTTCGTCCTTCTCTTCTGCTCCTTGTTCCTCTCTTCCTATTGCTTTGAAGATCATAAACACTCCAAGGTCAAGGTCAGTTCCTGATCAAGGGCAACTTCAAGGTCGAACAAGAACTGGTATCTACAGCGAAAAGCTTCAAATAATAATTCAGTTTTTTTATCCTCATTCTGTTTTGGTCACTAATCTTTTAGTACCGTAAAACGGGGTGACTTTGGCCCTTTTTGAACTTGTTTTAATAATAAAACGATAATGTGACTGAATATGGTTGACTTAACAATTAGATTAGATGTGCATAGGGTTAAAGAGAAAACGTATAAAGCAAACTTTTTTGGGTAATAACAGTTGAGCACTTTTTTTTATAACTTTTGAGGTGGGCCAAAGTCACCTCATCAGGTGGGGTGACTTTGTCACACAATAGTTTTTCAGTTATTAGACAAAGTAAACATGGTACTTGGGTCACTTTGGCCCGAAGAAAGTGTTTTAAAAAATATCTAAACTTAAAACTAACACTAAGTGACAATGGTACCATACCGGTACTGGCATGACTAGAACGAATTGGTACCGTATGCACCGACCAGTCAAAATATCCTGAAAAGTGAAATTTTAGCAAATACATTAATTAATTTTAAAATAAACATTATATAAACATCGCAAGGAGTACTTTACAATATGGCCAAAGTGAAATTTTAGCAAATGCATTAATTTTAAAATAGAAATTATATAAATATCCCCAGGAGTACCGTACTTTAAAACGTGGGTCAAAGTCACCCCAAAAACTTTGCTTGCATTAATAAAGTACTTATTGGTGACATCGTGGAGCAAACAGTGCGCCATACACATGCCACTACAATGTACATTGAAAATTGTTATTATCACCCACGGTATTATTAACGGTCTTTCTCACAGAAAAATAAGTTTGCACATCTTCAAAGTTTGACTTTTTTAAGGCTTACAAACATTTCGGGAAAATTTCAACAAATTTTACAATGAAATCAACCAAATTTTTTTAAGAATATGCGCTACATGTTTATCCATTGTTATTCGTAAATCAAGTCGAAATCACGTGATAACTACGGAAGGCCAGAAGGTTACAAACTAATTTTTCAATTTGGGCCAAAGTCACCCAGCAGGCCAAAGTCACCCCGTTTGACGGTACACTTTTCTTTTTTTCACGTATTCTATTATTACCCTATTCGATGATATCACTCCGCCTACAACCTCCTCCGATGAGTTTTCGAATCCGTCTTATGGAATTAACCAGTAATGAGCGTATAATCCTGATGCTGTGTAAGTATTAGACGATTGTTACAGTGCCATTTATTTGTCAACGGCTCAATGGTCTTAACTCTGCTCATTTTTCAGTGAATTGATCGGGTGCACGAGAACTGAGATCCTTACTATCCCTGCACGTTTGAATGGGTACCAGGCGTCCATGCCATTTATGGTCCCGTGGAGGCCATATACGTGCGTTGTAGAAAATCATGTGCATTTATATTCATTCATTCATTCATTCATTCAGAGGGCTTACGTAGCGCCCGTATTATACAAGATACATTTACAATTGATATTGGATTGAAGACAGGTAAATCAGAGGTAGGTTGCTCCAAGTGTATACTGCGGTGTAGCCTATCAACAACCTCAGGATGTCTCTAAGGACATGCGAACCGACATGATTCGATTAATTATGTAGTGCATGCAGAAACTCAGCAGTGTGAGAAGATCGATCGACTGGACTCATCCGGGTATCAGTGTTACAACATATCGGATAACAGCAGATGCGAAACAATCTGCTACTTATATATCGGCTAAACATAAGAACATATTATAAATAGATACATATAATTATAGTAGTGACTAAATGAAAGGAAATATATTTCAAGATAATATATATGTATAGAGGCCTATGTATATATGAGCATGTATATGTGAACGTACATGCTCATGTACATACAATATACGTATGTATATGTCTATGATGTAAGCACAAGAGTAATAATTATGTTCATATTTTTTGCACTCTCTGCAATTTCATGAGCACGTTTGACTTATTGAAACCAGTAAGAAACGAGCTATAGTAATCTTGGCTACTGGAAACCAATGCCAGAGATATCCTTGCAGACATTGGCACATAACGCCTTACTCTGCTTTTGTCACGAGTGAACAACTGAACATATATGATGACTTACAAATACTGTTTACTTGGCCTAAGTTATCGGCAGCATCTGCCAGCTCAACAATTCAGTCACAAGTTTCAATGACTTAGCCGATCACATTGTAAAAGTTGCCGTGGAGTGCCCAGTGGCAGAAACTCAGTCTTTGATGGGTTAAGGAGTTTATTGGCCGCCATCCAAGACTGTACCTCATCAAAGACAGCAGACAACAGCTGCACAGGTGAGTCACATGACAGACTGTCAAATGAAATGTAGATTTGAGTATCATCAGCATAGAAATGATATTCCAGCAAATGATTATCCATCAATGTTCCTAGAGGTGTGGTGTATAATGTAAACAAAAGGGGACCAAGCACAAAACCCTGTGGAACATCGCAGGCAAGCAAAGTACTAGATGAATAATTACCATTTAAATACACTGACTGAGTGCGTGGACTGAGATGCATGTAAGTACTATAAACCAATTTAGTGCAGATCAGAGATTCCAAACCAATGCTTGAGGCGATGAAGAAAAAGAGAATGATCCACAGTATCAAAAGCAGCAGACAAGTCCAGAAGAACAAGTGCTGTAACCCTATAGCTTTGACCATTGAACATATTATGTCATTATGAACAGCAAGAAGTGCGGATTCTGTTGAGTAAATCTTACGGAATACAGACTAAAAGGGGAGATTAGTGCGTTTGCAGATAGGTGAGTTTGCATGCGATACATGACTATCCGTTCAGGTCATCAGGGTCAAGAGAAGGTTACTTAAGCAGCGGATGAACTATGGCATGAGCAGAAGCAGATGAGAGGGATCCCTCGTGCAATGAGAAATTGATAAGCGGTGTAATGGTTGGAAGCAATAAATCAAAGCACTCTTTCAGAAACCAAGTATGAATGGTGTCAAGGAGACCAGCTTTGTTAGGCAAGGTAAAGATAGGTGTTCGAACCTCCGTGGTTGGACCCACAATTTGGAGTGGACTTTCTCCTGAGCAGCGGTCGCTTCCTCGACACTCCTCCACTGTTTTCTTCTCTGCTCTAAAGGCTCTTCTCTTTCGCCGGGGTTGGGCTGGGAGCGCCTCTAAATAGATGCCTTGAAGGGGCGCTATATAAATGCTTAGTTGATTGATTAATTGATTCAGAGCAAGTACGTGTAAAGAATGCTCACAAAGAGAATTTCGTAAAACTGCAGAGACTGAATTGTAACCGGACCAGGGTTTATTCCAATGTCACCAGCCAAAAGATATCGCATTAATAAAGCATACCAAGCAAACAATTATATCAAACAAAGCCTGTGTGTTTTAGAAGCTCTTTATTAATTGCACTTGAAGCCATAAATTTATGTAGCGCATTTATTCTCTCATAGAAACTTTCTGTACATCAATATATCATATCAATCACATGGGAACAGATGTTAAGGTGTGTCATTTATCCGTGAAGGCGCTTTAGAAACTCATTGTGCGCCAACTCAGGGTGCATGCTTGCTGGCCGTCGGATGTTACATTACTTTCCCATACTTCAAATTACATTACGACTACACACATAATATTCATTGAGGTTAATAAGGCCTTGAACCCGACACCGGTGTAAAACAAAGCAATGAAATACAATGCACATATACATATCAGTATATATATATATATATTATACAATTATATAATATTACTATACATGATAATATATATTATAATATACATAACTATATATATTAATGTATATTAGCTATATATATTTTAGCTATATATTATATATATATGCTCATTCAATCAAATGCCTTATACGGGCATCCACACACTGATCCATCTATGAATTCATCAGACATCGTCCATACATCCATTCATTCATTAATCAGCCTAGGCATTTATCTTTCTTCTGTCCCTCCGTCCGCCTGTCCGTCAGGCCATCGTCTCACGCACCACATTGAATACCACCCCCTTGTTGTATCTCGGGCCAACGTATCTCTTGGCGCCTGCCAGCCGCGTGGCCTTGGCATGGACGACCGTTGTGAACAGCGTTGAAGGTCCGATCAATGAGTTTCTCCTTTGAAACCAAAAGCGCTTACGCTATGTCCGTATGTATGCATGTAGGTATGTAGGCCTATGTATGTATGCATGCTTGAATGTATGTAGGCATGTATAATTGCATATGTGTGTATGTATGAGCACAATATGTGTATGTATGTATGCATTTATCAATGTATGTATGCATGTATGGGTGTGTGTATGTATGTGTGTATGTATGTATGTATGTATGTATGTATGTATGTATGTATGTATGTATGTATGTATGTATGTATGTATGTATGTATGTATGTATGTATGTATGTATGTATGCATGTATATATGTATGTATGTATGTATGGGTATGTATGTATGTATGTATGTATGTATGTATGTATGTATGGATGTATGACATTGTATGTATGTATGTATGTATGTATGTATGTATGTATGTATGTATGTATGTATGTATGTATGTATGTATGTAATGTTTCTTTAGGATGAGATTTATTTTCCTGTGAAGGTTCGCAGGTTTAAAAGTGGCTGAAGTTTCTTTATGATACAATTTCTTTTCCTGTGAAGGTTCGCAAGTTTTTAAAGTGACTGAAGTTTCTTTAGGATGCAATTTCTTTCCTGTGAAATTTCAACGGTTTGGAAAGTGTTTGATGGTTGGTAGGATTGAGGGCAAAACATTCGTTACGGGTAACATAGTTTGACAGTGAATATTAAAGAAATTCATTGTAATTTTACGCAACAAGGTTCGAATGCTATAAGTCGTCATGTGAAATAACTGAATGGCCGAACACTAGAACTTATCGATTTCAAAACGGGACAACCCACGGATCCGTTGTGCAATTGTATCGCAGTGTAGACTACCAGACAAATTGTCGATGCCTGTCTGGAAACTCGTTCCAGTGGCTGACTATTGGTCATTCATCTCGTTGATGGCGACGCCGACAACTGGCTGGGCATGAGACGCATACGCCAGGAGAACAGGAGGCAATCAGCTAAAGTGCCTTGGAACGTGCTGCAGCTGAAAACTTGCCTTGTGGAGTCTGCTTGAGGTTAATGATGTTTCATTGGCTTAGCTTCAGCGTCTACCTAACTACCTTTTTTTAGCGCATTATCAAGTTTAAGTTATATACTGAATTGTTTTGTGCTATGTTTATTGCATTACAATAATGATATATTCGTGTTCATTAGCATAAACTTGTCCAAAATATTGGGGGAGGGGGGCATTTGGTTATTCATTCTACACTTGTTGCATTGGGTGTACAGTCCACCTCAATTATTTGGGGAGGGGGCACGTGCCTCGGTTCCCCCCCCGAGTCTACGAATATGTTCGTGTTTATTGAGAAGCTCACTGACAAACCGCAGTAAGTAACATTGAAACATATGACGGTACAATTATCAAGAGCTTATTGAACACAAGTCTTGGCAGCCTCTTAGGCACCCGCTCATTTTACGGCTGCCCCTTATGGAGTGGAAGGCTGAGTCGACCTATACGGAGCTTACGGGTATCGAACCGCGTCTTTCAAGATCTTATGTTCTTCCAGCAACAGTGTTACCATTCAATCATACCCCACCCAATGGAAAAAATATATTGTACAGTGTATGCCATAATATCATAAACAATGCTTCAGTTTTTCAGATTAAGTGCAGCACAATAGTGTGCACTTTTACGACCGATTGCGCATCGGTCGTTCAGGCAGCACGTTTTTCGGTTCAAGGACTGTTTTACAGACGTCCGTGTCCCAGAAGCAGCGCCTATGTGAAGTCCCTCGTTTCCGTTTCATCTCGGGTCAATGAGAACAGAATCTCTTTTCTGTTCTTGGTTCTATCATCAACGATCAGACGGATTCTGATGAGCTATTTAATGGTTCTCTTGTTCTCTCCTCTTCTCTCCTCTCCTCCTGTTATCAGGTGTATATTCAAGTGTTCGTTTCTACGGCTGTGTATGTGTTTGCGTGTGTATCCATGTATGTCTGTCTGTCTCTATGTCTGCCTGCCTGTCTCTATGTTTGCCTGCCTGTCTCTATGTCTGCCTGTCTGTCTCTATGTCTGCCTGCTTGTCTCTATGTCTGTCTGCCTGTCTCTATGTCTGTCTGTCTCTATGTCTATATGCCTGTCTCTATGTCTGTCTGACTCTATGTCTGTCTGCCTGTCTCTATGTTTGTCTGTCTGTCTCTATGTCTGTCTGTCTCTATGTCTGGCTGTCTGTCTCTATGTCTCCCTGCCTGTCTCCATGTCTGTCTGTCTGTTTCTATGTCTGTCTCTCACTTTAACACTGTCTGTGTGCATGTATGATTGTCTATATGTGTTTATGCTCGTTTTTGTACGTGCACGTGTATGTCTCTGCGTATGTCTGTATATGTCTGCCTGTTTCTACGTGGATCTTTCACTTTTACAGTCTTTGCATGTATGTATGATTGTCTGTGTATGCGTCAGCCATACGTGTGTCTAACCGCATTATTCTTAGTCTACCTACGTGTGTCTCTTTTTCTCATCTTGGCGCTATACATACTCATTTACCAAGCCGTCAATCGACAGCGTGCCTCAAAGATTAATACTCATCACCGGTCTACTATTATAGCTCACCATAATATTATAAGACACGATTCAAGCCCAGTAAACTCATTTACCAAGCTGTCAATCAAAAGATAAACTAGAAAACTCATCACTAGAAGTCTACTGTAGCTCATCATCAAAGACGCAAGTCAAGTGCAGTAACCTCGACTTTATCAGTTTCATTTGCATGGTGACCGCTGAAGCATTGGCAAAAAACTGGTCCATCACGTGCCCCCAAAGCATGTGATTTCGCAGAAATACTCAAAATGCGTATAATTAGGCCTATATCTATATATAGCAACCTAAATTTATTATATGCATGTATGCAAAACTGCATATAGAGTGACATCAGGACGTAGCCTAATACCAATTTTTTCAAGGATGTATAAAATATTATTTATGATTGTTGTTATTATCATTGTTGTTGCTGTTTTTTTTGTGGCCCAAGGTACAAATGATCCCTCGGGGACTTAAATACTAATTAAAACAGAGAAAAACATCTGGACGTCTTTGGCATCTTTTGCAGTCTTCTTCTGGGATTTCTTCCTCTTGTTGAATTGTTGTAATAATGGTAGGCATAGCTCTAGCAACTGTTCCTCCTCCTCCTCCTTGTGGTACAGAGTTTGGCATATGTTCATCTTTATTTGTTATCTGTGTCGACGTTTATTTACTGTTTTTTCCATAATTTTTTATGCCTTAGTCATCTTCTCTTTAATCATCATCTCTTTGATCATCTTCTCTTAAATATCTTCTCTTTAATCACCTTCTCTTTAATCATTGTCTCTTTAATCATCTTCTAGTACTTAACGATTTGCGTGTGTGATTGATACAACGATTTGGGGACGTTTCGTCCTGGGACGATTCGTCACGGACGATTCGTCCTGGGACGATTCGTCACGAGGACGAGGACGTTTCGTCCCTGGAGGACGATTCGTCAGACTAAAAAAGACTGAGGATAAACCTCAACAAATCTACCAAAGTGACAATAAAAGATCGATTGTCATGGATATTCCAGACTAAAAAAGACTGAGGATAAAACTCAACAAATCTACCAAAGTGACAAAAAAAGATCGATTGTCATGTCAACAGACTAAAAAAGATTGATTGTCAACTACAAACTAAAACGTTCGATTGTCGTGGTTATTCCAGACTAAAAAAGACTAAAACGATAGATTGTCATGGTAACAAATCTGAACAGTTACAGTTTAGTTCTAGGTACATACTAAAACGAAATACTTAGAACTGGAATATTCATGACAATCGATCTTTTGTTGTCACTTTGGTAGATTTGTTGAGTTTTATTCTCAGTCTTTTTTAGTCTGGAATATCCATGACAATCGATCTTTTGTAGTTACTTTGGTAGATTTGTTGAGTGTTATCCTCTGACGAATCGTCCTCTGACGATTCGTCCTCCCAGGACGAATTGTCCACTAAGTAGTTGTGTATTATTATAGACTTTCTGCATTTTACTTTCTTGAAAACTTCTAATGCTTCTGCGCATTGTTGTTCCATCCAGATGTTTTCCACTTCGAAGGTTTCTTCTTATTCCTCTAGTGGGCCAGTTAAACTGCTTCCTGTCCATAGATTTGTTGCTTAGCAATGTTTTTTCTTTGCTTCATAGCCTCTAGCCATAGTTCAAGAATTCGTGACTTTCAGTTTTAAAATTCGTAAAATTTCGTGAATTTTTTGGCCTATTTTGAAATTCGTGAAAATTCTTTACGACATTGTTGGGCCTTTTTTACGTTGACAATATTATTTGACAGTAGCGATTTTCAACAACCAGCGCAAGCAACAACAAATGTGATGACGTCATGATTTGTTGTGTTAAGCTTCTGCTTAGAGTTTAACGTAAGTTTATTATAAAAGTTTATTACGTAACGAGTTAATTTAGTTAAAACCTAATTTCTCAAAGATGAAAGAACATGGACTTCAGTGGAAGTATGTAGTAATTTTGAAAGAGAAAGAAAAGTCTAATCCGAAAATACAGTACTGTTTTTGTGACAAGGAATTTGTTGGTTGTTCTGCCCGAATTCGGGAGCATTTGCATGGCGAAAATACCGAAACCACAGTCGAGTGGGAGCAGTGGGCTGTTCCTGACACAGAATCAGAAGACAGAGAAAAAGACACAGCTCAGTGAACGTTGTTAACCCGTAACCATGTTTGGTTGACTGATCACACGTACTGGAGCTGGGGCACTGGTGGTTTCTCGTTCTGCTGACTGACACTCACAGTCACACGCCCCAAATATGATAGAATTCAAAGTTCAAGACTCCAAGTAGAACAGTAACTGAATATCAGTATTGTTGAGTTGCTAATCAGCTATCTTTTACAGCTGATTGATTGCCATTTACTTGCTTAAAACGTTGAAAAGTAAACAAATAATAAAATTCGTTGCCAGTTTTAAAATTCTTTAAAATTGGTGAAATATTAAAATTCGTAAAATTCGTAAAATGCGAATTCTCGAACTATGCCCCTAACATTTCATCTGATATCTGTTGGTGTCAAGCTTTCGTCCAAGTTCCTGCGACTATATTGCTGGCTCCCGCTTTTATTCCTAACTTCTATCAAACTGTCATTGTATTTCGTTTATTTTCCAGTTTTCTTCAATTGCGTTTTCATCCTATGTTGCGGCATTTTAAAAATCTCCTTTCAGATTTCTTTTCAGATCTCTATTAAGACTTTTCTCTTTAAATCGTTGAGATTTGTCTTCAACACTCAATTCAGATTTCTCTTCAAACCGTTGTTCAGTTTTACTGATATCCCATTTAGATTCTCTTACTATCTTCTCTTTGATTTCTCCTCTGTTCTCATAGGTTTCTCTTAAACTCTCCTCTTGAATTTCGATTCACATATTTCTCTTCAACTGTTCTTTCTGATTTTCGGTTCAAACCTCCATTCAGAATTCTCTTCAACTCTCCTTTAAGATATCTTCAAATCCCCATTCAGATTGCTAAAAGAACATAAAGAGTCGGACAATCGACTGTTACTCCCACCATTTTGACGACTCAAGTGGCAAAATTTGGCGTTTGAAGAGCCACTCCAACCATTGTCATTCTCGTCTCAAATGGTGTTTGCTCAGCATCGTATTCAAAGCGATATATATATATATAATATATATACACACAGTGTACTATATTCCGTAGATATTTATATATCCCAGAGTTTCTGCGAATGATTCGTCATATATATACACACACACACACGCACACACACACACACACACACACACACACACACACACACACACACACACACACACACACACACACACACACACACACACACACACACACACACACACAAACACACACACACACACATATATATATATATCTAATATATATAAGGAATAGATTATCTTAAATACAGCGCAGATATAGAAATCCATGAAATCTGATAATATTTAAGTGTATGTGTATAGGTAATTTTAGCATATATGTGGGTCATCGTAGTCAGATAAGATATGGGATATAAATAGCAACAGGCATGGGATTTTCAAAATTGACTTTTCGCCATCTTTTTCTGATATCATCGACACCCGTCGATAAAAGTCTTTAATTTTATCTTGGTCATGACCTTGACCTACAGATGTCCCTGATGCTAGACACCAGCAGACTTCCCGATCTTGAGCAACGGCTACGTCAGGTTTGATTTGGTTGATAGTGACAGGGTCTTTGTGAGCGGGGCGTGACGGACGTACGTGAACTTTGCTTTTTTTCTAATAATATTTTTACTCCCTAGAACCTACGATTACCTCGCCCTATATTTCAAACCAGGACCAGAAAAGTGTTAAAGGAACTATGGTTAAGCTAAATACATGCACGCATGCATGCAAGCATGTGTGTAAGTATGTGTGTATGTATGTATAATGTATATGTAGTTATGCACGTATGTATGCATGCATGTATGTAAGTGTGCATAGGTTCATACGTATGTATGTATGTACGTTTGCATATGTGTATGTATCTAAGTGTTTGTATGAATGTATGTATGTATGTATGTATGTATGTATGTATGTATGTATTTATGTATGTATGTATGTATGTATGTATGTATGTATGTATGTATGTATGTATGTATGTATGTATGTATGTATGTATGTATGTATGTATGTATGTATGTATGTATGTATGTATGTATGTATGTATGTATGCATTCATTGTTTGTCAATGGAAGCAGCGGGGACTGGAGGAAATCCACCCGAAAAGGCGGAGGTAGATGTAAGGATGGTTGGGGGAAAAATTGCACCATTTGTCATCATCATCGTCATCATCATCGGCTCCTGACGCCAACCATTTTACGGTGATATGTACGAATAAATGACTTCTGTACGAATAAATGACTTCTGTACGAATAAATGACTTCTGTACGAATAAATGACTTCTGTACGAATAAATGACTTCGATTGTCCTCGGTCATTTGCAACATCTGTGCAACACCAAAAAGTCAGAAAAGTGTTCAAAACAACTTTTATTTCTGTTTTCCATAATCTTCTAAATATCAAAACAAACAAATCGATTCATCTTCTAAGAACTTTGCATATCTAATTACCAATTTAAAAAAAACAATTGAAAAGATTTTTAAAAATATCCTACATATCGCCTGGCTTCCGGTATCTGCGATCTCTGCTGAAACTGGTGTATGTGTTCAAGATAGAAAACGATAGCAACGAGTAATCAAATGCACCAATTGCAACAGAGACTGAAACATCACATTTTATAGCACCTTTTGAAATCACTAAAATGTTGTCTCGTATACATACATTTCTTTACTAGGCTGTTGTAATCGTTTACATATTGCAAGTTGCGATATTATATTTCATGCTCAGAAAACAAGATATTGCTCTAAGTAATCGTCATAATGCCAATTTTACGTAAGTTATGTGACGTAATGTAATATAATTTAAACAAGAATTTATATAGCGCCTCCCAGCTAACTCTCGCAGGCGCCCCCCCACCAGCCATAGATGGTAGATAGCGCTGACAGCGATATATTCTTCCGCACGCGAATGACTCTCGACCAGCTGGCTCGTAATACGGCATGAAACATGACATTGTATAGTCTTCGTGAATTAAACGGTTTTTGGCCTGAAGTGTAAATGTGGTAAAACAGTGACGTGAAAGCGGTTTCAGTTTCATTTGACGCGCCAGGATTCAAACTCCGAACGCAGAGATTAAGGCCAACACAAATTTCGAGTCTGGCATGCTGTGCGACTTAAGTATATTTCAGGCTGTTCGTCCCGTGTGAGTTTCCGCTGCGATATTCAGGAATATGGTCAGATAAATTATAGACCAATAGCAAAGTGGTTTTTGGCCTAGTGCATTTTTCCTAGGAAACTGGATAATTGCACAGAGCCATATGAGTTGCTATAAATTTTTTGGTAGCTAGACACAGAACGTAGTGTTCTAAGGCCTAGTGTCTTTTTCTCAGAAATATGCTAACTGCATTGAGCCAGATGAGTTTACCAGCGGAAGCATGACCATCATTAGCACATTGGTTAAAAAAATCAACAGTACAGTTCTTATAAGTTACAACATAATTAGAATAATCTATAAAAAAGCACCAGGTATCTTACATCTTAACCCGAACAATTACCTAATCAATTGCATTGTTCGATTAAGCTCTGATTTGCTGCTCATCAGTGAGGAATCGTCTTTAGTAAGAGAGCGTCATATCTCACTTCTGAGATCAGCACAGAATCCGCATTGATTCATTGCATGTTTGACGAAGATTCAAGGAAGATTCAGTGCCGATGCATGGCAGGTTCGTGGATCATTCATTGCAATCGTAATCGTAATTGTAATCTAGAGATTTCTACAGCGCCCAAAGAAAAAATGGATCCTACAAGTTGACGACATTTTATGGCAACAAAGGCCGTTTTCGTCGATATAGGAAAAGTTTTTGTATAGTCTCGGACTTTTTCGCTGCATAAAGCAACCGGAGATCTCGTGCTAAGTTGAGGGAATCTACTTTATTCATAGGCGCTCAGTCAAGTAAGAAAGGCAGACAGGCAAGGTCATAGTTATGGGAGATTCAGCAGAGATTCGTGGGTGATTCGTTGGAAGGTTCGGGGGAGACTCAGAGGAGATTCGGGTAAGATTCATGGGAACTTTAGGGGAGCTTCAGCAATGCCTCAGCCGAGATTCAGCGTAAACTGAGCGTCTGACTGGCGAGTCTCTCGCTTCGCTTGCGGTGCACCTTGAGGTGTTTGGCCAGGTGGTCGGAGCGGGCGAACTTCTTTTCGCACAGCTTGCACGGATAGGGTTTGACTCCGGAGTGCGATCGCTTGTGCCTGGCCAGTTCGTCGGACCGCGAGAAGCGCCAACCGCATCCCGGCCATCCACAGGTGAACGGTTTCTCACCTGTATGTCTGCGCAGGTGAGCCTTCAGGTGCGAGCTCTTGCTGTAGACCTTGTTACAGCCGGCGTACGTGCAGCAATGTATACGATCATCTACTGGATATACGGCACCCTGTAGGTACTGGACGCCGCGCGAGGCCACAGCCGTAACACCCAGAGGTAGTTGCCTCGACGATGCGTACCCACCGCTGCCCGGGTCGAATGCGCTTGTGGTTCCCGAAAGGAGTAGAGTCTCGATGGTACCCTCTCGACGGGTCGAGGTCCCGGGGTAGTAACCCTGAGCGAGGTGCATCGGTCTGTTCATCGCAACCAGGTCGTAGAGGTTCTCGCTGCGTTGAGGAGTGCCATCTTGGTAGTAGCCGACGCCCGAGTCGAGGCACTGAGGAAGTTGGTCAGAAGGGGTATGGGAGTCCATTGAGTTCCCGACTCGAAGGCACGAGGCATACAGGTCCGCCATCGACCGGTCCACCAGGCTGTCCTCGTCGTAGTAGGAACCGTCATCAGGCACCGGAAATGCATCACCCGATTGGTAGGCATAGCATGGACTGTCTTGGTAAGACTGAAGTTTAGAGGCACAGTAGGATGACCGTTCCGTTTCGACGAACGCGCCCTCAAAGAGCTCCATTTTCGGTTCCTCCATGAGGTACTTAAGACCGACGCCGAGGACCACGAGGTCGTCCTCAGAACCTGGTGTACTTCCGCTGCTCGTTCCGAAGACCTCATCTTCGAAGGCCACTCCCTCGCCGCCAGACCGGTACAGATATTCCTCGCCAGTTTCGTCAAACACCGTCCGTTGTAGTTCATCGGTTGATCGACTTCCGGTGTCGGTTTCCGAAAGTTCGTAAACCGGATGTCCTCGAAACGGAAGTTCCTGGAATGGAAGTGAGTTCTCCACTTCCGACGACGCGCGCAGGTACTCTGCGATGCTGCTGACCGTCGATCCGTACTGTGGCAGTGGCACTCCTTGGTCCTGGGCGAACAGGAAGTCCAAGAACCTCTCGTCTAGGTCTGCGTCTGGAAGCGACTGAAACTCGGAAGTGTCAGAGCTGTCATGGTTGCTGGCGTTGCTGTCTTCTCCGCAGGAGTGGCTCCAGGGTCGAGAAACTGTCTGCGGTGAGGTCGGAGAAGCTTCCAGGCCCCAGAAAAACGGCATGATATCGTCCATTGTCGTCTCTGCAGCGAGAAACATCATTTTATAATTATATGCATCGTCTTCACCGGCACTGTACTGGTACTGTATGGTACTGTATTGGTACTGTATGGTACTCTCTCCAATAAACAATTTTAAAGGCGTTACATAAATGTTAGAGTATATTTACACGCTCAGCAATGAATTGAATGATACCGCAATAGACTGAATTGCGTCGCATTTCATCATCGTTGTACCCTGCTTTTGCAGTATTGTATTGTATTGTTGGCTATTTCGTTTCATCACATTCTGCCTCATTGTACTGCTTTTATAATACTATTGCAAATTTACAACGTCACAATACATTGAAATACTTCATATAATACATTATTACTTATTCATATACATTAATTAACAGTACGAGACATTGTTAAGTCATTATAAAAGGCGCTACACAAGTTGTACACATGCATACATACATACATACATTAATACATAGGCCTACATGCATGCATACATACATACATACATGCGTACATACATGCATACGTATATACACGCATGTAGAGAAATATACAAACGTATTACATGACATTACAGATGTCTTGCGCGACACTCAACAGAAAAAGTATGACCTGATCCATTCACACATGACGTCGAATTCCACTTCGTAACATTTAAATTCCAATATATCGGATCACGTGATATTGTTTCATAATCAGACGATCGCATTAAATTATATCACATCAGTCTATATGTTGCATCATCTCACATCACAATAATAGCAGTCAGTGTCATTGCATCATCTCATCTCACATTACAATAAAAGCAATCAGTGACATCACGGCTGACCGCGTTGCGTCACATCGCATTCATGCATAAAATCGCATTACGACGCAGTTAGCTCCAAAACTCACTAATTCGTGCTGTCGACTCAGGATTTCCCACTGAAGACCGTCTTAGATTCATAGTAGCAACTCAGAACCCAGTCATTCAGTCATTTGGTTATATCTACACCAAGTCCCTATCTTTAGAATAGATCGCCCTCCTTTAAAACCCTGGTTCCACCCATCAAGCCCTGGGGAAAACGCTTAAAGATAACCAAACGCAAGTCTTAAGACTTAGGATCAGCCATCCAGGTAACTCTCCCCGGAAACGTGTTCTAAAATTAGACGAAAGTCAAAGATATTAATCACCCGAATGGGTAAAATTAATGTAACCCCCATTTCCCCGTAACATCAGACGATATTCGATCAACCAGCCGTCAAATTTGTGGTCTACAGCTGTTGCAAAAATGACAGCTTTTGACAAGTAGTCAAATACTGATATCTCTGAGCAGAGCAGGCGTTTCGAAGGAGAGATTGTATTTGTTTCAATAGAATTAACGTCAGATTCGCGATGGAAGGGGAACCTGGGGCGATTTAATAAATGCTCACTTGAGCGGTTAAGAAGACGTGTATCTCGGCTGTGTAAATCGGCTAAGGGTACCGCCCCGTCGAAAAGACATATCCGGTTGGATTACTCCGATCGAGGCAATTCTAGTAAGTATACAGGGCAATTAAAATCTCAATTGGACTCGATTGTTTGTTCATGTGGCCACACACTCGACGACCTAGACCCTCTGCTATCAGGTGTATGCTAGAAAGGCACACGCGCTCTTACACAACTAGGCACCATCACGGTTATCGCTATTAATTAGTATTTCTTATCATTACTATTATAGTTTAAATTTAATCCGTTCCGGACGTTCATTCTATTGTCTGCGAACATTGTTATAAGAGCCTGATGGATAACAACTACCTCGGAACAAAAACTAAATAAATAAAAATATTATTATAATAACAATATTATTGCGATGTTATTACAATAATAAAAATTTCAATCACGGTTAATATTATTATTATTATTATTATTATTATTATTATTATTATTATTATTATTATTATTATTATTATTATTATTATTATTATTAATGAACTTTTATATAGCGCCCCTTCAAGGTTATCTACTCAGGAGCGCTCCTAGTCCAACCACGGCTAAAGAGAGCAGTTTTTAAGTTTGCAAGAAACAAGGTAGAGTGAGTCATAGGGACCAGGCGAAGTGCAACAGGAAGGCCATTCCAGGTTGCAGGTCCAGCGACCGAAAAAGAACGTCGCTGCATAATGGCTGTCCGCGTGCGGGGGACCAATAGCTCGGCCTGGTCAGCCGAGCGAAGAGCAGATCTCCGCAAGACCCCCGAGGTAGAGCGACACAACTCCCGCAGGTATGGGGGAGCAAGTCCCTCTAGACAACGCCTAACCAGTGCAGAGACCCTATAGGCGATCCGCAGCGGGAAAGGGAGCCAGTATATATCTTAGAGCCTGAGGGATCTTACTTACCTCGGGCGAAAAAAAAAATAATAATAATTATGTCTGATTTTTCAGACATTCAACAACAGCTCCTAGCATAATTTTTTAGACTCCTGAGGGATTACAAGTACCTCGGGAAAAAAATCCAGATCTTGACAAGGACGGCCACTCCAGAATCAATATGCTCAATTAGTATCTGACACCTGAGGGATCATATATACCTCGGGTAAAAAAATAAATAATAATATTTATGTTTATATTCGTTTGTTAAGTGGAACAACAGGCAAAACGCTGTATACTAATAATAATAATAAAAATAATACTAATAATAATAATAATAATAATAATAATAATAATAATAATAATAATAATAGTAGTAGTAGTAGTAGTAGTATCAATCAATCAATCAATCAATCAATTAGACATTGATTGATTGATTGATACTACTACTACTACTATTATTATTATTATTATTATTATTATTATTATTATTATTATTATTATTATTATTATTATTAGTAGTAGTAGTAGTAGTAGTAGTAGTAGTAGTAGTAGTAGTAGTAGTAGTAGTAGTAGTAGTAGTAGTAGTAGTAGTAGTAGTAATAATAACAAAAATTATAATAATAATATTATTATTATCTGACGATTAGTGGCCGTTCCAGATGTTTCTCTCTCTTGTAATTAATATTTAAGTCTCCAAGGGATCATAATTATTATTATTATTATTATTATTATTATTATTATTATTATTATTATTATTATTATTATTATTATTATTATTATTATTATCATCATCATCATCATTATCATTATCATTATGATGTAATTTTTCAGGAGTCACAAAATTATGCCAGTAGCTATCATAGCTGTTGTTATAATCATTATTATCAACATCGCGGTCGTCATTGTCGTTGTCAGAGCTTTAAAAAATTGGACGCACACTCCTCCCGTTGCCTCCCATCCTCACCTGTCCCCTGTCTGCCACTCGTAGTCAAACACTGAAAATGACTCAGAGTGACTCATAAAATACAGTATAACACATGCATATGATATCATCAGATATTATTTATAAATACTGTATGGTAAACCAAAATTACACAGTAAAATTTCAAAAATATCGATGCGATGCCTCTTCATTGTGGACTTGATTTGGTGGGTGGACGCACGTGCGTCCAGTGCGTCACGCTGCCGGTTCCCCTGGTCGTTGTTGACATCATCAAATTTTATCATTACTGTCATTGTCATTGTTATTATTAGGTTTACGACTTTTAAGTAGAAAACAAGACTACTGATTACCAAATAAGAAATATTAATCATAACTACAATTGAAACAGATAGGAACGTAACTTAATGACTATTACAACTTCTCCGTTTGCCATTGCATATTCACTGAAATTCAAATTAAATTTTAAATAATTTTAATTAAAAATACAATTTAACAAAACAACCACCTATCATGCACTAGTTCTAGAGAACGTCCCTTGTGGAGAATTTCTCGGTTGCTTCTCATTGTTTACCATTTTAGTTATGTCTGTCTGTCTGTCTGTTTGTCTCTCTGTCTCTGCATCTGTCTCTCTCCTATAAGGCTAAGGCCAGGTAATTTACGAGGGCTGCGTCAAGTCAAAGAGATTGTCCAGCGATCACTGGCGTAAACTTGTTCAAAATATTTGGGGTGGGGGATTCGGTTATTCATTCTACACTTGTTGCATTGTGTGTCGAGTCCATCTCAATTATTGGGGGGGAGCACGTGCCCCGGCTGCCCACCCCAGAGTCTACGCCTATGCCAGAGATGGTCAAGGGAAGTTCCGAGTCCGGTTGCCAGAGAGACCAGAGAGAAAAGACAGAGGAATGATTACAAGAGCCCCCTGCGGAGCCTCGAAAGTGACGCGTGAAAGAATGCGCTAAATATTCTATGTCGTGCGTACGTCTTAATATCCTCTCGACGGAACGACGGTAATTACCTCCAGGAAACGATTGCGACCAAAACAAAGGAGGCAGGTAATAAAAGACGTGCGAACTGCGCATTTATTTCGCGGAAAAAGAGAACAAGTCGACATAACTGGCGACGGAACAAGACAAATTATTTACTCACCCCTTACGTGTTACTTTATGGGGTACGTACTTTTTGTGGCACGGTGGCGGATTGGTAAGAGCGCTCGGCCTGCAACGTGGAGAGTACGGGTTTGAGTCTCGTCCGAGGCAGTTATTGTTATTGTGTAGGGACCTTGAGCAAGTCCTTCACGCACAATTGATATGCGCCATTGATGTTCTGTCGTATGCACTTACAGTTGTATTGTATTATATTGCATTGTATCTATATAGTTTCCTTGAATGTAAATTTATCCGTCGTAGGACGCCACGTCACAAACGGCTTCTGTTCTATTGTGAAACAGAAGCCGTTTGTACTGCCGTCTTGACGACGGCGGTCTTGACGACACATATAGGCCTATAATATGACGTCATAATATGACGGGTTAATACTCTAACACCATATACTGCCGTCATAATTATGACGGGAAAATACACTATTTGTATTATATTATATTATATTATATTATATTATATTATATTATATTATATTATATTATATTATATTATATTATATTATATTATATTATATTATATTATATTATATTATATTATATTATATTATATTATATTATATTATATTATATTATATTATATTATATTATATTATACGGTTAGGGTTAGGCCCTAACTAATATCTACGCTCGTAATCGTAATCATGAGCTTCAAATTTCTAGAGCTCTACTCTACAGCAAAGCACATCGCATCAGGGTATTCACGAGTGCTGCGTCCGATGAGTTGTTCAGAGATGTGAAGTGAAGATCCGAACCTGATTGCCCGAGAGACCAGAGAGAGAGGATGAATAGGAGCTGTTAAAGAGAGCGGGTTTCGTTGAGGACGAGAGAGCTTGTAAGTCGGGGGATTGAATGGATTAAGGCATTTTTCTTCTTGAAAAGGTCGGAGGTAGTTTGTTGTAATTCAAGTCGGTTTGATTTACAATGACTTTTCGTGTCTTTCAAATGCACTGCGTTAACTTAATAGATCGCCTTTGCGCATTCCCTTAGGTGTGCTGAATATCTGAACATAGGTCGTCTACAGGAACAATAAAATTGAAACTGGCTCGAAAAGACAGTTGGAGGGAAGGCCAACGCAAACGTGATCTTGAAACGTGAAATAAATAATGAACAGATATATAAAAGTCGTACGAAATTTCTTCGACTGGAGAGTCACGATGCAGGGGCGTAGCTATCATGTGTGCAGGGGGTGCAAGGCACCCGGGCCCACGACCTCCAGGGGCCCACAGAGACACCAGACAATTTTGTATAACCAAATGTTGAAAGTTTCGTTGCGAGGATGATTTACATTTTTGCTGAACAAAAGGCTAGAAAGAAAACTCCATAATGCCACGACATTGTTTTAAGTACTACGACTATAAGTGAATAAGTTTGAGTAACTGCATGCAATGCAAGTATGCAAGTGACATGGGTTAAACCTGACTGAGAAATAACTGAAATTATAACATTGTGATTTATCCGTCTCAATCTTACAGCATTCATGTATATTCTGTGAATTAGTTGTATTGCATACTTAAATATCAAATGTAATTGTTAAGTTTTTGTAGGCTGTACACAAACAGCATAGTACTACTAGGCCTTCACTGAAGTTAGTAAACAGAATAACTAATTTTGCTTATTGTCTTATTTATATCTTTGATTTATCTGTATAATTGCGATATGTAACGCAATTTTATCAGTGTGACCTAAAACCTTGATTTCGGGGGGGGAGGGGTGGCACACACACGAGAGTCCATGACGGTATTGGTAAGAACACAGGGCTACAAGCCTTACAAGGCCAAACAAGGGCCCATACGGGACCCCCTGCACCCGGGCCCATGAAAAGCTAGCTACGCCTCTGTCACGATGTATAGTGTATCATTCGTCTTGGACGGATTGGAGGCAGCGTTCATTGGCCTCAGTGGGGAAATCCGTCATTGGCGTTGGGCTATGTATGCATGTATATGTATGTATGTACATACGTATATATGTATATGTTTATGTATGTATGTGTATGCATGTATGTATGCATGTATGTATGTATGTATGTATGCATGTATGTATGTATGTATGTATGTATGTATGTATGTATGTATGCGTTTACCTGGCTGTTTATATAGCGCCTCCAGAACCTCACAAAGGCTCTTCGGGAAAATGCGTCGTTAGCTTAGACTAGATGTTACGCAGACGGTGTCATGTAACTCTTCAGATTGGGTTAACTGACAGCGAATTAGGTTAAGCTTCTGGTTAAAAACTGACCAATCTTCGTTTTAAATTTGACTTTAATACGAAAATCTGCCCGTTCTGTCTTTAAAAGGGCTTAACCGATCGCCCTATGCCTGACATCGGACAATGCGCAATTGCGCATTTAACGCAAATGATTAATACGCACAAATGCTTTAAGCAATCAACTGCTTTTGAGCAGTTTTTATTACTGCAAACTGATATGAACCCATGCTTACGAACTCAAGTGCGGTGTAAGCTCTTACAAAATATAAATTTAAAATATAGCAAAATAATGCAGCACTTCGGCAAGTAGTAATTATTAAGTTATTCAATAAATTATATCTAAGTCTTGGAATATGAAGTCTAACTTTTGGTGTAACAACCTCAAATTTGATCTAGATCTTTTAAATTTCATATTTAATCTAATAATTCGATATCTTGCTTAATTGTCACAATCCCCATCAACATTATTAGACTAACTGAAGCTAAACAAGTAGCTTGAATTAGTAACTGAAAATAGTTATTTGTAAGCTAGCACTTCAATGAAAGTAGTTATTTATACTTCAGTTTCAATTTCAGAGTCACACTTACAATGAAATCCTTTCTAAAGCTACATTGCATAGGCCTACCTTGATCTTGTTCTCGCATTCGAAAAAATCGTTGCAAATCAACAGGTATATAACAGACGTCTGGATTACCTAACAGCTTCTGACAGTTACCCTCAGCGAAGTCACCCGCGCGTGCTAGTAATGCTCAGACCATACTAAGTAGTTACAATTATTGTCAAGGCATTAAGTAGATGGTTCCCCCCCCCACCCCATTCCCCCCTCTTTGCTGTCCATCAGCGTCTTAGCCCTTATCTGGGAGATCACCTAATATCAGATGCGATTGCGCGACAGGTTTAGCGCGTTGCTGACGCGTGATTGTCATCTCCAGATCAAAGTTCAGCCAACGACGCAGTTTGCCATCGAAGTGTCTCATCAAAGTTATCATCTTTACTAACCGTTGGCTGAGCATTTAAATTAATTTTTTGCTTCGTAACGTAATCAGTAGTTGAGAAGCCTACACAAGGGACATGACACTGTGATGATTTCATTTTCTTATCTATTGCGCACTAGATGCGTGTACTATATAATTCATAGCGCAATAGATAAACTATAAAAAAAATCGCGCATGCCTTTTGTGGGCTTCCATACACTCGTTTGTATAATTTATTGCGTGCTTTTATTGTGCCTAGATTTGTTCAAAAACCGGTAGGGTGTCACGAACTTCCTTGTAACATGTAACATAAAATATATTGGCTGACATTTATTCACTGTTGCCGTTCAACTGGAAGTGTCTACCTCCTCATATTCGCAACTCTCCTACCCAGACTGTCTTTCTCTCTAAACTGAAAACTTACCTCTTCTAGCCTACCTGTGGCTATTATTGTTTGCCCGGCTTCAATGTACATCTCTGATCTTTGTAAGGAGGGCATTATCAATCACAGGTATATTGTACTCTGTTGTATACCCTTTACAGTTTACTGTTTTACACATATTTTTATTTTTGTGGCAAAGAAGTTATCAAGAAGATATATCTTATCTTATTTTTTTATTATCTTATAATATGATTATTTATAAAGCGCCGCTCACAGTATAGACTATTCAGAGGCCTCCCAGCGTGGCAGCCCCGAGGGAAAAGGAAGGTCTTCAGGCAGCGGAGAGAAGAGGTCGAGATCCTAAGCAATTTCCTGCTATGGAGAGAAGGGAGCAGGTTATTCCACAAGGAAGGGCCAAGGATAACAAAAGCACGATGCTGAGCCATCGAAGTCCTAGCCCGAGGGACAAGGAGATTAAGGCGGTCCGTAGACCGAAGAGGGCGGGAAGAGAGAGCAGAGAGAGGTTCATGCATTAGGTCACAGAGGTACTTAGGAGCTTTCCCTTGTTGAGTCCTAGATACTAGGAGGATTCGATGCGGGAAGCAACAGGAAGCCAGTGAAGTACATCCGTCATAAAGGTAATTATGTGGGAGAGACGAGGGAAATGAGCAATGAGCCTGGCAACCGCGTTCAGAACAGACTGTAGGGAAGTAAGGCTCAGCAAACAATGAATTGAAATAGTCAATGCGGCAGCAAATGAAGGCATGGACGATAGTAGTAAGCACAGAAGGGGAAACCTGATCTCCTGACGGCCCTCAAATTGTTTGCCTCAGGTGATAGAAACAGGAGCGCGTCATGTGCGAGAGGTGCTGAGAAAACGAGAGAGTACTATGTGCGAGAGGTGTTGAGGAAACGAGAGAGTACTATGGCTATCGCGGGTAATGCCCAAGTCTCGGACACTGGATGAGAATGAAAAATCAGGATATATTGACGACAGAAGTGGGGTCATGTTTAGATAGCTGCTCCTTAGTGCCAAACCAGATCAGTTGGGTCTTAGAACAGTTAAAGTTAAGTCGATTCGATGACATCCAAGAGTGGAGATCACGTAACGGGAATCAAATGACAATAATTGCACGAATAAAAGCTAGAATTAATTTAAAATTAAAAAGTTAATGAGTCAATAAATAAATAAGATATGCACGTAAATTTACGTTGGTCATTACACGTGAGAAAGTACGCAAGGGCGGCAAGGTAAACGACAAGTTAATAAGTGGATAAATAAATAAATAAATATATATATAAATATCCCTCTTGAGAGAAATCATAGAGGGGAGATTGGAGGGAAGGAGAAGGAGAGGAAGACCGCGACAGATGATGCTGGGATGGATGATGACCGAAGGATACAGCGGACTGAAGAGAAAAGCACAGCGAAGAGAAGAATGGCGTCATTGGAAGTGGAAACCTGCCGAAGGGCAGAGAACTTAAAGAAGAAGATATATATATATATATACACACACACACACACACACACACACACACACACATGCGCACATACTATAACTATGGCCCACAGATAAATATATTATAGACAAGTTAAGAATTAAAGAGAATAGGGCCTACATAAATAGGTGTATACCTATAGGGCAAGTGTGTAAATGAATAAGAAGTTATTACATTTTATATTAGTTTTCCTTACTGACTTAATGAATAAACAATGGCGTAATTTACTCATTTGTAGGTCCTAATTGTCTTAATGCACTTTCACTTGGATCTTTAGACAGCCGTATGATCCATTGCTTTCAGAGGTCCTTAGAAACTGCTTTACAAATCTTCATATATACATACTTATATGTATCCATAAATACACACATGTATACATACATACATACACACATGCATACATACATACATACATATGCATACGTACATATGCATACATACATACATACATACATACATACATACATACATACATACATACACACATACATACATACATACATACATACATACATACATACATACATCATACATACACACATACATACATACATACACACATGCATACATACATACATATGCATACATACATACATATATACATACATACATACATACATACTTACACACACATACATACATACATATATACATACATACATGCATACATACATACTTACGCACATACATACATACATACATACATACATACATACATGCATGCATGCATGCATGCATGCATACATACATACATACATACATACATACATATATACATACATACATACATACATACATACATACATACATACATACATACATACATACATACATACATACATACATACATACATACATACATACATACACACATACATACATACATATA
Organism: Allolobophora icterica; assembly: GCA_963556255.1. NCBI lineage: Eukaryota > Metazoa > Annelida > Clitellata > Crassiclitellata > Lumbricidae > Allolobophora > Allolobophora icterica. The sequence continues at coordinate 51,712,670 of OY744609.1, read as the reverse complement.
TACATATACATACACACAGAGGTGGAGTGCATCTGCAATTATTTGACTTCGGCTGAGCCCCGTCAAAGCACAGCACATAAGGGCTATGGCTGGGAACACGCCAGGCACGATCTACTACCGACGCCGAAACAGTAGCATCGGGATCTCCTGACTGGAACACGGAACTCGTCGTACGTGATCTGGGTTTGCTATTGGACGGGGAATTGGCGCTGGCTGACAATTGTCAATTAGCGTTGCAGAATCTGCTTCCATCGTTTACAGCGGATACCGGGTCATACGTCAGAGGCAGCGATCCTGAGGGACGAGTGGCACAAGTTCCCTCCGCCTTTAGCAGTGTGGGGGACATAATTTACAGTTGGCCCTCCTGATTTTTAAAGAAACTTTTTATTACTATTTTCTTTAAATAATTGCCAAGTGGAAACGTAACCACTGAAACCTGGCAGCTTACACGTCAACACGTTGCCACCAACAACAAACAAAAATCATAAATGAGTTTTGTTTATTATTATTCTGTTTATATTGTTTCACACTATGTTACTAACTAATAAAAACAATTAAGTTTAGATTTTAATTAGTTTACATGTTATTATAGGCCTAGAATTTGATGAAAATATAATTATATCTACATGCTGTTACAAAGTGCCTGCTCCTTGCTTTCTAACGCATTTTGCGTGCAAAAAAGAGAAAACATTTTCGCGCTCACATGCCAATAAATGTTGAACCAGTTCAAAAGTGTCCCCCTCATCTGTGAAACAAGATCGCCGCCTCTGCATACGGCGTAACTTTTCGTTTAATCCTGCGCAGCTGCTCAGCCTAGTTCATTCATTCACACAAACGCGAATTGACTACTGTAACTTCATCCTAACTGGACTGCCAAAGTTTAGCGATAGGGCCTACATCAACTCTTCAACTGTGGTGCTATCCGATGAGCAAAATCACTCACATTCAGGGTCTGTCTGAATATCTTAAATTCAAGAAACGCTGTGCTTATTTGTTTTGGATTGTTAATTGTTATGTGTGCATTTATTAAGTACCACTGTCTAATGACCAAGTACAGGGCCTACTATCCCCCCCTGAAAGCTGGAAGCAATCCCCTTACTGTAAACCTCTCTTATCTCCCCTCCTTTCCTACACGTCCCCACTCCCTCCCCCATTCCCCACCCAATCCACACCACTCCCTCTTCCCCCTCCTGTACATTCCCCTCCCCATCCTTCCCCTTGAAGTGGGGGTCCGGGGTCCTCCCCCGGAAAAAAATTTGGATTTCTACATTGCCGTAGGTGAGTTTTAGCGCATTTTTTGAGCAAGAAAACTGGCTTTGGAAGACTATACATTTTAGTTCAACTGAACTGTTGAATTAATTTCTGCAGGGCTCCCAGTGCACTGTAAAATTTTATGGGACAAGCTGTAATAAATATGGCACAAAATTTCAGTGCTACAATTATTGTTGTGTAGTGCAGTGAAAATGAGATTATCAGGTCTTGAAATATTCCTGCAAAATAATTGTCGGCAGGGATGGAGCCTTTTACCGCTGCATTACACCAGAAATGTGCATTCATAATGCAATCTTTAAAATCCCCATATATTGCTAAGCAGTGTCCTATATTGCCAAATATTTCAACATGTGTCCCATATTTTTGAAATGTCTAAATCAACAGGATTGTGAATGCTTTTCTTCAATTTTTAAAATACTTTTTGCATCTTTCATCCACCAAGAATAGCAGAACATAATGGCCAATAGCTAAAGAAAAACCAGTAATAATGATACACTATAACACTGCTTAGACACTATACGGTAACCTCAGCAAATATTGCATGGCCCATAATACTGATACGTCACAATACAATACTTTAAGAATCATTAGTAATTAGTCACTTTATTAGTCACTAGTTATTAGAAATTAGTGACTGTGCCAGGGGGGAAACTTTCCCCCCCCTGGCACAAATTGGAAGCAGTCTGATTCCTCCCCCCCCTACGTAGTAGGCCCTGACCAAGTATCAATCGATGGCGCTGAATGATTTGAGTGAAGGACCTGCTTAATATGTCCCTTCAGAGCAGATTCGAACCAGGTTGACAGGAACTCAAAGGCCCTATTCTCCGCGTTACAAGGCGAGCGCTCAGGCAATCGGTTACTGTGTCCCGCTATGTGGAAGAACGGATTCGATTCCAGATAGGCCTATAGTCCTAACTGGACGATCCGCGATGGTTAGTACTGCGTCGCCATACATGAAAGTTCCAGTTATGTGTTCCAGCTATGTATCCCAGTAATGTGTTCCAGTTATGTGCTCCAGTTATAATGTGTTCCAGTTAGGCCTATGTGTTCAAGTTATGAGTGTGAACTTGGTCATAATTGATGAGCTCTGCTGCCCGCAGGGATTTACAGGTTCCTCGCTTCTGCACTCGATGCGAGCTGATCGGGTTTTCTCGCGCATCAACCTTCCTCTTGGAACAATCTTCCCATAAATACAAGTAGAGGCGAACTGTGCTTCAAGTGTTTCAGCTCAGCACACATTTTCTGGTTGCCTCATGTATAGTTGCACTTGCTTAGATCAGCTGTATAGCTGTGCGATCAGAGTTTTGGGAGTTACTTTCTTATTGATTGTGATGCTTTTTTTAAACTGTTGTATTATGTATTGTATTAATTGATGCATGTACACTGGAGTGCTAATCTCTTGCAACCGGTTAAATAAAGAAAATACTTACTTACTTACTTACTTACTTACTTACTTACTTACTTACTTACTTACTTACTTACTTACTTACTTACTTACTTACCTACTTACTTACTTACTTACTTACTTACTTACTTACTTACTTACTTACTTACTTACTTACTTACTTACTTACTGTAAATGCGATATATAAATATTTTGCTGCATTACTTTAAACGACTATTTTTGCCACGTTCAAACGTAGGCAGTTTTATTGTATGTATGGTGTGCTCACTTACTTCTGCTAAGCGTATAGGCTACAAGTGCTGGAGAACCAACGGCGCAGTCGCCATAGCAACTACGACCACGTGTCCCAACAAACTGCTCGGCTATATTCGTATTCGTGGAACTTTGGGGAACGAGAGTTAGTCGACTTAATTTATTGCTTAATTTACGTAATTTAATTAGTTAGTTAGGTTAGATAGACGTGGACGGTGGTATAGCAATTTCGGAATTGACTGTTAATAGCTATGCATCGAACGTACAAACCAATTCTGCCAACGCATAGCAAACTGCTACAACAGCGATGGGATTCAGCATACTATGAGGAACATCGGCGAAGGGTAAGAATCAAGTCGACTTAGATCGTAATGTACTAATTGTCTGTTTGCGTAGGGGAGGGGGCCTATGTATCTGTCCTAGACTGTGTTACTTTGTTGTTGTGTTTGTTTGTGCGTGTGTGTGTGTGTGTATGCCTGTATTGACTGTTTGCGTGTTTGTCTGTTAGTCTCCTTCTGCTCAGCGTCATTGTGTTTGTATGCGTCTCTTTTTACGTGTGCTCTTTTGCGTATCTGTCTAAGCAACAGTAAAACGGGTGATTCTGTTTTAGTTAAAACATTTTCAGATAAGGCAAGGCAAGATGAAGTAAGCTATGGTAAGGTAATCTCCATCTGTTCTCCAGCCGTTTTTAACTAAACTCTCCAAACATCGTTTGTCTGAAGCACATCAATGACTGTGCAGCTGCTACAAACTCCTTCTGTATGGATAGCTTGACCAAAATACAATGTTTTTTCCTGTGTTTGTCAAGATTTACGTTGTAGACACAGAAATGGCCTTGCAGGTCTTTTAGCAATCAGCGAATTTAAACAGGTCAGCCTGAAATGAACAGGAATGGTTTCATTTGCATGCCTCATTGCTTATTCATGAAGGCAGTTTACAAATCCAGTTAATCCTTTGCTCTTTTTCTTTGCAGTGAGCAATGGACTTCTGTTCAGTAGTATCCAGATGCGTTATACAGCATCAGTCTGTCTGTCTATGTATGTGTCGGTCCTGTGTCTGTCTGTTTGCCTGTCTGTCTTTATGTCTGTCTGTCTGTCTCTGTCTGTCTAAATTTTCATAGCCACCATAGCCAGTCTTCTAGGTTCTCTGATCTTTTGATTTGATTGGGCTTCTTCAGTGGATTACAATTTTGAGCATAGCTTCACTGAAACCAATTACAAATCATGATTATGGTGCAGTATGAGCCATCAAACCAATTATGAATCATGATTGTGGCACAGTATAAGCCATCAGATTAGATTTAAAGAAATAGATGTCTGTATCTTTCTTTTCTGCCTTACTTTTTTGTCCAATGCACCTCTGTGCGAGTGGGCATGCGGATTGTGGTTTTGCCTCCCAACGTTGGCTTATTTAAGAGATTTAAATCTTGAGCTAGCACAGTCCATACATGCGGGACCTTAACTGGCATGGCACTCATTCAAATGGCAGCGGTGGTGAAGAATCTCATCTGTTAAATTCATTGAAAAATGAGCAAGGTCGATGCCACACAGTTGGTCTAGCATGGTCCATACATGTGGACATTAAATCCTATATATAGAACATGTACATTTACATTTTTGATATCATCCTGTGACCACATGAGATTGCATTTAACTAGTCCAACCCTCAGTGTCCAATTACACTGTTCAAACCAACGTCTGGCAATAGCGGGCATTAACTGTTTGGCAGTTACGTTTTTTTTAAATTTTACTATATGGTAATATGTAAGCAAACACTAAAATCTTTAGAAAGATAGACATTTCACATATCAGTTTGTACATCTTTTATTCCTCAACAATATTCTGTCATGAAATCAGAAATATAAATTTGTTAATCCAAAAAACACCCCTGAACAGAATAAAGTGTAATAAAACACTGCTAAATGTATCTGGTAGGGCAAACTTCTAGGAGCAGGTGAAGAGCTATAAAACTTAATTAATTTAGTGCTAACTGAACTTTATGTTTCTCCTAATCAGTGATTACATCCACCCTTACAAAGTTCATCCCTGTCAGTGTCTTAAAATCTTAAACACTCCTATCACCAGACATATTTTTTTAAAGCCTTTGAAACATCAGATGATAACTGTAATTTATTTTCTTTCATCTGGCTAATAAATAAAAAGCACCTGACCACTGAGAAGTGGTTGATAACCAAGACGAGGATGTGACTTTAAATTCAGATAGATGACATAAATGGACGCCACAGATATCGTGCAAAGTTGCATTCATAACTTCACCAAACCATCGAAAAACCAACTTTTTATTATTATTATTATTATTATTATTATTATTATTATTATTATTATTAAACTTTTCTATGTTTTATTGCTTTTATTGTAATATTTTACCCAAGGTAGATATGAGCACTCAAGGTTTAAAGAACACTATCAAGAAATTGTAAGTGCTTGGATCAGCTAAACCTCATTAAGCTATTATTATTTTAATTACTAAACATTGTTATTATGCTGTCTTTACTATTCATATTTTTGCTATTGTGTTTAATTTTATTAAATGTGTTTTTCTTATGGTACAGACCTGACCTAATTAGGCCTTAAAGCCCTAGGTTTTAGGTTTGGCGGTTTCCCTCGTAGAATGAAGTGACCAACGACTGTAGGCGGTTCAAGTAAGCATCTGTCGGCCAATGGGCGTTGATTTCATTTTGGTTTACACATCTTACAAGCATAGGCTGCTGAATTTAATTATATGCATAGCCTAGGCAACATCGTCCGCTTTGTGGAATGGAGGCGAGGCGCAGGGACGGTCGGTCGATCGGTGGTAGCCCCCACCCTAGGCCCTTCACCCTCCCTCTGGCCCTCTAGCGGTCGGACGGATGGATGGAGATGCATCGCTAGGGCAGACTAGACCCGACAGGGCATACCCCGTACAGGCCCTACCTCGATCAATTGACCACTTGTATATATATAACCGAGCTGTGGGTCGACTAATTTGTGTATACGAAAGCCAGGTAAGCTGGCTAGAGGTCATACCTGTACTTCTAGAATGTATACAAGTTGTTCCAATTATCCAAATTTACCCCCCCATACACTCATATTACTATGGAGTTCATTGCTATGAAGATACTTACAGGGTTGAGAAACAAGTCTGTAGTTTCTATATGCGATTAGATTGCCATGAACAAATACGAACTTACTATTGTGGTAGATGGCGATCAAGAGGAAGCCATACGGGCATTTTTTGCTCACAACAACTGGAATTTTGAAAAAATTGGTAATTATGAAGACGATGCGTATATATATATATATATATATATATATATATATATACTGAAATTGTATAAATTGTTTTGTGTGGTGAACCCTGTACAAGTAGGCCCTATTGTTCTTCAGGTAGCGCTATACGTGCGCAAATAAGATTGAACTAAGATTTATAAATATTAAATTAAATTGCATTTATTATCCTTGCAAATATTTAGCTCAAACCATGCTATAGAAATACATAGTAATAATAACATCAGCAATGTTAGTATAATGACAACTGATGTGAACAGCAGTAACAGCAGTAATGATAATAAATGGCCAATTAAAAATGTAATTATTAAAATTACCATGATTATTATTATTACGATATGTAATAAGACAATAAACATATGCATAACCCAGCTAAGCTGTCGTTCAAGTCAAGTCGAAAGAGCTAATTGTATGTTGATGACATTATAAATATATCTCCAACCAATCGAAACTGCCTTTGTTCCAATTGCAGAGTTGGAACCACCAAAGAGAAGAAAATCTTGTATGGATGCCGCTTCGAAGGAGGTCTTGGTCGCGTCCAATGGAAATAGTACAGAGTCAGAAATTGAGGCTCAAAACAGTCATGACATTCAAGTGTCAGCTGATCATTTGCAGCTGCAGGGTGAAAATCATCAATCGGAAGGCGCCTGTCCTCTTTGTTTTCTCTCTCCGTGCGTGGGTTCTGCATCTCCAGGTTGGCTTGGCGGAGGACAAGCAGCGCATGCAGCTAACAGTCCAATACGAAGAGTAATTTATGGAAAATATTGGAAGATCATTTGCAACTTGGGTGGGTGGACGAGCCCATTATATCTGGCCAAGAAACTAACGGAATCGAACGGTGTACTTCACATGCGGGAAATAATGCCAGATTGCGTAGTGCGAAAAGTGAGATCGTTGTATCCGAATCCAACAGGCACGCCTTACATGGGCCACAAGTGGGAGTAACATTGATACTTTGGATAATTCGCCGGACTTTGTTTAGACAGAGAGATTTTTATTGTACACTTACTTTCTGACATAAAGCAGAATTTTATCGATTGTGAGCTGCTTATGTACACCTGTCATAGCTATGATTCAATGTAACATAACATTCCCCCATTTTAAATTTATATAGCGCCTCTTCAAGATTCCTACTCAGAGGTGGATTTAAACCTGAATTGCCCTCAATTGCTCGGCGCCACACGAAAACCACGTTACGGAGACTAGGTTTTTCATAAGTGCTATGTCAAATCAATTTTGCAATGGCCACAGTCCCTTGTCCGTTCAATCTTCTTTTTTTCTTGCTTGGATTAGGACCTCGTTGAGGGGGGGTAAGCCACAGATTCATTTTTATACAGATTGGAGCATCTTGTTACAGATCGGATGCCCTTCGTGGCATCAACCACAGTTTTCCGCTGTGGACCTAGTCTTGGTGATGAACACATGCCCGCTAGGCAGAGGGTCATCAGGCTTATTTAAATTGAGTCATGTGCTCCCATGTCACAAGGCTGTTATTGGATATTTGCAGCTTTTAGTTGTCAAGCAAAATGCCACTCTTTTTCTACAGTGTGCCCTACTAGCCTTGCCGCTGTTGGTCCGCGACTGCTTATTCGTCAGATATAACCCTGCTTATTTCGCAGCTGACCTCTATTTCTAGAGGTCGTTCCACTATCCGCCACCTGTGGACGCGTGTGATAGCAGTCAGCTCTGCCACACATCAGCTCTGCCACACATCTCTCTGTCCTATGCCAGGCCAAAATCCGGGGAGGTCAAGCAGAGTAGACAGCAGAATGCTAAGGTGGTTATGTGTAATGACGGTTGATGGTTATGTAGCACTGATATGTTTGATTTTAGTGTATCATACAATATTGTCACAGCTCTTACGGTTATTCTACTGTGTAGGGTGCATTGCTTTCATTTGAAAAGCTCTCACTGTCTCCTAATTGGTCGTCATCGGATTCGTCCGAAGAGATTTCACTCTGGCAGGTCTCCTTATCTGCAGAAGTTTCTGTCACAGACTCCGATATTGCTTTAGATGCTGACCACACGGCAATGTACAAATTCCAAATGTTCTCAACAAATACGTAGGTCTTGCGCCGATACACTTTTTTCCCGATTTGGCGACGTGGGTTTTTCGAACGAACAGTCGTGCATATAGACGTGTATGGTCTGTCGACGTGTTCGTTCCAGTCCAAGACAGCCAGATTGCTCCGCAGCTCGTACATTAAATTCCCGTAGTGTATCCGTTTATCCAGATAGATCAGACAAACGTTATTAAAACTTTCCACATAAAATGTGTCGTGGCCTTTGACATAATCTTCAGCGTGCTTGTACACTACCAACGACCGAAGAAAGTCCTGGAGCATTGTAATTGCAGCCTCATTTGAAACAATTCGAACTTCAATCATATGCCCCGGCTCTTTGCAGTGGGAAGTTTCATGGCACTTGCTGTGGTTGTTCTGAAAATGAGGGATGCATGATTCTATGAGCTTACGCAGGGTTTGGGCATCTCCATTGCAATTGTCCATACACCAATAGACGTGGTTTCGAATGGCAGCACCCTTGTCAGAAAGCTCGGGATGCCATGTTTTTCCAATGTTTTTTTGTGCTCCTTGCCCAATTTTTTTCACCCCGGCTGTTATAGGACGGGTGCAGTGCCAGCGGTCATTGGAATTCCTGGCTTGCTTCCTCTCACGTAGGCGCTTGTTGATTGTCATGTTTCGATCATGCACATGATGGGCAACTTTAATGTTGCTGAGATCCAGGCTCTCGTACATCCTGTCGAATCCCACTGCCTCGTGACGCTGTGAACAGTTATCATCATTCCCGTTAATGTGTTGAATATCAACGACTTTGTGAGTTTTCAACCCGATAGCAACATGGTCGGTGTGATAACTATTTCGTCTACAATGATGTCGTGCGTCAGTCATTATAGAGATAGCTCCATCAGGCGACAGTGAAGACTCCTGCGCTCTAGCGCCAAATATAGATTGCTTTCGCAGGTTCTCAGAAATGGCACTAAATGTAACCATATTCCTCCTGCGGAAAAGGTCTGACAATAGTCCAAACCGACTGAAGTCGCTAAAGCGCTCGTACTGTATGGGTGTCATACCAGAGGCCAGGTAGCTCAACATCACTCGGTGGTTGACTTCAAATTCCTTCCGCTCGCTGTCTATTGTGGATGAGGAACTCCACTGAAAGGAGTGTTTTTTCGCACACTCCATATCCACCGACAGCACATGACCACTGTGTGTCCATGACTTCACTGAATACGGCGTCACACATGTGGATGAATGTTGTGAGATTGTGTCGATCAACTGGGCAATGCTGGAGCACTGCCCAACAAAATTCTCATGTGCAGTCTCCAAAGCTGTTGCTGGAGCTGCTGATATTGCTGCTGTGACAGATGCTGGATCAGTCAGTGAAGTTGATTCACTTACTTCTTCCGTGACTGAAGACATCGTGAGTGTCTGCTGCGGATGTTGAGTTGCAGAAGAGAGCTTATTGGTGTCAACATCCATTATGACTTTCACCAGAACTTCTCTCAAACTTTTTACTCCCAACGCCAAGCGAATGTCCTCACATTTTTGCTCAAATTTAAGTTTATCACTGTCGGTTGTAAAAGTTAATTCAAAATGTTTCCTTACAGAAACGTAAGGGTAGCTATAACTCTTGGTAGATCCATCAGACAACCGTTTTTTAAATGTTCGCATGTTGCCAACTGCAACACCTGAAGTCGGTGTCGTTGGTACAGCGTAGTCTCCATCCATCTTTGGAAATAGTTCGATATAATGATACTAATATATGTCCACTAACGAAATACAATGTTATACTACTATAAGGTCCACTACTGAAATAAGATAATAATATAATATACAGACACGAGATATAAGCTGTATCGACTATGCGATTTAAAATGGCTATGAAGTGAAGAAATTACGAAGCTCAACTCTGCTGCAGCGAAATTCAAACTAGAATGAGTACTGCAAACCAAGACTCAATTGTGAAAGGACATTTCCTAAGTTCATTTCCTAAGTTCATTAGCATAATTTGGCATGTGACCTAGTCTCTCTTCCTTAGGCTGTATATTAGCATCTGATACTGGTGCAAATTCTTAGAATATGAAATACAGCTTATTGTCTTTAGTGTTCCGGGTATAATAAGGCAACGGTGACAGCATCAACAGCTGGCATTTATATACAGGTTTACGACCCAAAGCTCGGTTATATATACAAGTGGTCAATTGATCGGGGTAGGCCAGAGGGAGGGTGAAGGGCCTAGGGTGGGGGCTACCACCGATCGACCGACCGTCCCTGCGCCTCGCCTCCATTCCACAAAGCGGACGATGTTGCCTAGGCTATGCATATAATTAAATTCAGCAGCCTATGCTTGTAAGATGTGTAAACCAAAATGAAATCAACGCCCATTGGCCGACAGATGCTTACTTGAACCGCCTACAGTCGTTGGTCACTTCATTCTACGAGGGAAACCGCCAAACCTAAAACCTAGGGCTTTAACCTTCTTTGTCTTTCCTACAGGTGGCTTCAGCCGGTCCAACAATCGACACCAGGCCTCCTCAGACCTACATGCATCTTCACCTGAAGCTCAAGAGGTTGCAGGTCAGCCATTGTTTACATAAGCATTGTTACAGGTCAGGCATTGTTTAGATGATGAAAACATCACAACAAAATTACGCAATGTATGCACTGGGTTTTTGCGAACATTTTCACCTTAAATTTTGAGCATAATACAAATGTCCAAATACAATACAATACAATACAATGACTTATGATTTCCATAATTGCAACATTTTGGCTTTATTGGTTTATGCCAATCTGACTTTTGATTGCCCTTTCATATAGAAGAAAAATAGATGAATAGGAATTTGTATTTATCTGGATATTTGTGTAACACTTTTAAGTGTCATCCAAAGACACTGGAATTGGTCTGGCAACAAATCTATTAGGGTTTTTCTTCAGATATCTTCAGATGCGCCGAAGATATTTCTCGAGCTTCATCAGGAAGAACAAGAAGTAGTCATCTATTTATGGCTTGTCTTTTTTATGAAAAGTTACAGAAGTCTAATAGAATAGAGTAGAATGGAGTGGAGTGGAATAGAATGGAATGGAATACTTTGGAATGGGGTAGAATAGAATGGAATGGAATGGAGTGCAGTGGAGTGAGGTGGAATGGGGTAGAATAGAGTGGAATGGAGTGCAGTGGAGTGAGGTGGAATGGGGTAGAGTAGAATGGAATGGAGTGCAGTGGAGTGAGGTGGAATGGGGTAGAATAGAATGGAATAGAATGGAATGCAGTGGAGTGGAATGGAATGGAGTAGAATGGAATAGAATGGAATGGAATAGAATGAAATGGAATAAGTACAATTGAGTGGAGTGGAATGAAGTAGAATAGAATAGAATGGAATGGAGTAGAATAGAATAGCAAAGAATGGAGTGGAGTAGAATAGAATTGGATGGAGTGGAATGGAGCAGATTTAGAATAGAATAGAGAGGAGTGGAGAGGAGAAGAACAGAATGGAATAGAATAGAATAGAATAGAATGGAATGGAGTGGAATAGAACAGAACAGAATTGAGATGAGTTTAGGAAAGATTTGATTAGAACATATTTGACATAACAGAATGTCGGGATACATGTGACGTATGGTGACTACTGCATGTTTGGTCTGATGCAGGTCTAGAAACATCTTCAGCTTATCTTAAGACAACTAGTTAGCTTTAAAAACACTTGATGTCGTGCATTTTAAGTATCTCACAAAAGTGCTCAGCGTGGGGCAGGAATTAATACAATAGGATAGAGCACCAAACAATGAATAAAGAGTTGGAAGAAGAAGCTCAACATTGCAGGTTTAGGAAGGGAAGGGTAGTACAGGGCAAAGTCGGGTAGGGTAGGGTAAGACAGACACGGTGCAGTGTAGAAGAGTAGGGTTGATGCTGATCCTGAGTGGATTTGTCGATGTAGGTGGAGGAGGAGAGGCTCGCTGTCATCGAACGTGACAATCGAACTCTTCTGGCCAAGATGTCGATCATCATGAAGACGAATGGAGGAGTTGACAACCAAAACAACTGCCAATACAAAAGGCAAAACAAAGAATCAATCATTCTTTTGCTCGCTCACGTGCGCTCACAGCATCCCTGGCTCTCACATTTTTGCTCATTCTGTTTCATTCAGCTAACCAACAGATCTGAATTTGAATAAATATCCTACTTAACTGCTAACCTTTATGAAGAACATACTTGCCTGTCTGCCTGCTTGAATGACCTACTTATATGCTTACCTATTTAAATAAACTACTTACCTACCTAACTGTTTGAATAATCTACCTACCTATGTGTATGCATGTCTGGTTTCCTGTCTGCCTGCCTACCTGCCAGTACATTTATTTCCCTAGCTATCTTTCTACCTATTTACTAACCATCATATCCACTTGCCTATTATGCATAAATATATGTATGTATCTAAACATTTATATAGCTTATCAAGAATCATTGAAGGAACAAAAACATGACTCTAGTAGTTCTAAAAGATATGGCTTAGGAGAAGCTGAAAAAAGTCTGTTGAGTTTTTTGTTGGGAAGAATTCAAATGTTCAGTGATAGATCGTTCCAGGAGGAAATAGCTACAATATCTGCATTACTATACTTACTGATAGCTACTTTCCTACATACCTACCTGATTTTTAAGTCGCTACAGGGAGGGGATAGATGAATGGTATTACTCTTGCATGAAGAGCATAAGATCTTGAAAGACAGAGTTCGATACCCGCAAGCGCCCTCTAGGTCGACTCCCTGGGGGCAGAAGCAAAATGAGCAGGCACCTAACAAGCTCACAAAACGTGTGTTAAATAAGACCTCGATAATTGGGTTTGGGGATGTTTCGTCTCCGGACGATTCGTCACAGACGATTCGTCCTGGGACGATTCGTCACGAGGACGTTTCGTCTCGGGTCGATTCGTCACGGATTGTTCGTCACGAGGGCTGCGTAAATGGACCATCTTTAAAAGAGGTCTGTGTAAAGAAGTACCATAATTTGATTGCGAGAGTTAGGCGTATGGTTCAGGGCTATAATAACAGAACAGATGTTCTTACATATCTCCGTGCAATAGCCCATCTCTCTCACAACTAGTAGAACTTTTAAGTACTGGAACTTGTACTGACGATGACACTATCATTTTATTCGGCTTTAGTCTGTTTTTTCTCGTTTTAGTATGTACCTATGTCTTTTTTAGACAATCGATCTTTTGCTAGATTTGTTGAGTTTTAACATTTACTGTGTTTTCTTGTTTTAGTATGTACCTAGAACTAAACTGTTAAGATTTGTTACCATGACAGTCTATCGTTTTAGTCTTTTTTAGTCTGGAATGACCATGACAGTCGAACCTCTTAGTCTGTAGTTGACAATCAATGTTTTAGTCTTTTTTAGACAATCGATCTTTTGTTAGATTTGTTGAGTTTTAACATTAGACAATCAATCTTGTGTTGTTTGTCACTTTGGTAGATTTGTTGAGTTTTAACATTAGTTGAGTTTTTTCTTCTGACGAATCGTCCTGACGAATCATCCTGGGACGAGACGTCCTCGTGACGAATCGTCCTGGGACGAAACGTCCGCATACCGATAATTGTGCCATTATGTTTCAATGTAACTTACTGCAGTTTCTCAGTGAGCTTGTCAATAAGCACGAATATATTGTCTACAGTTTACTTCAGTTAATGTCCAATAACAAAATGTCAGTTAAATACATGAAACTGCTATTTGAGCGTAGAATGTAGTAATGAAATGTGTTAAGAACAGCCCATCATTAAAATTTTGGGAGTGAAACTTTAAAGCCCTGTGTCCTTCATAGTAGTTATTTCAGTTCAATATAGATGGATTATTATCTGCAGTTTGAACCGAGAGAAGCGTCTACGCGAGTTGCTCAGAACAACTAAGGAGAACGAGGAAATGATGAAACGCATCTCGAGTAAGAAGCCGCAGTATGATCACACTGAGTGGGACCGTGACTGGGTCACGAACCAACAGCACATGGAAAAGATATCTGCCTATCCGAAGGACTGGTGGAAGGATGGCAGCCGGGTTAGTCACAATCTAATCAAATCAGATCTAATGAGATCTATTTGGATTAGATCAATTTGCCCAATCTATCAGATTTTGACCAAGGGTTCTCCAGCAAAGTAAGGTAATGAGTGTGATAGCTGACCTGACCCACATGTGAGCAGGGGCGTCTATCCCCCCCCGAAGTCATTGGAGCAACTTCCCCTCCCTCCTCTTCCCCCTTCCCCCATTAATGATGGCACATACACTGACAGATCTTCCCCACCTATTTTTTGGATGGAGCATTTGCTCCAAGGTTGCTATGGAGTAGACGTCCCTGCACGTGAGTCAGCTAGTCAACCTTTCAGTCATTGAGCCAGTTGAATCAATCAAAGATTGAATCAGTCAGTCATGGCATATTCAATCATTGAATCAATCAGTCATGACATCAGTCAATCCTTTTATTAGTCAATCAATTACTCAACCAGGCACTGAATCAGTTTTTCAATCCATTCGTCGCTCACTCACTCAGTATTCGATCAATTCTTGATAAAATGGATAATTGAATCCACTCAAGCAATGAAGTAATGAATCATTAAATTAATCAGTGAGTCATTCATTCAGTCAGTCAGTCAGTCAGTCAATATTCAATCTACTCAGTCAGTCAGTCAGTCAGTCAGTCAGTTAGTTAGTCAGTCAGTCAGTCAGTCAATAATCAGTCTAGTCAGTTAGTCAGTTAATCAGTCAGTTAGTTAGTCAGTCAGTCAATAATCAGTCTAGTCAGTCAGTCAGTCAGTCAGTCAGTCAGTCAAAAATCAGACTAGTCAGTCAGTTAGTTAGTCAGTCAGTCAGTAAATAATCAGTCTAGTCAGTCAGTTAGTTAGTCAGTCAGTCAGTCAATAATCAGTCTAGTCAGTCGGTCAGTCAGTCAATAATCAGTCTAGTCAGTTAATCAGTTAGTGAGTGAGTCAGTCAGTCAGTCAGTCAGTCAATAATCAGTCTAGTCAGTTAGTCAGTCAGTCAGTCAATAATCGGTCTAGTCAGTTAGTCAGTCAGTCAATAATCAGTCTAGTCAGTTAATCAGTTAGTTAGTTAGTCAGTCAGTCAGTCAGTCAATAATCAGTCTAGTCAGTCAGTCAGTTAGTCAGTCAGTCAGTCAAAAATCAGTATAGTCAGTCAGTCAGTTAGTCAGTCAGTCAGTCAGTCAATAATCAGTCCAGTCAGTCAGTTAGTTAGTCAGTCATTCAGTCAAAAATTAGTCTAGTAAGTCAGTCAGTCAGTCAGTCAGTCAATAATCAGTCTAGTCAGTCAATCAGTTAGTCAGTCAGTCAGTCAATTTGTTTTCTACTTTGCAGAGCAGAACCACGTCGGCCAGGACAAGTCAGCGTTCAAAATCCTGTCAGAGAAGCAATACCGCCACCAGCCGATCACAGATGCAGTCTTCTAACTCCCAGAGGGATAAGTCAGCTGCAAGTCGTTCGGACACGAAGTCCAACAGGCCATCCACAGGTCAAACGGAATCAAAGCCTCATCCAGCCCAAGGTCACCAGGATTCTAAGTCCCCTCCAGCAAACAAATCAAAGCCTCATCCAGCCCCAGGTCACCAGGATTCATCAAAGCCTCATCCAGCCCAAGGTCACCAGGATTCATCAAAGCCTCATCCAGCCCAAGGTCACCAGGATTCTAAGTACCCTCCAGCAAACAAATCAAAGCCTCATCCAGCCCCAGGTCACCAGGATTCATCAAAGCCTCATCCAGCCCCAGGTCACCAGGATTCATCAAAGCCTCATCCAGCCCCAGGTCACCAGGATTCATCAAAGCCTCATCCAGCCCCAGCTCACCAGGATTCATCAAAGCCTCATCCGGCCCCAGGTCACCAGGATTCATCAAAGCCTCATCCAGCCCAAGGTCACCAGGATTCTAAGTCCCCTCATCCAGCCCCAGCTCACCAGGATTCATCAAAGCCTCATCCAGCCCAAGGTCACCAGGATTCTAAGTCCCCTCCAGCAAACAAATCAAAGCCTCATCCAGCCCCAGGTCACCAGGATTCATCAAAGCCTCATCCAGCCCAAGGTCACCAGGATTCTAAGTCCCCTCCAGCAAACAAATCAAAGCCTCATCCAGCCCCAGGTCACCAGGATTCATCAAAGCCTCATCCAGCCCCAGGTCACCAGGATTCATCAAAGCCTCATCCAGCCCCAGCTCACCAGGATTCATCAAAGCCTCATCCGGCCCCAGGTCACCAGGATTCATCAAAGCCTCATCCAGCCCAAGGTCACCAGGATTCTAAGTCCCCTCATCCAGCCCCAGCTCACCAGGATTCATCAAAGCCTCATCCAGCCCCAGGTCACCAGGATTCATCAAAGCCTCATCCAGCCCCAGGTCACCAGGACTCTAAGTCCCCTCCAGCAAACAGTCATCCGGATTCAAAACCAGCCACAGCCCAGCCAGTCAAGTCATCTGTTGGCCAGCCACAATCAGCCATTAAGTACTGATCACTGCAAATTACTCTGCAACGCCTTAAAGACCAAAGTAAAACGTCAAGTATCGAGCCAACTACTTAAAGTGCTGCTTGGATGTATGAGGCCAGCTAATGGCGCTATATAAATATCTTGTTATTTTGCTATGGGGATCGAGAGCTGAGATTTTTCAGTGATTTTCCAGT
The DNA here is from genome assembly GCA_963556255.1 of Allolobophora icterica. Lineage (NCBI taxonomy): Eukaryota > Metazoa > Annelida > Clitellata > Crassiclitellata > Lumbricidae > Allolobophora > Allolobophora icterica. The sequence goes on along the minus strand of OY744609.1, from coordinate 51,695,761 downwards.
ATTTTAATCAATTTTTAAATCTGCTGATGTTTTCTGGTTCAACTTGTTTGGATCTTGGATGTGTGCTGCATTGTGTCAACCTGTCCCAGTTTTAAACTGGGTTAGAGCAGGATGTCATATAATTGGGACAGATGCAGAATGGGATAGCTGACCTGACCCAGTTGAGTCACATGACTTCTGCAGCACCACTATATTTGATTTGGTGTTAAGCCAACATACTAATATTCGGGACAAATATTTTGAGTTTCAACTTTACCTGTACATGAGTGATTTTGGTTGTTATGGTTTTTGCTTCGGAATTGCTTTCATTTTGTAAATGGTTTGTGTTGCAATTGTTACTAGCATAATTTTACTTTGTAATTGCTGCTTTTATATTGTTCTAGTTACTGTTACACTCGGGAATTAATTGCTGATCTTAGCAGACACTGTTGTGGCCAAATGCTCTTAGACAGTAATGAAATGACTGCTGCCTATTGCCAAACAATCAGTTTTCTGTAGTAATGTCTGGATGCAGGCCACAGTAAACAAGGCTTATAGGCAATTCATTTAGTGTAATGTAAATTAATGTAATTAATTAATGAAATATAAATATAAATTCTCAGCAGCATCTTTGGCATAACTTCATGCAAAGCTTTATGTAACAAATTGCTGTTTTTGTTGTGATGCTGCATTACTTTACTTCAAGTTATGTAATATTATAACTTTTTGTCATGTAACATTAATGTACTTTATGTTAAGTTACTTGATGTAAATTTACATTGTTACAATGATGCTTTCCAGTACATTACAAGTTTCCGGTATGTTACTCTGTTCTTTTGCAGTTTGTTGCATCACGTGAGTTTGTTGCAGCGTTCATGAAGGTACATTAAGTTACCATATGTAGTCAACCTATGTCAAGCCTAGGAAATTAATATGTCACACGTGGAATATTGTTTTGAAAATGTCTGCTGCAGCAGTATCTGTTGAGGCCTATTTATCCTCATTTTACACAAGATTAATTCTGATTTTGCATAATATCGGTAAATGACGATGATAACTCAGTATTAATTGTTCTTTAAATATTCAGCTTAGGCATATCTAGTATACATAAATATGTAAGTTACTAAATGATATATGTAGGATATTGTTGATGGTAATTTACAAAGTCAGTAATTCAGTATTAATTATTCTTTAAATATTTGGATCTTGGATGTGTGCTGCATTGTGTCAACCTGTCCCAGTTTTAAACTGGATTAGATGAGGATGTCATATAATTGGGACAGATGCAGAATGGGATAGCTGACCCGACCCAGTTGAGTCACATGACTTCTGCAGCACCACTATATTTGATTTGGTGTTAAGCAACATACTAATATTTGGGACAAATATTTTGAGTTTCAACTTTACCTGTACATGAGTGATTTTGGTTGTTATGGTTTTTGCTTCTGAATTGCTTTCATTTTGTAAATTGTTTGTGCTGCAATTGTTACTAGCATAATTTTACTATTATATATAAATATATTATTTACTAAATGATATATGAATGATATATGTTGATAATGATAATTTACGAATTGAGTATTAATTGTTTTTAAATATTAGGCTTTGGCCTACCCAGTATATATAATTTAAAAAATTACATGTATATATATATGTATATAATTATGATATTGTTGATGATAAAATGAAGTCAGTATTAATTGTTTTTCTTAAATATTCAGCTCAGGCCTGATATATTTATATATATAATTTACAAAATTATATATAATATCTGTATGATATTGTTGATAATGATAATTGATGATGTCAATATTAATTGTTTTCTTAAATATCCGGCTTGGACCTGCATGTAACATTATTGTTTAATTATAATTGATGAAGTCAGTATTAGGCATGTTTATTTTTGACAATCAGATGAATGTTTTTGACTATTTTATGTACAGAGAACTTTCCTTTTAATGTTACCTGTGAACTTCAAGTGCCTTGTAGCATTATCGTGAGACGATGTTGTAAACAGGGCAGTGTTTAAGGGTATTTTATGGGTTCAAACCCCTTCCCAAAGTTTCTGAATTGTGTCCTCACCTAGTGAGTAAATAAAAGAAGGTTGTTTACAAATAAAAGATAGGAAAATTAAAAATTTTAGAGAAAGTGCCAAATAAGCCTGAGGATGGTAAAGATAAGTTCTCGGAGAAACCATAGGTCTACAAAAGACACACTTCTCATGGTTAAGTAACTGGGAAAATTTTTCTAAAAACATTTGGCACTTTTCTCACGTTTATTAAACAAGCAAGTTGCAATAAAATCTTCTTCAAATTTTTATCTGCATAAAGCCACGGAGCTAAAGTTAGGATACTTGTCCGTGGCTTCATTATGCCGGAATCCAGTACATAATGATGTGTGTGCTAATGAGGTCTTACTGTGCTTTAATATATGTTGGAAACTGTGTGATAAGACTCTAAAAAGACTATTCACTGGAAATGTCTAAGGTTGAATCATGTTGCTTATTGACCTGTGAACATGAATATTTAAATGACTAGAGCATGCTATTGCATGGTGCATAATTTTAAAGTTAAAACATCTGATTATTTGAAGAATTCTGCTCATCAGTGGAGGCGATCTTGTCTGACAGGTGGGGGGAGACACTTTTAAACTGATCTGGTCAAAAAAGAGGTTCGCACGAAAAAATTGTGTTGACCTTTTTACTTTTTTTTCAAATTTTGGGGGACAACTGTATAGCGTGTCCCCCACTGTTAAAGGTGGTGGGGGTCTTTTCCCTTTCGACCCCGGGATCGCCGCCTCTGCAGCTCGTCAATTTTGTATTCACTGCATATTTATGAATTCATTGATCAAGGCATGATTAGAAATGATCACATAATGAAAATTTGTGATATGTAACTAATTAGATGGATATGATCCGAGATTCATCTGTTTTCGGTCAATGTATAATGATTATTTCTATTATTTGTTGGTCTAATGGGATATTACTGTTGTGGGATCAGATGATCATGAGGAATAAAGAAAAGGTGTAATCAAATGAATGATCCAAGAATTTTCTAGGAAAGGTGTAGCATGAAAGAATGATCAAAGCATCATCCAGGAGAGATCAAAGCATTAGGAAGGAATGATGAAAGCATTAGGAAGCAAAGCATTATGAATGAATGATCAAAGAATTATGAAGGAATGATGGAAGCATTATGAATGAATGATCACAGAATTACGAAGGAATAATCAAAACATTATGAATGTATGATCAAAGAATTATGAAGGAACGATCAAAGCATTCTAAAGGAATGATCGACGCTTCGTCGACGGAAGATCAAAACATCAAGAAATGGTCAAAGCATGCAGGTATACGCATATGGTCATTTATATAGCGCCGTAAACAAACCTCACGAAGTTGCTAAACCTCCAGCATTGTTACAGTTTGATCAAAGCAGCATGAAAGACAGATTGAGACATCACCAAAACACATGATAGAAGATATAATAAAAGTATGAACATTGCGGAATTCTCTTGTCATGGAGTTACCATGAATTAACCAATCAAAACTTAGTTCTTAGCGTCTTTTCCTTTCATCCCACTCCATAGGAACCACTCCACAGCATACACTCCGATTTTCCATGCCCGCACCGACCTGTCATAGATGCCAACGTCCAGCAAAGCATCCGCACGTGACCTGTGGCACTAATTATGTTCCACTGATACATTTATATTGAGCCAATTGTAGATTGAGGCTATAGATTGAATACACAATAGGAGGTCGTCCCTGCTCTACGCCATTCCTCATGAATGGAACAGCGCGTGGATTAACGCAAGCAACATCTGAGTTATAAAGCTAATCCAGGCTTAACATTCCTGATTATTTGGACGAAACCTGTCATTTCGTTTCCTCGTGTCGCTAGTCCTATATTATATATTATATATAATATGTGTGTGTGTGTTTGTGTATATGTAGGCCTATATGTGTGTATAAGTATATATATGTATATATATGTATATATAAATATAAGTATATATATGTATATATATGTATATATAAATATAAATATATATATATATATATATATATATATATATAAATAACTTCCATGCACTGTTTTCACGTTTTCTTATTAGTTTGTTAGACGGTTCGGTGAGCACAGATGAAATTATGTTTCCATGGCAACATACACATCGAGGAAACGAGACAGGATTGAATGGAGGATTTAAGGCCTGGGAGAAACTAAGTAGGGTCGTTAACCGAAATAACTTTGGACGTTGAGCCTTTATTAGCTTAAGTAATCTCAATTCCTTTTGGACTACAGTTCTGACCCAGTCAACGGACCATCCTCTGTTACGTTTCTCGACTCCGCGAGGGACATTTATGTCAGCTAGGCCTTCTGAGTGAGATACAATTCAATCAATTCGTTTAATTGGCGTGGCTTTAAGAAGCCTTATGGCAGTTGGGTTTAATTGGCGTAGCCTTAGACGTAAAGCAGCCTTATGTAAACATTGCCTCCTTGGATCTTAAGGTCACTAAAAGCGTCGGCTTCTAGCGCCTGTTGCCTGAAGAGAAACGTTACTGTCTGTGAGCTGTCTGAAGGGGCCCACAAGGTGTTCCTCCCGAGAGACAGAAGAGGT
>OY744609.1:51651162-51686162 GCA_963556255.1 Allolobophora icterica | reverse complement strand
GACCTGCAGGGTGCGATTCGGAGGCATAAGCCTGTGTATTAACCTCACACAGGCTGACAAATAGGCCTACCTATTTCGGTTACGGGTTGGTCTGACCAAATATGATGCCTATAGAATATCCAAGATCTGGCGTTATATAAATTTCTATTTGCTTTACATTAAAGCCCACATGGCCGATAAATCTGGGCTTATAGTAAATTCATTATTCATTCTATAGGACATTTATATAGCGCTTCTTCAAGAGGGCTACTCAGAGGCATTTCATGGAGCTCGTTTCTCAGCATATATATACGCGATATATTTAATTATGTTGCTCCTGAGTTCCCATTTCTGTGTGACTTTGCGCGCGTTAGAAATGTTCGTAATAAATTAATAACAACAAGACAACAGTAACTGAGAATTCTGTTTGAATACAAAATACCAATTTGTCAACCTGTAGCCTTTAAAAGTTGTTTACATTACCAGGGAGCTGCACCTAGGCATAATGACCCTTCCAGGCCTGGGTTCCTGGGCCTGGAACGAGAAACGAAATCAAGTGAAGCTGTGGCACTGTAATCGTTAAGTGTAGGCTAATGTAAAGAAGATACTGTGTACAGCGGAATTCAGACAAAATTTTAAAAACACATTAAACAGTAATTCGTTTATTTCACTCTACTTTCAGACCTATGTTTGTCAATATAGCTCATCTAACCCTAAATTCGGACGAGAAGGATTGTGAAAAGCGTGTTCCTTCCCTGTATCCGACGGTGCATATAGCAGCGCTGCACAAATTCTTGTAGCCTACTTAAAGGATGGTAAACACTGTCAAGAGCCGCCTGAAGGTCCAAGTGTTAACAATTCATAATATGTGTCAAAACACCTTCAAACAGATCAATTTTAAATATAACAAATAGAAAACAGCAAATCAGCGTTGTTTTGCGAAAGTGACACCTGACTTCTGTAATTATTCGTTTGGCGTGAAAGACAATAAATTGTTAATTATTAATAGGAGCCTATTCCAACAATCAGACGTTGAGAGAACAATGGGCTGTAGGCGTCAACTGCTTCTGTAGGTATCGGGCGTCAGCGAGATTAAGTTTGTGTGCATATTATAAGTGACATGTAGGCCTACATGGCACGATTCTCTACGAACAGTCTTCGATATAGGCTAATTAGATAGGTCTAATATCACTCTATGAAAGTTATATCGATGAGAAACGATATAACTCACAGCGATCGGAAAGTGATAAGTATCAGGTACCGGTATGCATATGTTTGCCATAATGCATATCGGTCGATGAACGAGAATACTGACATCGTTATAAGCTTTAATTATAGAGATTCTGTATCGCACGCATATCGCTCGGAGAATCATTAAATCATCAAATGTATGGGGTTGGATTTGTTAAATTTTTGGCCAGAGGTGGTTGAACTTTAGGAGGACGATATGACGTGCATGTAATTACTGCCAGAACTAAACTGCGCCATAGGGATTCCTCGGAGGTAGTTGTTAAAACCGATTATTCTCGGACCGATTTTTAAAACCGCGACTGGGATTTGACTTTACACTTATAGGAGTATGCACACCACACGAACATTAGTCACAAAATCCAGTAACAAAAAATAATTTTCTTCTAAAGTATTAGAAAGTGATTACATATGACAAATTCTTTTAATTAAGGCACTTATTACGACCACAAAGTCAGTATCTCTGAGTTTCCGAGCGTATTATGTGCTTTGATGGGAATATAATGTATATATATATATATATATATATATATATATATATATATATATATATATATATATATATAAAATCGGTATGTCAATTTCCAGTAGTACAAAATATCTGCTGAATTCACCAGACGTCTCTGTCTGTCAGTCCTGTCTGTGTCACTGTCTGTCTGTCTGTCTGCCTGTCTGACTGACTGTCTGCGTAAATGTGAAGTGCAGTCTCTAAAGTGTACAGCTGATTAGTCGTTTATTCTGGAGATCGTTCTAAAAGCCTGGCGCTCGGTAGATGTTTAATTGCATTAGTTCTTCTTGTTCTAATAATTTGCGATTTTCTTTGCTAGTAGTGCGATTAAAGGCATATGTGTGAAATTCGAGCCCCAAGGCGTCGCCGAGATGTCGTTGTTACCCTTCAATTGACGAGGCAGAGAGAGAACAAGAAGCGTCAACAATCATCTGCCACAACAAACAGGTGCTTGCAGGTAGGCCTAATTAATTTCATTCAGGTAAGCACATGGTCTAACCACTAGGTGAAAATACACTCAAATATCTAACAATTACGGTAGGGCTACTAAGCCGCTGTTCAAGAAAGCCCGGCGCCTTGACCCCAATTGGCCAGTTAGCCACAGGTGTCACGCTTGGGTGATTTTGATTGGCACCGCGGTCAGTGATTGGAACACGTGAATAGGGCTGCAAGGGAAAGGACTTTAATACTACCCGGATGACTGCACAATTCAGATTCGTGTTTACAAGTTCGGACGTTGCTGAATCAGATTCAAGTTTCAAGTCGCATTGCTGAAGAGACATTAAATCGACAATTTATAGGTAAGAATAAGGTTTTTGTTTGAACTCTTATTACTTTTGTAGGCCTACTCTAAGAACAATCGTGAATAAGCGTGAAATTAGAGATCGCGGTGAATTACTAGACATTCTCTATTAGCCTACCTAAAGTGCATAGCTTGGAATGGAATGCGTTTCGAATGAATGCTACAGTAGCTTCAGAATTGCGAATCTCTTGTCATCGGGTCGCTTTGACAATTGCAACAGAATGGACAGGTTTATGAACTAAACAGAAACTGATATAGGATCGGATATTGTGGAGTTCCACTTTCCGATTTACATGAGTTAGGTGACTTAGATCTACGGTCGAATATGCATTTATGTAAACGGCTGTCGCTTTGGTAAATCCACCAAACACGTCTTTCTAAACCAGCGGTTCCCAAACTTCTCAGTGTTACGGACCGGCAGGAATTCACTTTCAATGCGACGGACCGGCAGGAATTTTCCCATTGCAGCAGGACCGATACCCAATTTATTAGTTTTATTTCTTTCTCAATCACTAAAGATGTATTAATTATAAGATTTAAAAAACGAGAATTAGGCTAAAACAAATCTTATAATTTGGTACAAATTATAAAGTTACATTGATAGGAGCGGATATTGTTGGGAAAATGTCACAAATTTAACCACAGTTCTAATTATAAAATAAGTTGTAGGCAAGTTAATGTGATACGAAATAATATCATATTCACCGGTCCAATATGAATCAAAACTTTACATTTTGTTTAAAAATATAAATAATTCATGCTAATGCTTTTCATAAATGGGATATTTATTATATTTTATTCTTGTAATTTTCAAATTAATAATATATTGTACTTACAATATCAAACCTAAAAGTAGACGCGTCTATTTACGAAAGCAGTGACCAAATTATTAAAGACGAAAGAGATACGTCACATCCTTCTGTCCGCACCACCATTCTCTCTGGTAGCGTTGCTTCTTCCTTTTCTCACCTTAAATCCTGCTTTTTCTCTCGGGGTCTCGCGCACTGGGAGCGCCTCTGAATGGTATATACCGCGAGAGGCGCTTTATAAATGCCCATATACAATACAATACAATACAATCCGGTTTCTAATTGTCGGTCAAAAAACCCAAATGTTACGATCAAAATTTCTAGTAAAGGTGAACATATAGATTTGACCTATCAGCAATTCGTCGAGAAACTATTTATTCGGCAGTTTTAGTTTACAATAGCTGAAATACATTCACTTCCAGAACAAATCTTAATTTATGAGGCAATCGTGTTTTTGAAGATAGTTCGAAGCGACACCCAATCAAGAAAACGTAGTTTTTCCTGACTCACTTCGCGGACCGGCAACAGAGGGCTCGCGGACCGGCACCGGTCCGCGGACCATAGTTTGGGAACCACTGTTCTAAACTACACTAGTGCTATCGAGTAAACTATAGGCCTACTAATGTTTCTGATGATGAATCACTCGTCTTTCTATACTTTTGCCTCAATATGGTTTTGATGGTAATCCATGTTTTATGGTAAATCCATCATCTGCCTCTTCCTATATTACACTAATGCTTTTGAACAAACTATACTAATGCTTTTGATGCTAAATCGGTCACACGCGTCTTTCTGCACTAGTGCTCAAAAGTACTAGTGCAGAAGTTTAGAAAGAATTGCGTGACGTAGTTACCATCAAAAGCATCAGTGCTTACTGTTTACTCAAAGATACTACAGTTTAATTTAGAAAGACGTGTGTGATAGATTCTGCAAATGCTGACTGGACTGATTTGTAAGGATTTTCCGATGAAGCGCATTCAGTAATCCGACAACGCTTCAACAATTTCACAAACGTTCTGTTAGGAACCCTTCTGTTCCTTTTTGCCTTTGTCATTTGAACTCTTGCTTTGTAAGTTTTTGTCATTTTGACTTGTGTCTAATTTGCACCTCTGAGTAGCCCCCTTGAAGAGGTGCTATATAAATACTTGAATGAATGAATTGTTGTCATAAGCTGTTATTTTTTAAGCTGCTGTTTCACGGGCTGTTGCATTTTGGACTGGTCTTGTTTATTGCTGTAAATTGTTGCTTCATTATGATAACTCTTGTCTTTTAGGCTATTGTCTCATTTGTAATTATTGTCTTATACTTCGCAGAATGACGCAGTCTCCGGTGGAATGGAACGGTTACGAAGCGTCACAGTCAGGATCTCCTGACCAGAGTGGAGATTTTGCTGCTATGCTGTCGCAACCGACGCAAGAGCAACAGTTGCAACAGCAAATGCAACAGATGCAGCAACAGCAAATGCAACAGATGCAACAACAGCAAATGCAACAGATGCAACAACAACTGCCCCAAATGCAACAGCAACTAATGCAACAGTCGCAGATGCAAAACCATCGAGTGGATCAGATGATGCAACAAATCTTTGGCCTTAACCAGACTTCTTTACAAAATTACCAACACCAATTCCCCCTTCTGTCCGGACCATACCCTACGAACGGGGCTCGGCCGCCTAACCCTCAGACCAGTAACCCTCCGACATACCACACACTGCAACCGGCTTCGCGCCCTCCTACCAGCAATCAGCCGGGATGCCTGAACCCACCGACATCTCAGTCGCCTCCTGGAGGCCTTTCTGTTGTGGTAGCCAAGTCTGCTTCGGGATCTTTATCTGGAAATGTGACGGTTCAACCGAAGAGGCCAATGAACGCTTTCATGATCTGGGCCAAGTCAGAGCGTGGACTTATGGCGAAGGAGAATCCGAAGAAACACAACTCGGAAATCTCGAAGCTGCTGGGGCTGAAATGGAAGGCGATGCAAATGGAGCAAAAACAACCGTTTTTGGACGAAGCCAAAAGAATGGCCGCGGTAAGACAACATTTCCGATTCTGCTAAGCCTAAGCTATAAAGTTTAATTAAACATTTAGGGCTATTTATTAATTTAAAGATCTTATTTAACTTGCGCCCCTGAATAGCCTCCTTGTAGGGGCGCTATATAACTGCTCAAATGAGTTTATTTTGCTTCGTTGTTGATAAGTTGTCTAATTTATTTGTTCATATTTATTTACTTTGTGAATTCAATTGCTTTTACTTATTATTTAGTTCAATTTTCTCTCTTAGTCATACATACTTACATGTCATGCATACAGGCATACAGACTTACATGCATGCACATACTTACATGCATACATACATTCGTTCATGCAGAAACTTTTAAGGCTCTTCACAGTTACTTATTCAGAAGTAGGCCTATGAAGAGCCCCCAGTCTTTGTGAAAATTATTCCTTATACGTAGTGTTACGTTTTTAAATATGCCTGTTTTTGTATTTCTCTATGTATGTATAGGCTACATGAATTCTTGCGTGTATGCATCTGAGTCTTTCCATAGCGCCTTTTCAGGACCACTCAAAAACGTTGTAGGCCTATATCTTACCTTATCGTATGTTACTTTTCCAGCAACTCCTCATCGACTATCCAGACTACAAGTACCAGCCGACAAAGAAGAAGAAGAAGCTGCCAGCCATAAGCGGCAAGCATCCGGGTTCTGGTCCATTCGCTCCCCCAGGGGGCAGCAACGGTCAGTCACCCTACTCTGGACCCATGCTCGACTTCCTCCAGGGTCAAATGCCAATGCATGCCTCCAACGACGATCTGTACGCCATGAATCCGGGCGCCTTCAGTGGCCAGGACATGGCCAACGCCAATGGCCAGGCCAACTATGGGAGTCTGGGCGGCTTCGTAGGACAGAGCTACCCAATCGCCAACCACAATGTCCTCTTCCAAGGGTAGGTTCCGGTTTCTTGTTCACTTACTTCTAATGTAATACGATGTTGCAATTTATTTATAAATTTACTTATTTTATACTTATTTATAAATTTACTTATTTGTTTATAAATTACAAGTTCTTGCAATTTAACGTAGAAAGTAAAAAGCTTCAATGTCCCATAGTGGAATGTAGGAGAAACCCGCTCACTTTATCGTAGTAGTAGGCTAATCTCGAGAATTCTAGATCGTAATCTCGAGACTTCTACAGCGCCCACAAAAGCTACGTCGCGGGAACCAGCTTATTCACAGGCGCCCAAAAAGCCAAGTCGCGAGAACCAGGCGCTCAGTCAAAACAAAATCGATAGGCAGGGGTCAAGATCCAAAGGTCAGGCAGGCAGATAGTCAGACGGCTATGTTGCATGATGTTTAGAATTTAAGCGGCGAGGGGAGGTAAGGGAAAGAGGAGGAATCGGATAGGTAATTTTGTGAAAGATCAGTAGAGAGAGAAAGTGCATGGTTAGGTTTTGGTGAGTTCGTAGGATGGACAGGACTCCAACCTTTAAGAGTGGGGGACACACCAAACATTTGCCCCTACCCCCAACATTTTGAAGAAACACCGAAAAAGCTCAACAGTTGAATTTTTTTATCTCTTTTTGAGCAGATCAGTTCAAAACTCTTTTTTGAGCAGATCAGTTCTAAATCCCCCCCATCCCACCTGTCAAACAAGATCGCCGCCAGTGGGCGGGAGTTTCTTCCAGGAAGGCGGAAAGGCTATTTGGCTATAGGGCTATTTGCAAATTTTAGTGATGAGGTGAGGCAAGGGCGGAGAAATTTTAGGGCGAAACAGGAACGAGTTGAGCAAATAGTTGGACCGTGACGGGGTAGGAGGGCTGGGAGAATTGAAGTACGTGTTGTAGGTGAGTGACATGACTTTGAGTTCCCGTATTCAGATTTTAAGCTGCTGGATAGGTCATTGACCTGATACGATTTGGTTTTAGTATACCATCGGTTGATGCCTTGTGCATTGGGCATCGGCGAGACAGAATTTACTAATAAAATTACCCCTAGGGCCTACTGCTAAGGCTCTTTGTTCTGACGATGACACCCATTATCTGTTGCGCGTTATCTGTGCTATCTGATCCGTTTAATGTAGTCCTGTTGTTCGTTATCTATCATGGCATGTTATCTGAACATTTTAGTGCCACATGAACCTTGGTGCTACCTGATTATGTTGTTCTATCGATCTGAACAGTTGGTGCTATCGATCTGAACAGTTGATGCTATCGATCTGAACAGTTGATGCTATTGATATGAACAGTTGGTTCTATCAATCTGAACATTTTGTGCTATCGATGTGAGCAGTAATTGGTGCTATCTGAACATTTCGTGCTCTCTGAACAATTAGGCTTACACACTATTTTCTTTGTTGTTTTTTGCAGGTACCCACCTCCAAGTTTCGGCTTCAACGGGATGACACCTGGCTACATATCACACCCTCAGCAGTCGATCACCGGGGGCGGTCAACCGAGACCCCAACAGACAACCATTGGGGGCGGTCAACCGAGGTCCTCCCAAAATCCGTCGCAAATGCCACGCATCAAGGCAGAATCGACCAGCCCCGAGGACCGCGTGGTCTACAGCAAACATAACCCGTCGAACTCCCGTGTGATGACTCAGGCCCCAGGAGAGGTCAGCCAGCCCCCAGACAATTCCGGAATAGTGATGCCTTCGTTCTTGTTTGTATCGGGTCCTCAAGTCAGTGCAGTTCAGTCGACACCCCCAGTTTGGATGAGGGTAAAAAACCCATATTCCTCTGAGGCGGCCGGACCACCCCTTGAAAATCGTCAGTAGCCCCAGCCCCCTCCGGGGTGGCGGGCTACTAGAGACATTGTGTTTGGGACAACCAGGAACGCTGATATTATCTCGTCAATTTGAGCTTGGTCACTGCGGACGACATTTGGACACTCCCAAAAGCGTCAAACCCAGCTACGCTCGAAGGCTTATTGACAATTTTCGGTACCCCGGAGTAGTCTTCAGTGTTGCGTGACGACTCGTTCGAACGGATTTTTAAGTGACCAAGTTTCACTTTACAAGAAACATTGAAGTGTTTTCCATATAATCGATTTATTGTAAAATAAAATTCAATGCTAAAGAGGTATGCATTGTATAAGAAATAGCCTATCAGCAGATGTCAAGTCGTTCAAGTGCTGTGTGATCAGACTTTTTGAAATGCTCACAATTCTAAAAGTTCAGTTGCTAAGCAAGCCAGTTCAGCTCGACTTTTTAGGGGAAGCTTAGGCCTATGCCTAGTTTTATGGCAAAGAAGTATACTTTCATATCGTGAGATTCTGTGCCTAGGCCTAATGCCGAAGGAAATTTCGACCGGCTTACTGTTACATGTACATAAACTGAAGACCTTTCTAGGCATCAGTTTTAGTCAGGCGCAGTTTAACTGGTATGAGCACAAGGCAGTTTGTTTATAGAAGACAATCAGACTTATTAATGCGTCTGGGCAAGATGCGTGTAGCAATTTCTCTACGTTGAAAAACTTTCTGACAACGTAGTTTACCGCAGTACAAACGCTGCTTTAGCGATGACTAGTTTTTGAAAATATGTCCCTGTTGAAAGAAGTTGCGCTTTTTGTATAGGTCTACATGTGTGGTAGTTTGTGGTGATTGATAATCTAGTCGCTGGTTAACGTTATACCCTGCCCATTAGGGAATGTAATCCCGGATTCCCGGAGCATACTGTCAATCCCGGGATTACGGGATTAGAAATTGGCCCAGTTTATATTATTTTCAACAAATACGTTACGCCTATTAAAAATATTTCCATCATTTTGATTCGACAATTTTGAATGTTTTCATTGTTTCGGCTTTCTTAAGTCGAAGTGTTCAACTTTTGATACAGCGGCATTAATGTCATTATTAACTAGCGCTATATAAAAGCTACATGTATATTATGTTACATTATGTATTGGCATATATGTTTACATTACTCAGGGTTTCTCCAGATTATTAACAAGACATAGTAATGTTATTATTTACAATAATAATATAATATATTACTAATATTAATATGACAATGATGTAATAACAATAATTATTATAGTTATTGGTTATTGTGTAATTGTTATATTAAAATAATAATAATGATGCAGATTAATTCGAGCCTGAAGGGAAAGAAGAAGAGAATGACGCTGATTAGTTATAATTGTTGGGTATTAACTTGGATTTGAAAAGGACCCAACCTGTGTCACTGGTTTTGTTTTGACTGATGGCCCACGAATAAGCTAGACTTCACTGTAATGGAGCTACAAAAGTACTTCAGTGTTAGACTAATCAGGATATTACATCACACAATACAAAAGCAGAAGCTTTCAAGTGCAACAATATTTTACACAGAAATAAAACACACTGAATGAAATTACTAAATCTGTGTATATTTTACATTTCACAGTTGGAAGATTACTGAAGAATATAACCCTAACTCTAAGCATTTTGTAACTAATCAAATTGTTCAATCCGATTAATCAATCGAATGACGAAGGTTTTAAATGTCAGCGACATTTCTTGTGCTGAACAAGATTCACAGAAAGTTGTGGCACTTGACATTTATACTGAATCTCTGTCTGCTGTCTTTGAGAGCATCTCTAAGGTACTAAATCAATTTTGAAACGTCTAGTTACATTTTATGAATGGTACATTTCTGGATCTTTGAATGAACCACAGACTTAACAGTCTGATCAAGCTGTCCTTCGGCAAAAACACATTTCCATGACAAACCATTCCACGTCGCACCAGAATTCAAATCGTCCGTGCAGTAAGCAAGGCTGGGATTTTACCACTTGGTAACTACACCTGAATTCAACTCCCTCACAAAACAGAGAAATGTCTGCTATGCAAGTGTCAACTAACGAACTCTGCTAAAAGTTTTAAACTGTACAGTGTTGCTGGCATAATCACACAGAAGAATGGGGAGATTTTGGATATTCTCTGCAGAAAATGCCTTCTTAACCAATTGTCAATCTTCTAGGCAAGAAAAGCGCTACACTAGCATGATGCATATACATGTATAAATAGCAGGACACAAAACTTTTGGTACACTGTGTAAACAACATTTAAAGAGTACAAACTATACTGTGTGCATACATAAATACACAAATGCATACATGCAGAACAGGAGGAAGGTAACACTATGATAATAGTGTTGGCTCAGTGGTAAGTTCGGCGCCTTGTGACCGCAGGGTTGCAGGTTCGAATCCCACTCTAGCCGCTGCGTACTGACCTTGGGCAAGTCCTTCACTCGCAATTGCTCGTGGCGCTTCGGCGTGAAAATTCCGGCACAGTATCAAATGCTGTAGTCGGGAGCGCCTCTGAGTAGTAGTTGACTTCGAGAGGCGCTATAGAAATATCCGAAATAAAATAAAATAAATCTAACCAGATCGCAATCGTTAATCTTCCATGGCGACATCATAAAAGAAAGCAGAAGGCATGAACCAATGTAACATCAGGGAAAGCTGGTCTATTTTAGGAGGCCGTTTGAGTAATACAGGTAGCGTAACTTAGGACGATACATCACAAGCCGACCACATTGAAACATGGCAAGAAAATTTTGCCTACTTCGTTTAACGTTCAATGTCTTTTGCTTGACTATTTGTTATACTCAATCACAGGTGATCAGGAAATTACCAAAATTAAGTTCTACTGAGGTTAGGTGCTGGAAAATAGCCAGTGTGACACTTCCTGCATCCAAAGTTCCAAACTATACACAAATTTCTTTGGACAAAGTAAATGAGTTCCAGTTAGCTACTTACTTACAAATTGCAAGAACAAATGTCTGAATTTTCATACCATACCCAAACACCCTTTAAATAACTTGGCCCACTTTCCACAGAAATACTAAAATCTCCCAGACTATTCCCAGAGACTTGTTTAAATCTCTCATAGAATTTCGTAAAATTGCTTGAATCTCAGATTATTCCTTTCGACTATTTTCTACATTACCCTGAACCGTTCACACCATTTACTAAGACCAGTTTACACACACTTTCTCAGATAATTCCCTAAGCTTGTATACATCTGTGCGACCATTCCCTAAGACTTGTTTAAGTCTCTCACATAATTTCTAAAAGTTGTTTGAATCTCTCAGAACATTTCCTAAGGCATGTTTAAATCTCAGATAATTTTCTAAAACTTGTCTGAATCTCCCAAAACATTCCTTAAGACTTGAAATCTCTCAGACTAGTAGCAGTTTCCAGTGTTTAACCATGGTAAACTTGGGTTAATAACATTCACTTAGGAATTCTCAACGACTGACCACAGACATAAAGTCATCACAATCTTTCAGCTTAAGCACAAACAAGACAACATCAATTGAACAACTAGATAGTCTTGTCACATTTTGCATGACTTGAAAATGAATCGCTAAATTTTTCACAGGATGCACTGGAAATCAGACCTTGACAGGAAAGAGATTATAAGGACAAACAACTTAGAAAGTTACGATATTCAAACGGGAAACTCAGAAAAATTCAAAACTACTGTTGCTCTGCAACAGGTAAAAAAACTTAAGAAAACGGCAACAACGTTCAGCCATTTTAGGCTTTAATATGCACACCTGCACATACAAAATAAACACACAATCGTAAATTTATTTCAGCATTAAAATGCCTCATAAAAATTTGACATCAGAGTGATAACACAGCAACTCTGTAGCCTTTGTAAGTGGTTGAAGTGAAGTATATGGAAGACAGCCAAATGGCATTGGCGGAGGGTCTAGAGTGAATACGTCTTAAATTTTGGATTTGGGGCTAAGCCAAAGGCAAATCTCAGATGGGGGTTACGGCTGGACTAGCACTTCCTGCAGGGATCTGCCAGTATCCTCAAACACTGTTAAGGACAGAACTGCTGAGCAAATTCATTTAGTGGTGATACATAAACAACTGTTTACGTTTAGAAGCTGGCAGGTGCAGGGGAGTTAAGACAATTGAGTCTGGTTAGTACTTGGATGGATTCATATATGAACGTCAATAAGTTAACGATAGTAACTTCCACCAATTTAAACTCAGGCAAGTTATTTAAAACAGTCTGAATCATTTTTAAATCATGGTAACTCCTTCATATGACTTCTCTTACCATTTTGAAACTCAGGCAAGTTGCTTAAAACAGCATAGACTATTTTTATATCCTGATATGACATTTGAACAACAATTTAAACTGGTTGTACGAGTGAGCTAGAAAGCAAATAGCAATTCCACAAATATGCAAGCCTGTGTCCACGACTTCGGGATTCACCTCTTATTTTCTAGGGAGGGATCTGCTTTCCAAAGTCCCATTAGAACATCCAGGAAACTGTAAAGCCATTAAGCCACAGCTAATTCCTGATATTGTGAAAATCACATTTAGACTTTGTTGAGTCACACATAACACTAATTAATAACTAAACCAAAAATGGGATAAACATACATACAGAGTTGAACATATTTTACAACAGTGAGATAAGCAACGACACTGCTAATCGTCAGCGCAACACTTAAAAACTCAAACGAGTCCAGAGGGATGTCCAAAAGCCATCCTACGGCTATCTAGTCAAAGGCTGTTGCTAAACATCTGTATGTCAATACAAGTCAATCTCCTACCGGTCGACGTTGTCACGAACGTGGATGATGTCGGGTCCCAGAATATGGCGCCCGGTGACGGCCATGGTGGTGGAAGCTGGCGGAGGCGGAAGGAATCAGAGGACGTGATCCAGGTGACGGAGAGCCTGAAACGGAAGAGCCAAGAAGGCCACAGTTGACGCCGTTTCGACCACGTGCCATGTACTCTGCATAGCTGATTGTTATCTTCTCACTTTGGTATCTAGTCAATTTGATAGACTCCCGCACTTCCGGGGTTATGGGGCCACGATGGCCACCCTTCTTCAGCAGCGAGTCGATTGTCTGGATCTGGTCCCAGCCTTGGAGATTGAAAAAACACAGTGAGTTACGGCACGTGGCTATAAATTTTAAAACAATATATAAATTGCCATGCAGGGCACTATAAAAACACTAGTCATTTGTATCATGTCTTATTCACTACTGGTAAACAGTTCTTGTGCATGTGTGGACCACTTACATGCCTGCCTACACGTGCGTTCCAGAGATTTTCCATAGTGTACCTCAGATTTGTGTGGTTTTCCATTTTCTAAGGTCGTTCGACTCCACTAAAATTTAATTTTTTTAAGACTGTATATCCTCATACCCTACCTTCCAGTTCCTGTGGCCTCTCTGATCATGACTGATTCTAAGTAAGTATATTTTCGATTAAACAATTGCTAATAGCACTGGTGTACAGACATCTAATAAACACAGTAAAAAAGTATATAACATCCTAACAATAAATGTTTTGCACATCAAGCTGTCAGTTGGGGATTACGCGGTCATGGGCACGGAGGGAGTAGTAGGTGGGCTCAGTTTTGGGTAGTAGTTGGTGCAGGACGTAGCCTGGGTCCGTCAGGAGAGCCCCAACGAGCAGAGTTCAGCATTAACGTGATAGCAGATTGCAGTTGTCAACCGATACCTTACGTAGTGCAGTACTATAATGAATTATTAATGATGCTAGGCAGACTAGCTTTGAAAGTGTATTTTCAATTTAAAGATAAGGATATGCTTTAGACACATTAGCACTTGACATATTTAGTTAGTTTTTAACGGCGTATTGCTCGTTAATTTTCCATCAGTCCAGAAACACGTCAGAGAACTGGTGACATACCTTGTTCCGAGGCAACTTCCGGGAGGTAGGTTGCAGTTCTTCGATGACCCTTCTCGTTCAAGAACTCAATCCGAATGCCATGCCGCCCAATCTTCAAAACGTTTGTTAAACTTGTTTGGATAAAGTGATTCAGATTTTAACTGTAACAAAGTCTAATTTTATAACAGCAATTAATACAATGGAAAAGGCAACAACTGATGACACAACAAAGCCTCCAGTCAAAAGCCTGGCAATACTAAACTAGATGAAGACAGTAATACTTTATATTTGAATAGATATTTTGAACTGCAACCAACTGTACAGTTGGCAGGTCAGTTGACTCTGCTTAACATCCATTTCTCAACCTACCAGATCCATATCTTAAGTGGCATGCAATTATTTAATAATTTTTTATATTTTACACTGTATAAAATTTAATATTTTATTTGAGTACCATTAAAATTGTGATTCCTGTTATCATTCTGTGGTCCGGTAATCAATCACTCACGAACCGGCACCGGGTCGCAGACCACAGTTTGAGTAGCACTGGTCTAGGGGCTAGCATGCTGCACTGTCAACTGCAAGGTCAGTGATTGAAATTCCCACCACAGCAGAAAGATGTTTAGAAATTCTTGCTACACCTGTGTGCCTAGTAAACTCAGCTAAAAAAACAAGTACACGGACTGTAAACTGTTGCCAGGAAGAGCAACCAGCGAGGGAGAGAACTGGCCACCTGCCATCAAATGCCGAGACTAAGTCTATGGAACTGCTGTTTCTTCTTCAAGCTAAACTGAATTGTAGTTTTCATAAATAAAACAAATTGTTTTCTAGTTGGTCTACCTGCCAGTCGAGATAATCTCTGCCATCTTCAAACTTGATGAGGAGTGAAACAGAACAGTGAAGTCGAGGTAGTTCTGCTCTCGTAATTGGACTGAAACGACTATCACGAGTAGCGCTAGAAACAGAGGCAAGCAAAACAGGCATAAGTGAAACAGATGTAAGGGCCACATTTTTTAATACACATAACTGAATAGATATAGTAAAACAGACACAATTAATACGGAGGTTTTACAGGCATTAGCATAACACATATCACAGATCACAAGTAAAACATAACTCTTTCGCAGCCATTGTGGTCAATAATAACTGCACAACAAAAAAGCACCCTTCTGGCCTATAATTAGCTATATCAACAGTTCTATTTATGTCCATTAATAGAAGAACGTTGTGCATTCCGAATATCCCTTATGCAGGCTTTTCCATTGGTTTGGTAGCGTTAAAAATGAAACTTGTGTCGACGATCTTTGTAAACATTTGTATCCAGCCATTTAAATTTAAACAGTCACATCCTCTTCTTGGTAATTGGCCATTTATCTGTAGTCTAATGTTTTTCATCAGCCAATTACAAATAAATTATATCATTCAACAAAAGTTGTGAAGGCTCTCAAAGAAATATGTTTCACAAGGCAGAGGTTTCGAGATTTGAAGATGGTGACCGAGGGTGATGGCAGCGACAAATATTATGCGGGCCAGGGCCGGATTAACAAATGTGGTGGCCCTGTTCAGTAAAACTGTGGGGGCCCCAACGACTGTACACTGTACACAATAAAATGGCGTCATTTTATAAGGTGTCACATAGCACTTGAGTTCCGGTCAGGTCAGAGGCGAAACTTTGGTCTAGAAAGTGGGGGTACCAAATGGCGCATCGTTTCCCCTTCAAGACCTTTAAATGAATATAATGGCGCCCAATGAATCTATATTTGGCGCCATTTATGCGCAAAGCCGAATAATAATAATGATGGTGATGCTGATAGTAATAATAACAATAGCAATTAATATAATAATGATGACAAACAGCGCTATAATAAATAATTATAATAACAAAGCAACAATAATGAAAATAAAAATAGTAATTTAAAATTACTAACAATAGACGGGTTTCATTATGGAAGCGTGTGTCGATCATAATTGAAGTGACATAACAATAGGTCTTTATTCTCTATTAAACCTAATAACAATAGACTTATTCATAATTGAAGTGACGTAAGAATGGCCTTTATTCTATAAATCTAAAATTACAAACAGTAGACGTGTTTCACAATTAAAATGACGTCACAATAGGCCTTTAGGCCTATTTTTCTAAATTTAAACTTAATAACATTAATAGACTTTTTTCTAATTGAAATGACATAACAAAGGCCTTTATTCTCTAAATCTAAAATTATTAGTTATAGACGTGTTTCATCATCGAAATGACGTAGGCTACTTAACGAATGATATAGTCTTTTATTCTCTAACTTTGAGCAATATACGTTTTCATAATTTAAGTAAGAGAATCAAGGCCTTTATTCTCTATATCTGAGATTAAAAATAATAAACGTTTAAACAATTGTAATTCTAAAGTTAAGCTTAATAACAGTAGACTTCTAAAATTTAAAATTTTTTAACAAAAAACGTGTTCCATAATTGAAATGATGTAACAATAGGCCTTTTTGTACGGTCAGGTAGTAGCTGTTTAAATAAGCAAGTTAAAATAGGTCTTACTAGCATTTCTGGCTGTTTTTTTAGATGAATCTGCCTGATAATGGAAACTGCCAATATAGGGGCCCACACATGTGCGAAAGTTGTGAATATTAAATGAGTAGTTTCGAATAATTTGTTCCGAGTTTTTTGCTCATTTTTACTATTAGACTTAACAAGTAACAATAATTATAAAATATTGAGAGAAAAATTCTTTTGCATGTGTGGGGGCCCCTCAAGTGTAGGGCCCCTGTTCGGTCGAACATGTTGAACATGCCTTAATCCGCCTCTGATGCGGGCTGATCTCATCATTATTAGAAAAAAGCTCATTTTCACCATGTCTTTGTAGTCTAATGTTCTTTATTCATCATTGTAGTCCAAAAAATAAAATTTATTGGTCAGCCAATGTTTATTTGTTGATTTCATGCACTTATTGTAAATTTCAATCTCAGGTGTAGCAGCTCCAAACATCCCCTAGTTACACTATCTGCCTGACCTTCCTCATACTTTCTGGTATTTGACCTTGAACCAAACCTGGCTGTCTCAACCATTTTGTCTTGACTGACAAGTGACCAACCATGCAACAGATTGATATTAGCACTTGTTCACCCTGAAGAAATGCCGGGTTTACGATTACAGTTACGAATTAATGCTTACAACAAACTCAGCAACACAAACATTGCTCAGTCAACATTAAATGGCACTATTTCCATGAAAGTCCTCAATGACTTCATGGTAGGGTATGCCTTTCGCAAGAAACACCAAGAAATAACCCATACATGGGGCTGATATACTGTTGTAATGAATCCAGCATCGCCATGGATGATTAAAAGCAAGGTTGTTACGTGCCTCGTAATTGCATATTCACTGAGTCCACTGTGTAGATTAATAGCCGAGAATGTTCCAATACATCCACGTAGATGGCGCTCACGTCCCGTCTTCCATGTCACAAACAGTGGGCTGAAATCATTATGATTCACGTGCTTGTAACATTTGACATTGTTAGAACACTTTTAATGAAATTCACATTGTTTAGCAATACCTTAAATAGGCCAAATGAACTTGTATGTATGCACCTGGAAATTAAACTAGCAGATTTTATGAACTTCAATGGATTATGGCTAACATTATTGCTGCGGTGAAATATGTACACATGGTGTCACACGCGTGCACACCCATACATATATCTATTCATTGTATGTATGCTCTATTTATCTGTGGTAATTGTTTCAGTATCCCAAAGTATTGACATAATTAACCTGTATCACATCAGAGTTCGAAATCTGTCTTCGAAGTTGTCACATCTGACAAAAGAATATGTTCAAATAAAAAATAAATTGAAAGTACAAATAAGAGGAAATAATAAACGCACTGACAATACTAGAACTTCTGGTGAAAATTTCTCAGTTAACGTACATAAAAATTTCTCAAATATTACATATCAATTGATAATATCTCTTGAAATTGTTTTCTTCCCTGTTTTATTGGTAGACTCATTCAGTAATTGTACTAAGTAACTTCTACCATGTTGGTGTCTAATGCACAAGGCATCAACAGATGGCACACCAAAATCAAGCCATAATCATGTCAATATCCAAAAGCTCAGTCCGTAACAAAGAGAGGCAGCCTATGGTGGATAAGCAAGTCTTAAGTAGAGAACGAAATGACATAAGCGATTGAGCAGAAGGGACAGACACAGGGAGAGAATAAAGGGACATGTTCACTTTCTTAATTGGGGAAGTTTTAAGAAGTTTCGCTACTGATAAAGGCGTCAGTAATTTAAAACGCTATCTATCTTTCTACGTTCATGTTTATGTATTTGTTGGTATGATGTGAGCGCCACCTAGTGTATGTGTGCGCGTGCGATACTTACAACGAGTCGTTGACAATGAAAGAAGGACATTTCGGTGGATCACAGCCGTACAAATAGCAGTAAAGGACGTCAAAACAGAAGTAGCACATTTCGGGTCGTACGGTGGGGTGATGGCCAGGATGAGGGGCTGGCAAAGGCGAGGTGCCATTGTTCAATTTCGTCTTCTTCGCCCCACCACAACAAGCATTCGCCATCTTGCCTGTGGATGGCAAAAAGTTTTTCCCCGTTAAAACTCCCATCCAAGGCA
This sequence comes from Allolobophora icterica, assembly GCA_963556255.1. Lineage (NCBI taxonomy): Eukaryota > Metazoa > Annelida > Clitellata > Crassiclitellata > Lumbricidae > Allolobophora > Allolobophora icterica. The sequence goes on along the minus strand of OY744609.1, from coordinate 51,667,521 downwards.
TCACCAGGCAGCAAGGTGCATTTTGATTCAGAACTAAATTCAAAACTCATATTTTTCGGTGCGCTTACCCTCCGTAGCTTTTCGTTTATCTGACTTATCGGATTTCGATCCAGCTTCCTTAATGGATTATGACTTTGACTACGATAGGCCTATCACTTAAACTGCGTGACCATCAGCGCTCGCGAACAAGCTCAGTGCTCGTGAATAAGCTGGTGCTTTGCGCTTGGCTTTCGAGTGGCGCTTTAGAACAGCGGATTTCAAACGGTGGTATACGCGTACCACTAAGTGTCGTTAAGCGGTACGCGAAAGAATTCAAAAATTTACATTCTTTAGGCCTAGTTAAACTAATTTTTAAATTTGTCTACCTACGGTCCTTCGCTAATTGCAAGGGGACCTCGCGCTCGCCTGTTGTTTTTGATCTGACCTTTGTTGGTTGCATAGGCGTAGACTCTGGGGGCAACCGGGGCACGCGCGCCCTCCCCCCGCAATAATTGAGGTGGACTGTAGGCTACACCCAATGCAACAAGTGTAGAATGAATAACCAAATACCCTCCCAATATTTTGGACAAGTTTACGCCAGTGGCTGGTGGTACGCCAACATTCGATTTTTACCTGGTAGCACAGGCGCCGACTCCTTGGAATGCACCCAGAGAGAAAGTTAAGTGAGTGCGTCGCACCCAGAAGAATTCGGACCTTAAACTCAAGTGTTTACACCTAAGCAGTAATCTCACAACTTGAGAAGTAGGCCTACAACTACAATACACAGTGGCGTCACGAGGGAGGTGCGGGGAGTGCGGACCGCACCGAGTGACACCCTCAGAGGGGGTGACACCAACATGAGAAAATGAAGAAATTTTTGCAAGATAACGAATTCCTAAAAAAGGCCATAACTTTTCTTGGGAGACGAATTCCTAAAAAAAGTCATCACTTTTTTTTGGGAGACGAATTCCTAAAAAGGTCATCACTTTTTTGGGGGAGACGAATTCCTAAAAAAAGGTCATCACATTTTTTGAAGGTGACACCATGACTTACCGCATCGGGTGACACCAGCCCTAATGACGCCACTGACAATACAATTACCCAGCATTGCATGATCTCAGAGTCACAGCTCTGTAGGCCTACATAAATAAATTATTTATTTATTATTTAAAAATATAAATAATAATCGTCCGAACGTCACCGATTTCCAATACTTTTTCTAACCCTTGACAAGAAAACAATTTTCTTTCTCCGAAAATCATCTAAAACTCACCTACCTGAGGGATGGGGAGGAGGAAGGGAGGGGGAGGGGAGGGTCAGGGGCTACGGGGTAGGGAGGCCGGGAGGACCCATGCACCCAAAGACAAAAGCCAACGTCGGCGCCAATGCCTGGTAGTACAATAAAAATAAAGTTTGAAACCGTTGCTTTAGACGTTTGGAGATTACGATCGATGTATTATGCAGGAACATAGCAAACTATAGGGGGAGACCGGGGCTATATGTTACAATTCCCACTTTTTTGTAAATTGGCTGTTCCTCAGCACCTGAGTTTTCCTAAGACCAAGGGGGTTTAGTACTTCATTATGTTACACACAGATTGGTCACAGTAGATTTTGTTAATAGTTAATGAATTTTGTGCAATATTGGTGTTAGGCAAGCTACTGGAATGTAACAAATAACCCCGATAAAGGGGTTACATGTTACATTCCCCGGGGTTGCAATGTTACACAGGTAGAATTGACATTTTTACAGTAAATGTAAAGTGATTATTAAACAGGAACATCACTAACAATACAAAAGATTATTCAGAACTGATTAGGCCTATGTAAAGTCTGAAGTTCTTCAACAGTTGATGAAATAAAAACGACCAAAAATAAACTGAACTACTAGTTAAATCAGAAATCAGTTAAATGGGTCTACTTAAGCTTAGGCCTAGTCAGAGTCATAACAGTTGTGGCATACATAATAATCGTTTCCATCAGTGCAATTGTCGTGTGCCCATTCACCACATTCTAGGCATAGTACCCAGTCCTCATCGAACGATTCGCCGCAAACCAGGCAAACCGTTTTCTTAGATTTATTATAATTGTCGCTGTTTTTCGTAACTGAACTCTTTTTGCGGGTTTTCGGAGCAGATTATTCAAACATTAACCTAGTGCCCGTTGCAGTTACACGGTAGCCTACAGCTTATTCTTAATGACATAGAAATCAAGACTTATTGGCCTACATAGGCCAATAAGTCAATAGCACAAGTTAATAATGCGGGGCTATATGTTACAAATGTAACATATAGCCCCCTAGGCACATCTTCGTAAACAACAAGCTTTTACACATACAACGGTCAAGCTACATCGCTAGTAATATTCTGTTTATAAACACATATCACCATGCCACCAACACGCGGAATATGACAACCGAAGTACTAAAACTGGCCGCAGAAATAACAAAAGTGCACACTTACCTTTGAAAAAGATATCTGCTAAAAAAACGTTTATTTGCCCTAAATTGATCACGCTGTCAAATATATCAACAGCTCCGCCATAATACCTGCAGGCCAACTGTGTGCATGCGCTAGAACATAGATATACACTACAAATAAGTAAACACCATAGATATATCGATATAACATATAACCCCCTGTAACATATAGCCCCGGTCTCCCCCTACTTGCGCTCTGTGTCAAGCGAAAATATAGCTCCTCCTCCCCCAAGATTAACTTAACCAATAACAACCAATTTTTTACCTCGAATATAATATTTAGGCCCTACTATAGGCCTACATATGTTCCAACAACAATTTTGAAATAGCCTATACCTGCAATGTCATAAGCCTATCTATCTATTAATATGTTATAGGCCTACACGTTTATTTGTTAATTGTTATTTTATTTAATTATATTTATTTCATTTTAATTGGATATTAGGCTATACTTCAAGATAATTAGCTTAATAATAAATTAATTCCGTCTAAACATTTTCGCCCCCTCTTCAGTTGCGCCCTGTTCCATGGCATTGGCACCGCTGGAACAACCCGGCCTCGCTAGAGCACTGGCTTTATGCATTAGGCCTAGTATGTTAACAGCGTCAGAGAAGTCATGACATCAAATTAGATCCAATTTGTAAAGCCAGGCCATGCAGATAGCCTAACTCTTAACCGCTGAAATTTTAGAATTTAAAAATGGTCTATTTAAATTTATACACGATACAAAAAAATAATTATTGTCCCTTCATCAATGTCAGTGTAGCGCAGGGATGGCGAACCTTTTTTAAGGCGCGTGCCAAAATGCTGATAAATCATTTTTAAAAATACCGTCGCGTGCCCTTCTGAATATTGCACAGTATAACATTATTTTTCTCATATATACATGTAGCTTTTAGTTCACAAGGAGTAACAACGAAATGATTTATAGCAGCGGTTCTCAACCTTATGAGACTCAGGGACCACTTATAAATTTTGTGTCTCGGTCGCGGACCACCACTAAAAATTGTGGAAAAAGAAATTAATACAAAAGAAATTTTTTTGCCATAAATCCACGTAGGCCCTATCATTAAATTCATGCTCCCATCTAGCCGATTCTAGCGATTGAAATAAAAAATAATAAAAATTGACAAAATATGTCCGTTTGCCTGTTTTTAATTGTAAAAAATATAAATTGTAGGCAAGGCCTTGCTCGCGGACCACCAGGCAGATGGCTGCGGACCACAAGTGGTCCGCGGACCACAGGTTGAGAACCACTGAATTATAGACGTTATTTCAAAGATCGTTTTTGAATGGTGTTAAAATCAAGTCCTTCAAAAAAGAAAATGTGAATACCCACAGGGATCTTGTATTTCTAAGTTTGAAAATTTGTGGACGCTCTGAATTCCGCGTGCCCAACAAATTTGAACGCGTGCCACTTTGGGCACGCGTGCAATAGGTTCGCCATCCCTGGTGTAGCGTATAGCCTCGGCCCTACTCGTTATAATCGAGTTGGATTGTCGACGATATCTAGGTTCGTCTGCCTGTGGAGACTAACAGGCTCCTCGCTTCCGCACATCGACGTGAGACTTCCGGTCTTTCTCGTAGATCGGAAGGAGCTACCTGTAAACATGGCCCCCTATGTCCTGTAACCATAGCCCCCTATGTCCTGTAAACATGGCCCCCTATGTCCAGTGTCCTTTGATTCAGCTTAAAACACTGACTGCATGGGTAGGCCTAGAGGTTGTCTATTAATAATGTCAACAAAATTGGTGCGGTATGGGGTTTGAAAACGTTTGACAATTCTTGACAAGTGGGCGTGGTGTCAAGACAAAGTGGCGTCAACAATAATTTAATCAAAAAGCAACCATAGATTCGGAAAGTCTTTATTTTCCCAGATAATGAGATAATGCGCTGCATAATCTCTTAAATGCGAAACAATATATCCTAGGTTCTTTTCGAAAATCTAATATTTCGAGTTTCTATTCGATGGAAAGATAATTTTGTTTTTCGAGTGTTAGCCTAATATTAAAACGTGATAAACTTGTTTAAATTTTCTCTGTTTAAATGAATATTAATTAATCTTTCATGTTCATGCCCAATTTAGAAATGGTCATAATTAACATCAAATTTCATACACATTTAGGCCTAAAAGAAAACGAGATTGTATTTTTGAATGTAAAAAATCAATTAATTAAATATCTGTGACAGACAATGATTCTTCATGTACTGCAGTCATTACTATGTATCAATTAACTCATATCTGAACCCTACATTTCCCAATTTAACCAGTACCGTAGCGAGGAGTGTTCCAGCGGTGCCATGGAACAGGGTGCAACTGAAGAGGGGCGCGCATTTTCAGTTGGCGGGTTAACTTTTTTGACATATTATTAGGGGGTCCTTGAACTTTTGACAATTGTTGACAAGGAGAGGGTCAGAAACTGCCTGAAATTTGTGGACATAAATCACATAATTAATGGACGACCTCTTACTTAAAGTCGAACTTGTTTAGATAAGTTAGATAGCGACGCTTTTCCATTGATTGAAGGGAGTGTCAGTGCTCAGTTGGCGTAACTGTCCTACCGTCAACCTACCAACGTGATTTGGCCTGATTTAACGAGTGTAACGTGTATCAACCGGTTGCCTAACTACGCCGCGCATGCGGGGATAGTCTTATAGTCAGTCCTGCAGTCCATGCATGTATGTATGTAGGTCAGTGTGTAATCTAGTCCCCCTGTTCTGGGGGGGGGAATCAAGGTTTCTCGGGGGGAATTTTCCCCCCAAAAGGTCTCTGCCTTACAATATTGCTGAGCTGTGGGGGGAAACTTCAATCCTGGGGGGGGGGAAATTTCCCCCCAAAAGACGTCTAGATTAAACACTGTATGTAGGTATGTATGTAGGTAAGTATGTATGTTTGAACAGTTTTAATATGCCGTTTAGTGTCGCTCCAAAGCGACATACATGACGTAACAAGTAGGCCTACGTTTGAAGATGACGCATAAGATAGCCTTTATGGGTGTATACAGGCCCGCCGAGAGGGGGTGGGAGAGGAGGGCAAATGCCCAGGGGCCCGGCGACATTTTAGGGGCCCGGGCCGGGCCCGCAATCAACTTATGAAAAATATTAAGGTCATCGAATTTTGATGGATGAAATTCCCCCCAAAAAGTCTTCAAATTCTTTTGAGACGAATTCCTTAAAAAGTCATAAAGGTTTTGTATTAAAGAGGAATTCCTAAAAAAAGGTCATAAAGTTTTGTGACAGGAATTCCTAAAAAAGGTCAAGTTTTTGTGAGAGGAATTCCTAAAAAAGTCACGAAATTTTTTGTCAGATGAAATTCTGCTGCTCTGCCTATAGGGGCCCGTGAGTGTTCTGCCTAGGGGCCCGGAATTTCTGTCGGCGGCCCTGGGTGTATACACTGCTAACTAGAGACGCCATCATCATCCGTCACGTGATTGATCGATTAAATCTGTTAACCGAATCAATTGATCTATAATTGACTGAGTCAAACGACTGATTGTGTCAGTCAGGGCTGTAGTGGTAAAATTTGAGGTGAGTATACGCTACCTGTGACCAGCGGCGTCAGTAGGACTGGTGTCACCCCAAAAAAATGTGAAGACCTTTTTTTAGGAATTCGTCTAAGAAAAATGTCAGACTTTTCACAAATTCCCTTAAAATTTTCAGACATTTTACGATTTCGTCCCTGAAAAAGTTGACCTTTTTTTAGTCATTCGCCCTAAAAACCTGTCAAAACCTCTCTTTTTCCTCCAAATTTCATTACTCAAGTCTCTACAGAGGTAAGTATACGCTGTATACCCGCGTATACCCTCGTCTAGAGCCATGAGTATACGCTCTAAAATTTCTCTAGAGGTGAGTATACGCTGTATACCCGCGTATACCCTCGACTACAGCCCTGGTGTCAGTGAATTAGCGAACTTGATATTTACGAATAGGTCACGCCTCGGTGAGTGAACTTCTCACAAGAATATTCGCTGTACAATGGCCCGACTAAAAGTGATGGTATTATGACTTGAGCAGCTGCGAAATAAACGTCTTCCAACCATCATCAATGACGGGTCTTTCGGTATAGCAGCTACTCCTAGCATCGGTCAACATTTTCGCTATAATTCCAAAGGCATCGGCCTCATAATACATTTTATTGTCGTAATTATTGAGCACGTGTATAGCCGATGCGGGTAAAACAAGAACTGCATGACCTCTGGTAAACAAATAGTCTGGTTCGTTTATGTAGCGCATTTATTCGTTGTTTTTCTATGCCTCGAGCAGTAGATGTCAACAAGACTCTTAATCTTATGATGATCACCTCTTACTGCGATCATCATATTACAGTAATTACGTAAGGGTCAGTAAAATCTGTTGAGGTAATGCAAGACATCGTGAAGTAGGGCCTAGTGCAAGCAGAGGCGCGTTTACAGAAAACGGGGCCCTAGGCGCAAACATTTTTGGGGGCCCTTCTGAACTTGTAGACTGAAAGTCTGAGACTCTGGTGGTGTTAAACCTACATGTGCAAAAAACCATGAAGTTGAACTTGAAGCCGTTTTTGCGAATGTTATTGACTTGTAATTACAATTAGTTATAGAAATTATTTTCAAGGAGTGTGAAGTTATTTGATTTAATGATTTTAGTAAACAACGCAATAATATTTATGATTGTACAGTGTACAGTACTCGTTTGTGTGCAACATAATGCGTCAATGCTATATTATATAGGCCTAATGAACAAAATATTTGAAATTTAATCGCAGAATTCGTTACTTTTTTAACAACTAGTCTGTCTAGTCATAAACAAAGTAACAGAAACAGAAGAGAAAGTTTAAATTGCAAAAACATGCGAATGCAGAATTAAAAAAATTCTATTCACCGCTTTCTGCAGGGCTTTCTTTCTGCATTTGAGCCTAGCAAAATTATCAATCTGTTGGTCAAAGTTTCAGCAGATTCGATGCAGAGCAAAGCTAAATTACCTAGCCGATCTTGATCAGTGCAACTTCTGATATAGTTTTTCACTCTTTTAAGTACAGAAAATACCGTTCTCCAGAAGTATAACTTATTGGTATCGTAAGGTAAATACGCAAAATTGTTTCCACATTTGGAAATGTGGATTGTAGACCACGTAACACAAGCTGATACATATCGATGGGATTTGTGATGTTTTCATTTTAACAATATTAATGAAAGTTTCAATTACCTTAAAAACTAAAAATTACGGAATAATCAGACTTAAACATTCAACACGTAAACTGCAGCTGCAGACGGCCGTTGCTGCTTGTTGCTAACAAGTTTGGGGTTATTTTGCGCAAAGTTAAAATGAATTATTAGCCCAAATGAACAAAACAATTATAAATTACAATAATATTTTTTAATATGAATGCTAAACTGTAAAAAAATAGAAAATAGGTTATATTTTTAAAAAAATCAAAATTCACATGTTATTTTCACAATTGAAAAAATTTCCTTCTTTTGGGGCCCCCCTAGATTTGGGGGCCCTAGGCGCGCGCCTAGTGCGCCTACAGGTAAACGCGCCTCTGAGTGCAAGACATCGTAAGGCAGTATCAGCTTGGGTAATTCATAGCAAGGTAATGTAATGTAAGATAAAATAAGACGAAGCTAAGATCAGATAAGTGATCATAAGGCAAGATACGTAAAGTAAGGAAAGTCAAGGTATGGTTTAAAAAGGCAATGCAAATCATTATAAGGTAAGACCATCATGTCATAGGCTAATAGGATAGGCCTACCACGTGGCTTCTAATCCATGTCACTAGTATTTGTATCCTAGTATGCGTATCCTATAGTATCCTAGTAAGTCTGATTGTTTTTAAAGAGAGGTTCATAAGCCTATGTGATCTGAAATGTCATTTGTCTTGTGCACTTGTTTTTACAAAGGTTTCCATTGGGCTAGTGACATTTCCATTGCTTTTATAGAGAAGTCCGCATACGGAATTGGACACCCCGCCCAAAACATTAAAACACTCATTCTCTGTTGATTTAATAAAATTAGTGTGTATTTAAGAGGCGACCGGCGTCTCAAATTGGACTAAATGACTACGAAACAAACGACTAAAATGACTATGATGATGACAACTACTAAAATACTACAGAAAACGATCAGAACGACATGATAATGAATTACGACCACTATGATAAATCTGTACATTTTTGTAGCGCCTCTCGAAGCCCTAAAAGGGAAAGGTATCACAACATCAACATTTCTCATCAAATCGAAAACTCATAATTTGATATTATAATTTGTCTAATTTCAATTTTATTTTTCACATATTATTTATATCTGGATAGATTTGTATTGCACATAATTACAATTTACACATGCATATTGATTCTTCATACAAATGCATTTTCTTATATATGGCTCTACCTCAGCGGTTTTCAAACTTGTTTTTATTGTACCATCAGGTAAAAAAATCGAATGTTGGCGTACCAGCAGCAAAGGTCAGATCAAAAACAACAAGCGAGCGCGAAGTCCCCTTGCAATTAGCGTAGGACCGTAGGTAGACATATTTTAAAGTTATAAAGGCCTATATAATTTTAAGATTGTAGTCTTTTGAATTTTTTCGCATACAGCTTAGCGATACCTGGCGTACCACCGTTTGAAAACCGCTGCTCTACATGTTTTATCGTATACCTGCGGATAATACTGAACGGTTTTTTACAAATAAATAAATTTATAAATATTTATAGCTTCGTTTTGTTATACTCGTAGACAACATACATACGATTATACTGATTCGACGGCAAATATACATGTATAAATATACATATGTATACACATATACATACGTCAATGCAAGTATAGGCCTATACATTATATACATATCCGAGGTGACCGTGGTTTTCCCTATATACATGTTAGCAATCCAGTGAATTATGACGACATCACGATGACGCAATAATTATTCTGTGGTGGACCACTTACGAAGTCACCACAAAAATGACGTCATAGTCACAAAGCAATCGTGACGTCGTCATCTTAAACCGTCATCGTCATGGCACCACTGTTATGACGTCATTTCTCCGCAGCAACGGCGGAAGTACTGATTGTGAGATACGGCAAGTCGTTTCCGTGACGCCTGCGCGCGTGACTCTCGCCTCCTCTCCGACTTCCGGTTGCCGCCGTCGGATGTGACGTCGACGGAAGTACCTCGCAGTTCTCGCAGACGAAGCTGATCCTCAGGACAGGATCTCCGGAGTCAAGGACGTCCTGTACGACGCTCGACGGTAGAGGGACTTCCTCCCAGCCGACGGATCGGACCCGTATGGACGCTGTGGCGATCGGCAAAGGTTCCAGACCCTCGGCGGCAAACTGCGCTGGTTCCCTGGCGCTGTTCAGTTGGATTATGGAAATAGTGGCGGCCCGGCGCTGGTGTCGTACATGGTGCCTATTCGGCCTGTGGGCGCTGAGGCGCACAAACATGGCGGCGTTGTCGACCCGGAAGTGATGATGGTGGCTCTGACTCGTCCTGTTCGGTCGCAGCGTGAACTCTAGGGTTCCGTTGTCAGTTGCCATAGAAACTGTACAACAATCACACCAATTAAAATCAGTTAAGTTGTGGTAATTAAAAGTAAGGCAATGTAAGTAAATGAAAGTATTACGATAGGTTAAGGCAGGGCCTAAAATACTCAGAAATGTCACTCTTCCTCAAACTTTCAAACTGCACTTGAACTCTTAAGTAAAACTTTCAGTATTAGAATGAAATCGTGTGTAGCTGACTTGAGAATGAGGAGAATTGTTACGTTAAACATTTGATTCTAGAGTTACGCGCTAAACAAAGTTTTTTCTACTTTCTCTGAGTTAATGACACCCGTGAATAACATAATACTTATAATAGTAGTAGTAGTAGTAGTAGTAGTAGTAGTAGTAGTAGTAGTAGTAGTAGTAGTAGTAGTAGTAGTAGTAGTAGTAGTAGTAGTAGTAGTAGTAGTAGTAGTAGTAGTAGTAATAATAATAATAATAATAATAATAATAATAATAATAATAATAATAATAATAATAATAATAATAATAATAATAATAATAATAATAATAATAATAATAAGGGATCATATGTACCTTGGGGCCAAAAAAAATAATAATAATAATAATAATTATAATAATAATAGTAATAATAATCAAACAATATAATAACGGTTGTACGTCTGTCTGTCTGTCTGTCCCGTAACAAACACTATTGTGACGTCACTATACTGCCGCCTTGGCGACGGCTGTCTTGACGACGACGGGCTTGACGACGGCGTTTAGAGCATTTTAACCAACGTCATAATTATGAACCGTGATTTTTCACGGGTTACAGCTAGTAATAATAATAATCTTTATTAATTCAAACTGACAAGTATGCAGTAAGATTACGTTGAAACATGACAGTACAATTATCAAGATCTGAATTAAACACGTTTTGGCAGCCATGCAAGGCGCCGCTCAAGAGGGGGGAACGGGTATTGAACCGCGACTTTTTAAAGATCTAATGCTCTTCTGGCCATGAATGTTACCATTCATCTATTCCCCCTTCCGAGTGGTAAAGCCTTTCTGTCTTAATGGACGTACCATTGGAATTTAGGACTGAGAATCTTAACATCTTTCTATCGGTCGGGATCAGAACTTCTGTATACTAGACTGAATTAGGTAAGGGTATAGGCAAGATAAGGCAATGCCAGGCAAAGCAAGGCAAAAGGCAAGGCAAGGTAAAGACTTGCAAAGTAAGACAACTGCAGTGCAAAGTAAGCAGGACAATGCAAAGTAAAGCAAGGCAAAGTAAGGCAAGGCAATGCGAAGTAAGGCAATGCAAAGTATGGCAAGAAAATAAGGCAAGGCAGTGCAAAACAAAGCAAGGCAATGCAAAGTGAACCAAGGCAATGCAAAGTTAGGCAAGGCAGTGCAAAGTAAAGCAATGCAAAGTAAAGCAATGCAAAGTAAAGCAATTCAAAGTAAGGCAATGCAAAGCAAAATCAGAGTAAGGAATTGCAAAGTAAAGCAATTCAAAGTAAGGCAATTCAAAGTAATTGCAATTAGTAACTTCTATTGCGCCAGTGTCTAATGCACAAGGCATCAACTGATGACACACCAAAACCAGGCCGTAATCAGGTCAATATCCAGAAGATCAGTCTAAACCACAGAGAGGCAGCCTTTGGCGGATAAGCAATTTGAAAGAGGTACGTTTTAAGTTAACGCAGTGTCTCGCAAACTTTTTAAACTCCCGGCACACTCAGCAGAGCAGATTTTTATCGCGGCACACCAATTAAAATTTATAAAAATTACATAACCAACAGCAATAATTTCAGTTTGTCATATTTTATGCTTGTCATTTTAGTCCAGTAATAGCGAAACTAAAGCAGATATTTAATGGTTAAAATAACATTTTCAGCATCCGCGTGGGGTTTCTTCTCCTTTGCTAAAAGTTGTGCAATCTTGTAACTTTCGATGTGTGCCTGCTCTGGGATCGAACAAAATGCCTTTGCTTGTTGATTGCTTTTGTATGTTAAATCTGAGTTTCTCAAAATAATCTTTCGGCTTGTCTTTGAGTTCTGGATGTTTTTTTTGTCAGATGTCGTTCAAGCTTACTCGGCACCATGCATTGCCTCATTTGAAAGCGTTGTTGAGCAAATCAAACAATAGCCTACGGAAGCGAGCTGTCTTTCTCTGATGAAATGAAACCAAATCCAATATAATCTTCATTATATTTACGTTTCGACAAACTGGATGGTTTGATTATATTTAATGTTTTCCCTCTACTCAGTCTACTGTCGTCCTTTCCATCATTTTTTCCGGTTCTTTCAAAGAATTTATCAATTTTTCGGCCAATAAAAACAAATTCAAAGTAATATATCCACTTGATTTTATAGTTCATTATTGGTCCTATATTCGAGTAATAATAAATGAAAAAGTAGAAGAACGTATACCTTGTTCAGTTACAGTTATGCTGATATCTCCGTAATAATGACGTCGAGAGGAGGGGTGAACAATAGGTATACGTCGATGGGATGAACACATAAATTACATGGAATGTTACTAGAGCTTTAAATTTTACTCACATGACATCGAATAACTGAATGATAAACTATTCTTAAAAATGAAAACATCAAAAAGCCGAAAATTGTATTTATGAAATAATTTCGTCATAAAGTCAATTAAAGAGACTAGCGAATACTAGGTTTCTGTCGCGGCACACCTGAAATCTCACACGGCACACTGGTGTGCCGCGGCACACAGTTTGCGATACACTGAGTAAACGAAACGAAATGACACAAGCGACTGAGCAGAGCGCACAGACACAGGGAGAGAGTTCAAAATAGTAGGTCCAGCAACCGTAAAGCTCGTTCGCGAAGAACTATCCTAATTAAGGTATGACCAGAGAAATCTAATCAGATGACCTTGTTGAATAATGATAAGTCTGGGGAGTAAGAAGTGATTGTAAGTATTGTGGCTGGCCAGAGTTCACAGTTTTATATAAATTAGGCAAGGCAATGCAGAGTAAAGACTTGAAAGTGAGTCAAGGCAAGACATGCAGTCCAAAGTTAAGAAATAATTTTTCATTACGCATTTCTAGTGCCACGAAGAGCTGGGCCACCCTACAGGAGGTCAACCGCACCCAAACAAAACCTCTCCACCCCTCTATAGGCGGATAGCAGCCCTCCTTCTGGACCAGCCCCTTTTATGAACCAAGCATGAACGCAATTGGGCGTGCGTTTGTAAAAGTTATAAACAGAAGCAAATGACAGACTATAAATTCCTACGTATAAAAAAACGCAATAGAAATCACATATATGTATATGTATTATGTATAGTTGTATACATATTACATACATATATATTATATATATATATACATATGGGATGTGGTGTAGGTGGGACGCGGTGGTGTGGCGGTATGTTCTGTGCCTTGTAACCGGAGGGTCGCAGGATCGAATCCACCTCAAGCCACTGCGTATAGCGACTGTGGACAAGTTCCTCACCCACAATTGTCTGTGAGGAAGGCAACCGGAAACCACCTCACTCACCTCAACCCCGGGTGGCATTAAGCCAATGGACCTGCCTTCGGGCAGAGAACTCATCATCGTCATACTAGACAAAGTACGATGTATTTGGACCTATTTGTGTGTATTGTACGCTTTTAATTTCCTAGACCCTAAAACATATCGAAGCTTTCTAAAAATGCTGTATGTATTTATCCTGAGTTTATATAGCACCTCTAGCGAACCGAGCGAAGACGCTCGTTGCTAATCTAATCAGCCACAGTGCGTTTGCAGGTGGTTCATTAAAGAACATACTTACTTACTTACTTACTTACTTAATCTATTGACTTATGTAGCGCTGCTATCACAATGTCCAAGCCATCTGACATCACTTAGTGTGAAATCGCAATCATGTGCAAATAGTGCTTGAATGGCTGGAAAGGGTCTCCATTGAGGGACAAGTCTCTGGACAACCGTTCTGACTCGACGTAGCGATCGCGAAGAAGCTGCAGGTGTCCAGCGCTTAGCTTGCGAGTGGCGCTTTAGAAATTTGGAGTTTACTATTACAGTACGATTAAATTTGGATCTTAATTGTAATTAGTAACTTATTTTTACGTCAGTGTCTAACGCATAAGGCATCAACCGATGGCACGCCAAAACCAAGCCGTAATCAGATCAATACCCAGAAGATCAGTCCTTAAACTTCTATTGCGCCGGTGTCTAACGCATAAGGCATCAACCGATGGCACACCAAAACCAAGCCGTAATCAGGTCAATATCCAGAATATCAGTTCGTAAGACAGAGAGGTGGATAAGCAATTTGACAGAGCTTACTATTACGATTACCAATTAAAAATAGCCAGTGCCCATGCCCAGATCTTAAATGGTAATCCACCGCGGGATTGCATCACCGTTCTGTTGCACTGGATACAATCCAGATGGCGTATCATTGCTTCATCATCCGATGCATTATGGACCCGACAGAGATACAGCATCAGGTTAATGCTGTAACTTAGCGAAAGTTGAGTCTAGTTGGGCGTGGACCTTTGCGTTTAATAGTCAGCCTCAAGGGGGCTGGGATGATGGTGCTCTTCCCTAGGGTATTTGCCCTAAATGCAATGAACAACATCTGAATTCCATCAGTTTCTTTACCCATCGGAAGACGACAGACGGGGAACATAATTGCAGACAGATAGACAGACCGATAGACAGACAGACTGACGGACAATGAGTCGCATAACATACAAACAGAAAATGACTCCCACAGACAGACAGACAGACAGACAGACAATGAGTCTCATAGACAGACAAACAGACAGACAATGAGCCTCATAGACACTATTAGACAGACAGACCGACAATGAGTCTCATAGACAGACAAACAGACAGACAATAGACGAACAGACAAACAGACAAACAAACAGACAGACAACGAGTCTCATAGACAGAGAGACACTGTAGATAGGCAGGCAGGAACAAACAAGCACACACACATGCACAGAGACAAAGAGAGAGATAACAAAGACAGACTCAGAGCTATAGACACACAAGGACGGACGGGCGATTAACGAGATGAGCGTGAAACACAGTCAGCATGTGCTTCGCACGTGGCTACAGCCTGCGTCGGCAAATTACGTTCCGAACTCGATCCAACTTTTCTCCAGTCAGGTCAAAGTAAGACACTCAACTATGCCACAACTAAACGTTAATGTTTGTTTATACACACGATAATTCTACAAATGTATACGATATATATATATGTATGTATGTATTGTATTAATATATATGTTAACAGATAAGTATATTCAGGTCAGGCTAAAGAAAAACAATTTTCTCGTGGCGCAGAGTAAGATTATCCTAAGCTATCGAATCCTTGGATAATGTTACCAATGAACTCCTGTGTGTAGACATCTGATCAATTGGTATAAACATTTGCTTTATATATATATATATATATATATATATATATATATATTGTTTATGCGAATCTGTATGTGCGTGTGTTTGTGTAAGTGTTTCAACGGTTTTTCTTACTGAGGTATGTATTTAAGGCCTGCTACAGTTGGGCTAAATGCGTAGAATTTCAAGAAAATTATGAATAAAGCCTTATGGCAGTTGTTCTCGTCCTAGTTATCATCTCATCATCGTCGTCATCATCATTGTCGTCGTCGTCCTTAAAAGGCGTTATGCAAGTATTCACATGAATACACAAACATGCAGAAATACATACATACATACAAACAAACATACATACATACATACATACATACATAAATACATACAAACATAAATACATACAAACATAAATACATACAACCATATATACATACAAACATAAATACATACAAACAGTGGCGTAGCCAGGTTTCAACACCAGGGGGAGCGAGCACATGAAAAAGGCCCCAACTACCAAAATAAATAATTATCGGCATTCACGTTGCAAAAATGCTTTGAATCTAATTAACACAACTAAATTTGGAAACCACATTTGTAAAATGCTCAAATCTATTAGTTGTGCTATTTATTCATTCATTCATTCGAGTATTTGTATAGCACCTCCTCGGAGGGGGGGGGCTACTCAGAGGTGCTCCAGACTCCTGCACGGCCAAACAAGATAGTTTTCAATCGAGTATAGAATGTATAAGAGGGAGTTCTCGGGAACAGGCATATATCCGGGAAGCCCGTTCCATGCCGTCGGGCCCACCAGGGCCACCACTGAAAAACACGGTTCTGCGTGGTGGCTGAGCGGGCAAAAGGCACAATGAGTACCCCTTTGCTCGAAGATCGGTGGTGGCGACTACCATGAACTCCCAGCATGGGGCGGCTAAGGACCCGCAGATAAGCTGGAGCGCATCCCAGCAAGCACCTCCAGACCAGGGAAAGAAGCCTTATACTACATGCTGGCTGACAGTTGGCTGGAGCCAGTGCAGGACCTACAGCATATAAC
>OY744609.1:51543662-51641162 GCA_963556255.1 Allolobophora icterica | reverse complement strand
TAATTGATTGATTGATTGATTGATATCTATATGTCTGCTTTAATAGGCTTCTTTTTGGTTTATTTCTTCTTTTGGTTTATTTCATTTCTTGTTATTCTTCCATAGCTCGTAGTTAAGTAGAATTAAGACCTAAGTATTTAAATCTAACAAATGCATTTCTTAACAGATATTGTATTAGATAATGGATCACCTTAGCTGCCATCATTCCAATTAGTAATTTAACTAGTAGGGCATCCTTGGTTTTGCGGGACTTCCATCCGTTTAGGGTTTCCCTTTGGTGTTGAGGACAGCAATTTGTGCATAAGTTACCCCATGATTAATACTTGAGCATACTAATATTTAAAAATATATACTTGACACAAACAAATTATTGTACTTTTCAGTTCGTCTGTTAGTATAACAAGACTATACTAGACGCTGTTCATTTAGTTGATGTTAATGACTTGTCAAAGATTGTCATGAGTAGGCCTACTAATAAAGATTATTGATTGATTGATTGATTGATTGATTGATTGATTGATTGATATGTATACAGTGTAAACTATATATCATATATATCTATGTAGAATAGTAGTTAGCGTCGTGAGCTTTAACCAAAATATTGATGGTTCGAATACTCACCAAAGAAAAAAGATTTTAAGGTTTCGGCTCCACTTGGCCAAAGCGGAATCGGCAATGAAATAACTGCACATACCGTACGGACTGTTGTTGGAAAAATCAGACGGTAAAGGAGATGACTGGCCCCCCGCCGCCGCATTCACATGCCTGGCTCAAGATGGCTGAAGACTCTAACACATGACTCTAACACATCACACCCATTGCTGCCTTTCGGGATTAGCTCGGAGACTTACCAATGTAATACCAATATATGTAGATGTGGAGATCTATAGGGTTTTGAAATGTACAGACAATAATGATTGAAAGGTTTTCATCGTCAGATTAGTATTTTACTCGTTCGATAGCAGTTACTATTGATTGTTACTATCTATCTAGTCTGATTGATTGTTACTATCTATCTAGTAGTTACTATTGTAGAGAAACAGGGCCTGTGCCCTCCCGTGTGTGTTTGAGTATGCTGTATGGACTGGCACTTTATTTGTGTTTTGCCTTTAATGACACCTAATGTACTGGTGAAGTTTTATTTTTTATGCCACGGTTTAGTTGGGAGCTCATGAATATGCATTTGCTCCGGTGAAATTTTGCTGATAATTAGCGTTGGATGCATGGCCGGTGAAGGTTAGACTTCACCGGTGAAGATTGATGCGCGGCAGTTGCCGTATGCCATGCATTTTGTGAGTTCATTTGAGTGCATTTGCACCGATATTGGGCGGTGAAGTTTTTGCCTGTACTTAGCGTTGGATGCATGGCCGGTGAAGGTTAAACTTCACCGGTGAAACTTTTGCGCGCCAAATGCCTTGTGTCTTAAGTTTCTTGGTACGAATATTCACCAACGATAGGCCGGTGAAATTTCTCCGGAACTTCACCGATATTTTGTATAGTAATAAGGGCCGGTGAAATTTCTCTTTTCACCGCGGTGGAAAACTTCACCACCGCGGGGTATAAATAGGGCCCCTTTGATTAGATAGTTTAGTCTAGTAGTCAGCTCGGTAAAGGAGTCGTCGTGGAGTTGAGTTAAGAAGTTGGAGTTGAAGCAGTTGTAGAGAGGGTTTAGTTCGGTCGTCAGTTAAGCATTGATTTCGCAACATTGCGTTGTTTCGGAGAAACTTGGACATTTTCGTAACAATACTTTGATGAAAGTGAACTTTGTCAAGAGTTTGTGTTCGAATTGCGAGTTCTTGAATGTCGAACTTTTGCCTACTACTTTGAAGAATTGTGGATTAAAGAAACTTTCTACAGAACTGAGTTGTTTCTTAAGTCTCCTGCTATACTCCGGGAGCCGGACACGCGTTCGGACATACGGGCGACTCGGTAATCGGTATCCTGGTAAACGTGGCGCCGAGTCGTCCGCTGCCTTCCATTCAGAGGAAAAGGGTCAAGAGCCAGTTACGCCACAAATTGGTACCAGAAGTGGGGTGGTACTTTCTGGTTCTGGTCGGTTCTGGTTTGGAAGAAGACTGTTTCTGTCCGGAATTTACTGGTGACTGTTCGACACGGCTTCGAAAATGACGGACGAGGAGCGAACCATCATCTACTCGCTTCTGGACTTGGACGAACTGCAACCTGCCCACCCAAGCAGTTCAACTCCGGTTGCGAACAAGACGGGGAAGAAAACCACATTCGACCCGGATCAACTGCTGGAGAGTATCGATTTCGACGGGCCGGAATCGACAAAGCCGAAAACGTCGCGTGTGAAAAGAAAGCTGCCAAGTACGCCGAAACCGCTGGAGACTGCCGGTGTTGTTCTTGGTTATCGGAAGACACCGATGAAGCCTGGGAAGTTTGACGGCACGGGTTCGTTGGAAAGCTTTCTAGTACAATTCGAAGTCTGCGCACGCCACAACGGTTGGACAGCAGTGGATAAAGTTGATTTCTTGCGTTGCGCCTTGGATAAAGCAGCGACTCAACTGCTATGGGATTTTGGGTCGCAGTCGGACGTTACCTACGAGGAGCTTACCGAACGTCTACGACAGAGATATGGCACTGAAGGCCAAGCGGAGACCTTCAAAGCGCAACTGTATTACCGCCGCCAACGACAGGACGAGACCATGAGCACGCTGCTTCATGACATCGGGAGATTGGTGGTACTTGCCTACCCAGTGCCATCGAACGAAACTACGGAGATAGTTGCTAAAGATGCATTCTTAGAGGCTCTGCGGGACCGAGAACTGTCGTTGAAGGTACGGGAACGTGAGCCAAAAACTTTGGATGAGGCGTATCGCACAGCGCTTCGTCTGGAGGCTTACCAGAGGACTTCAGAGTCGGAGGATCGGCGGAGACCGCCCCATCGGGTGCGCGGGACCGCCGAGGCCGACGCTACAAGCGAACTTCAATCCAAGCTGGATCACTTCCTGGCGACGCAACGGGACGAACAGAGACGATGGCAGCGGGAGATCGAGGCAAAGATCGACCGACGATTAGAGGCCTGGAGGAATTTCGCACCGACGAACCGAGATGTGAATTCCGACGTCAACACCGGAACCGCCAACGCACCTTCGAGTCTGCCTAACCAGGGGCGGACGGTGACCTGCTATGGGTGTGGCCGGCCCGGCCACATCGT
The DNA here is from genome assembly GCA_963556255.1 of Allolobophora icterica. Classification (NCBI taxonomy): domain Eukaryota; kingdom Metazoa; phylum Annelida; class Clitellata; order Crassiclitellata; family Lumbricidae; genus Allolobophora; species Allolobophora icterica. The sequence continues at coordinate 51,637,984 of OY744609.1, read as the reverse complement.
TCGGGACTGTCGTCAGGGAAGACGACGGTTCAACAACCGCACACCCAACGTCGCCGCAGGACCAGAGGAAGAAGTTGCCGAAGCTGATGTCGCAGTGAATCATACTACGCGGAATCGGACATCCAACAGAGCCAGCCAAAATGCAATCTACATCCGGGGATCCATCAACGGGAGGACGCAACTATGTTTGATCGACACCGGTTCTGAGGTGAGCCTTGTACCTGTTTCAGCTGTTGAAGGTTTAGAGCTACGCCCTTGTACCCGTTTCTTGATGGCTGCTAATGGGACGGAGATTAAGGTCCTGGGTGAGGTTACAGTTCCTCTTAAGATTTGGCGAGGGTTTGCACTAACGACCACCTTCCTAGTCTCTGACCAAATCGTAGAAGCAATGCTGGGTATGGACTGGCTTAGACAGCACCGCTGCCGGTTGGGCTTTGGTACAGGAGCGCTGTTTGTGGGGCGCAAAAGGATTCCCTTAGTGAAAGGCAATGGGTTTTCTTGGTGCAGACGCGTAATAGTAGCTGAGGAAGTACTGGTCCCGCCGAAGAGCCAGCAGGATGTCAGTGCGAAGACTCTCTACTCAGATTTAAACCGTACCGCATCGGCGTGGATGACTGAAGCCACGGAGCTTCAGCCGGGTGTCCATGTTGCCCGAGTAGTTATAGGGGAGGAGGCTAGCACTCCGCAGATTCGGGTCATCAATTTGACGGAAGAAACGGTAAAGTTAGAGAAAGATAAGTCATTAGGCGGGTTACACCCTGTGCAGGTACAGTCCCGCGAAAGTAAGAATGAGACCAGGGAAAGAGGACCTGTTCCAGGTGTAAACGAGATGTTGATGTGCGATCTTTCCGAGGAGGTACCGGCGGATGCAAGAGAAAGGCTGGGTGAGTTGCTCAGCGAATACCAAGATGTGTTCTCTCAGAATGAGCGGGATTTAGGAAAGACATCCGTGGCTATGCATCGGATTGATACAGGGAATGCTGCTCCTGTGAGGCAACCGTTGAGGAGGCACCCTTTCTCATACAGAAATATTATTGATGATCAGTTAGGACAAATGCTGTCCGACGGAATTATAGAACCTGCGATAAGCAAGTGGGCGTCCAATGTTGTCTTGGCTCGGAAGAAGGACGGTTCGATGAGGTTTTGTATAGACTATAGAGGCTTAAACGAAAAGACAAGGAAAGACTCGTATCCGTTGCCTAGATGCGACGAATGTCTGGACGCGTTGTCGGGCGCAAGTTGGTATAGCACACTGGATCTCCGAAGCGGTTACTATCAAGTGGGTCTGGACCCGAAGGACGCTGATAAGACTGCTTTTGTCACTAGGAGAGGGACGTTTAGATGGACTGTGATGCCATTCGGGTTATGCAATGCTCCTGCAACGTTCCAGCGTCTTATGGACCTGGTTCTTTCCGGCTTGAATTTTGAGACATGTCTAGTGTATCTAGACGATGTGATTATTTTTGGGAAAGACATAAACGAACATCTAGAAAGGTTGAAGCAAGTACTACAGCGATTGAGAGAGGCGAACCTAAAGCTTAAACCAAGTAAGTGCCGGTTGCTAAGGAGAACAGTAGAGTTCCTTGGACATGTAGTATCGCCAGATGGAGTAGCGGTGGATCCATCTAAGGTCTCCGAGGTTATTGGGTGGCCTGCCCCTAACAAGTTAAGGGAGGTCCGTGCATTTTAAGGACTCTGCTCTTATTACCGGAAGTTTGTTAGGAATTTCTCATCTCTGGCTGCACCCTTGTTTGCTTTGACCAAGAAGGGGCACGTTTTTGCCTGGACCGAGGAGTGCCAAGAGGCATTCGATCGACTTAAGGGTGTATTGACAACGGCACCGGTCCTCACCTTACCTAAGGATGGAGAGACGTATCTGTTGGATTGTGATGCGTCTGATATAGGTATAGGTGCCGTGCTTTCTCAGAAAGTCGACGGAGAAGAAAGAGTTGTAGCGTATGGAAGTCGTCTCCTTTCCTCGGCAGAGCAACGATATTGTGTAACTAGGAGAGAACTTCTTGCAGTTGTCTACTTCAGTAAGTACTACAGGCAGTACCTGCTTGGACGACGGTTTATTTTGAGGACCGACCATGCGGCTCTGAGATGGCTGCAAAGGACACCTGAGCCTATAGGACAGCAAGGGCGGTGGCTGGAAAGACTGGCCGAGTTTGATTTTGAGATCGTACACAGGCCGGGGCATCGTCATGGGAACGCCGACGCTCTTTCAAGGAAACCGTGTAGACAATGTGGAGTAGAGAGTGATCTGCTAGTGACCGCAGCGGCTAAAGAGGTGAGTGAGAAACAGCAATCGACGGAACGATCTGGCGATTCAGTCGCTGAGGCGCAGGGCGATGACCCTGATTTGAAAATTGTAAGGCGATGGCTGGAGGACGAAGGACAGGTACCTGAGCTAATTGAGATACTCTATGAGAGTGCAGCTGTGAAAGTATATTGGCATCAGAAGGAGAGTTTGTATCTGAAGAACGGAGTTATGTATAGGAAGCGGCCGGATGAGGTAGAGCAATTATTGTTGCCCAAATCTTTACGGCAGAAATTTTTGAGAATAGCTCATACAGGGATAACAGGAGGACATCTTGGAATCCGGAGGACCAGGTGGCAGACTAGGCGCAGGGCCTACTGGGTCGGATGGTCCCGTGAGGTGCAACAGTATTGTCGGAGCTGTCCAGAGTGTTGTCGCTACCGTCGAGGAAAACCTCCCCGACAGGGGCCCCTACAACCATTACCTAGCGGGGAACCCTGGGAAAGATTGAGTATCGACATTACGGGTCCTCATCCACGGAGTCGCAAAGGCCACTTGTATATTCTCACGATGATGGACAATTTTTCGAAATATGTAGAAGCTGCACCACTTGCTAATCAGGAGGCTGCGACGGTCGCAAAGGCTTTGGTAGAGACGGTGATAGTCCGGTATGGAGCGCCCCTTCAGATCTTAACGGACCAGGGTACGAACTTTGAGAGCCACCTTTTTAAGGAACTCTGTCGGTTGCTGGAGATAGATAAGGTGAGAACGTCCAGCTATCACCCAAGCGCAAACGGTCTGATTGAACGCTTCCACCGCACGATGAACGCGATGCTAGGAAAGCTGGTCAGCAGTAATCAAAGAAACTGGGACGAGCTCTTGCCGCATGTGTTGGGTGCTTATCGGGCGTCAGTCCACGAGGTGACAGGGTATTCCCCAAATTTCTTGCTCTTTCGTCGAGAAGTTCGGGCACCACTCGACTTGGTGTATGGAGGACCCTCCGATGACTGGCCGGTCGGTACAACTTACGTCACTTACGTACAAGAAATGGCTGATCGAATGCAGACAGCGTATCAAGTGGTGCGTGATTCTTTGAAACGAGCTGCAGAACGGCGGAAACATGACTATGACCTCCGCGTCTGTCCAGCTGCATTTAGGCAGGGGGAAGAAGTTTTGTATTTTTCGCCAAGAAGGTACAAGGGCCGTAGTCCTAAATGGCAAAAGATGTAGAGTGGTCCGTACACTGTTCTTCGTCAATGTGGGCCCGTCAACTTCTTAATACAGCGCTCAAAGAAAACGCCGCCTTTTGTTGCGCATATAGACAAGTTAAAGAAATATTACAAGTGTTCTGAGGAAGATGATCCTGAAGACTCGGAGCCGGTACCGAGTCAGCCGGACGAAGTACCCGGTGAAACTTCGAGACCACGACGGGTTGTGAGGAAACCCGTTCGATTTTTGTAGAGAATTTGCAATAGGACGGCGCCTATTTAAGGATCAATCTGCTCGAGTAAATCTCGATTTGATCCTTTGACAATTTGAAATAATCGGGCGCTTGAGGCAAATATTTGCGTACACACCTGTGTATGGAACACGGCGAAAAAGAGACACTTAACAGATGTGCTTGCTCGGAGAAATCAAGGTGCGCTCCGAGACATCTGTAGGAAGTCGTTCTAACATCACCATGGCAACCACAATGGCCGGTGAAAATTTTGGCTAATTTGTACATGTAAAGCCATGGATGACGTCACTAAACTTCACCGAAAGAAGCCGGTGAAAATTTTGGCTAATTTGTCCAGTTAAGGCCATGGGTGACGTCACAAATCTTCACCGACGGTCCGGTGAAGAAATCGCCCAGGAGTGCAATGCAAAGCCATGGATGACGTCACAAAACTTCACCGAGTGAACCGTTATAACTGAAGGCACCAGGAAATAATTCACAGTGTTTAAAAATTCAGTTGATAAGGAGACAGAATGGAGAGTTCTAAGAAAGACTTTCTTTGCGAGGTCTGTGGGCTGTCTTTTGCCTCCAAGGACAGTATGATAAGACATCAACGTAGGACGCACACGTATCAAGTCCGCAGTGTACGGGATGATGTGTGGCAGGGCGGTAGTCGATCGTCAACGGCGGCAGTTGTCTCCGACATGCTGCCAGTTAATGCGTTCGGGCTCCAGTTTTTCGGAACTGGAACGACGCTGGAAAATACTACCGAAGACAGTGCTGCCAACCAGGCCTTTGGACGAGTGGATGAGCGAGGGAACAACGGTTCTCAATCGTCAATGGTTACAACTACCTCCAGCATACTACCTATCGATCCTGGTGTATATGGGAACCAATTTTTTTAGACTGGAATGTCGATGTATGCCGTTTTTGCAGACATTGCAGCCATGCTGGAACGTGTGGAAGGCGGAGAGGCACCCGTGACAACGGCGGAAAATGCCGTGCCTTCGTCGAGCGTCGGTTCCTTGTCCGGGGTACCAGGGTTCGTGTATCCAGGCAGAAGTGTCCCTCCGACCGATCTACCACAGCTAATTTCATCCAATGACCCTTGGATCCATCCAGTGACCGGCAACTCGGCGGCGGAAGGACTCTTCGGTCCTTCTCTTCTTCCGGACTTCGACATGTCCGACCTGGATAGACCCTTACCCGATGACTTCTCTGCAGAAGTGGTGGATGAAATTTATCGCGCCACTCGTGCATGGACGGCCAAGGGACACAGTTGGCAGGAGTTCCTTGACTTCTGTCGGCTCACTTGGCCAAACTGTCCCGAGAAAATATTTCGGGGAGCCTTTACTTCGCAACTTCCGCGTCAGTCACGCAAGGAAAAGAAACTGCGACCTTGCACACCACCGCCACCTCCTCCTCCAGACTCTGACAGTGACAGTGATGACTCAGTCATTCTCATCGATTAGTGGTGGGGAACCATACGTTTTTATGCCGTCAATGTTTATGTATTTCAATCATTTTCTGTAGAAACGCAATGTTATTTTTATTTGATGATTTCAGTAGCCGATTGTGCTCTGTAGAACTTTCTGTAAAAAAACAAACAAAAAACAAAAAAACGAGTAAATAGGCTTACAATGATGCGATCGATTATTATTGCATTTCCGTTTGTACTTAGTAATGGACATTGATCAGTGATTCCAGGATGGCCGCAGATTTGGTCTTCTGTTTTAGGTTGATGTTATGGACTGTTGCGTAATTTTTCTGCGTTCCTGAAAGGGGACTTTCAGTTTTGTTAGTGGGGTGAGGGTGTAGAGAAACAGGGCCTGTGCCCTCCCGTGTGTGTTTGAGTATGCTGTATGGACTGGCACTTTATTTGTGTTTTGCCTTTAATGACACCTAATGTACTGGTGAAGTTTTATTTTTTATGCCACGGTTTAGTTGGGAGCTCATGAATATGCATTTGCTCCGGTGAAATTTTGCTGATAATTAGCGTTGGATGCATGGCCGGTGAAGGTTAGACTTCACCGGTGAAGATTGATGCGCGGCAGTTGCCGTATGCCATGCATTTTGTGAGTTCATTTGAGTGCATTTGCACCGATATTGGGCGGTGAAGTTTTTGCCTGTACTTAGCGTTGGATGCATGGCCGGTGAAGGTTAAACTTCACCGGTGAAACTTTTGCGCGCCAAATGCCTTGTGTCTTAAGTTTCTTGGTACGAATATTCACCAACGATAGGCCGGTGAAATTTCTCCGGAACTTCACCGATATTTTGTATAGTAATAAGGGCCGGTGAAATTTCTCTTTTCACCGCGGTGGAAAACTTCACCACCGCGGGGTATAAATAGGGCCCCTTTGATTAGATAGTTTAGTCTAGTAGTCAGCTCGGTAAAGGAGTCGTCGTGGAGTTGAGTTAAGAAGTTGGAGTTGAAGCAGTTGTAGAGAGGGTTTAGTTCGGTCGTCAGTTAAGCATTGATTTCGCAACATTGCGTTGTTTCGGAGAAACTTGGACATTTTCGTAACAATACTTTGATGAAAGTGAACTTTGTCAAGAGTTTGTGTTCGAATTGCGAGTTCTTGAATGTCGAACTTTTGCCTACTACTTTGAAGAATTGTGGATTAAAGAAACTTTCTACAGAACTGAGTTGTTTCTTAAGTCTCCTGCTATACTCCGGGAGCCGGACACGCGTTCGGACATACGGGCGACTCGGTAATCGGTATCCTGGTAAACGTGGCGCCGAGTCGTCCGCTGCCTTCCATTCAGAGGAAAAGGGTCAAGAGCCAGTTACGCCACACTATCTATCTAGTCTCATGTTCCTGGTTGCGGTTTGCCAACCAGTTTTGCATAATAAACGAATATACACACATACACATACACACGTTAGTAGCCACATTATTTTCTAAACCATCTAAGTGATAAAAATCGCCATCAAAGAATTCACTTCTATGGCGCCACAATTTAATGTATTCATCGATACTTTCATCACCTGTGTTAAAGTGTTTATCATACTCAGCACTCGTGACTCAGAACACACGTGCTTATATTTGATCACGGTGTACAAAGTAAATTTTTATTATTTTTTTTATATTATTATATTGTTGTTGTTATTATTAGTGTTATTGTTGTTGTTGTTGTTGTTATTATTACTATTATTACTGTTACTATTATTACTAGTCATTCTTATCATCATCATCATCATCATCATCATCATCATCATCATCATCATCATCATCATCATCATCATCATCATCATCATCATCATCATCATCATCATTATGTGAATGGCAATATGATTACCGAAAGACATAAGCAGTGGGACATACAGGCTGATGTGAATGGTGTACAGTCAAACAAACAATAACCTTTAGGATAGTATTTATCGGAACAGAGAAGAGACAAAGAGAAGGACAGGCAGACATGCATACAGAATGACACGCAGACAGACGGAGAGACGGATAGAGAGGCTGACAGCAATATACATAGGAAGACACATACACCTAATATAGGCAGTAAAAATACCATTCTTATAATTACATGCATATATATATGTATATATATGATATATACACAGTGAAATTTTATCATACACATATACATATATGTACATATATATTCATGTATATACATATATATTAGGGTGTCTCTTAGCATAGTGTAAAAAAATATTATTTTGATTTCTCTCCGTCTCATCCTCCCAAGTTGTTAGGTTCATAGAAATAAAATTCTGTAAAACATTTAATTAAAATCGGATAATATTTAGGGGTGGCCCTCGAGCTGTAAAGTTTAGAATATTAATGATACTTCGTACAATGAGAAATGATGCAGTGCTACAGTAGACCTACATAATAATTAATCTTCCATTGTAGCACTAATCAATTTTTATTGTTTACCTAACTGAATGTGTACTTTCTACCTGCATATTTATGTTAAAATTAATAACTAATGTCTTGAAATGTAACCTCATTCTTTTCCTGAATGAGGGCCATGCCTCGCCCAATCCTGTCACTGACGATTGCCAACCCGTTGATGATGCGCAAGGTCTCCTAGAATGTTTCCTCTTCATCCCATTCAGATGGGTCCAATGCAAAATTATGCAAGGAAAGTCTGAGGAAGGCCAAGCATGGAAAGGAGTCGTTTTGTATTTATCGTGTAAAACTGCTCCAGGGCCCCGGTGCGCTCTTGGTCGCTTTGGTGGATGATCTGGGGCTGGGTCTTCCATGGCAGCTAACGTCAGTCTTTGCATCTCCACAGACACTCTGGACTTAAAAAGAGCCTGTCCGACCAGCTCCTCAGAAAGGTACCATAGATAGCGTCCAGTTTTTTCCTGTTGTGCTGGAAATGGCTTCATGTGGGTATTTTAGGAGTTCAATAATGAGTTGGAAGTCGTTCAGAGGTGCTCCAACTCCGATTGGGGCAGTAATCCAAGTCTTGGGTGGATGATAACTGCAAAAGTTACCAGATCACAAATTCCTCTCTTCTCTGAAGCAGTCATCTGGAACTGGTCATGAGAGAGTCAGATCTTAATTGCATCTATAACCTTAACCATCCATCTTGCACAATGCATAGCGACTAGCTACTGGAGACGAACACCTCGAGCAGGAATTCCAGAAATTCATGACAGTCAACTTGTGGTTGCTTAACTTCCAAGTTTACTTGAGCAGTTAAGAATATCATCTCAGTCTGATGCGAACTGTGCCTCCACTTAATCGTCTGGTGAAGATGGTTGAAAATTCTTGCAATCGATATCCTTCCAGTGCCCCTTAAATCGTACTGGGTCAGGGTCAGAACTTTAGGGCCAGTAGAGATACACCATTTATCGCATCGAATGCCTCCCAACCGCTAGCTACCTCTGTCCCAGTCCCCATGACTGCATTATTCCCCCCATCGACAGCCTGATACATAAAAACATTTATTGTTCTGATGTTATATGCTTTTCAACTATGTTTATTAGATGTCTGTACACCAAAGTGCGATTAGCAATTGGTTAATAAAGAATATACTTCCTTACTTACTTACTTACTTACTTACCATGTTGACTTTATGTAGGACAATGCTATAATTAAGGTAATTGATGAAAATAAGCTAGGACTTTGCACCTAATCCACGAATCACTTAGATGGTGTAATTAAGTAAGTTTCTGCTTACTTGCCACGAAAGTCATTTATTACAAATTTGTTTGAAACATTCAAAATTTCATTTTTTTCAAATTTGTTGTCTGCAACTTTGTTTACAAATTGAACAAGAAGTAATAGTCTGCTTCCCTGTTTCCATAGATTGAAATTGGCAAATTAATAAGGCAGTCTGTCCTTCTTTTAACAATGCTAACTATGTAGCATAGTTATAACCAATAGGCCTACAATGCTAAAACTTTGACATCAAAGGGCCACCTCTAAATATTATCCGATTTCCATCAAATTTTTTTGTAATTTTTTTTCTCCATGAACCTCACAACTTTAAAGGGTGAGAGATTGAAAATTTGAACTTTCATTTTTAAGAGACACTCTAATATATATATATATATATATATATATATATATATATATATATATATACATCTAAACAGGGGCGTCTACATCATAGAAACATTGGAGCAAATGCTCCATCCAAGAAATAGGGAGGGGAGATCTGTCAGTGTGTGTGCCACCATTTTAGGGGGGAGAAGGGGAAGGGGAAGAAGAGGGGAAAGGGGAAGTTGCTCCAATGACTTATGGGGGATAGACGCCCCTGCATCTATATATATATATATATATATATTCCCGCTTCTCATCGTTCTGCTCATTGTGTGTTGTGTAATTGTGTTCTTAATTTAAGACTTAGGCCTACGCCTACCTTTTGCAGCTGCAGCCTTCTCCACCGTTGCTTGTCTCTCAGTCAGCAGTGCACCGACCGTCTGGATATTGACTTGATGACGGCTTGGTTTTTAATTGCGCCATCGATTGATGCTTTGTGCATTAGACACCGGCGCTATAAAAGTTCCTATTTAATAATAATATTCATCATATCATTTCGCCGTATTATAAACAAAAATACAAAGGATACCATGACATGTCCAATGTCCATGATATAATGATATATCGCTGTATGCGCTGTATAAACACCGTATATATATATCATTGACACCATTTATATATATATATATATATATATATTGTTAGCTTGTTAGTCTAGAGGTGAAATGTGAGTTAGAATGATACGAGAAATGACAAGAAAAACGAAGACTTTCGCAATATTGATAAAACGTATATTTACACTATGTACATAATTGAAACGATACTCACACATACGAGACAAAGCCAAACGACAAAAGACAGACTCTCCGAGAAGACGCCTGCACAAACTTCACTAAGGAAGATACAACTCGAGAACCGGCAATTAAACATGAGTAGCGACCACGCAGGGTACACTCTCGAAAACGACCACAAAAGGGTACTTACAATGCGTGACACAACCAGTGCACGTCTTACGCCTTACTTAACTAAAACCGGTCTCTCTGTAGACACAAGAACACTGCTATATATAGCCAACGAGACCATCCTACTTCTAGCTTCAAACGAGGTGCGTCTTAACTAAGGTTAGTAAGTGCACGTGAGGATGATAATGGCGGGATGGCTGAAGGCCACTCCCAACAGACCCCCCGACAACGAAAAAGAGGAAACATTAAAGGTCATTCCGACCATGCAGAAACCACAAGTGCCAACAAATTTAAACTATCTCCAAAGTTCATCAAAGCAACAGTCTAGTAGAAAAATCTATGAGTCCGTAGAGATATATGAAAAGTTCGTACATTTAAACTGAGGGGCGACTTAATATGTCTGGCAACACGCCGATGCTTAATGTTCAATGAGCACTGTTGGAGTTCAAGACTCCATCGCAAAAGTTTCGCATTCGAAGGAGCCATGCGATTTATGAACTGTAGTGGACTATGGTCCGTAAAAACAACCACTGGAGCGGAACCAAAGTACACGCTGAACGCGCGTACACCGACCACCAGCGCAAGTGCCTCCTTCTCAATGGTCGAATAGCGTACTTCCGCCGAACTCAACTTCCGACTCAGGTAGCAGACCGGATGTTCAATCTCGTCAGTTATCTGAAATAGACAACCTCCCAAACAAAAGTACGAAGCATCCACAGCTAAATAAAAGGGTTTGTCAAAATCTGGCGGTTTAAGTATAGGCCGCGAAGCCATCCTAGACTTCAAATCAATGAATGCATTCTCAGCCTCAGGAGACCAAGTAAACCGGTGACCTTTCTTAAGTAACAAAGTAAGAGGTAACGTTAACTGAGAGTAATGCGGTAGGAACTTGCGGTAATAACCAGGCAAACCCAGAAAAGATTGAACCTGCTTCTTATTTTCAGGATCGGCTACCGTAAGCGCATTCAATTTACGAAAGTCTGTGCACAGCCGCAGAGACCCATCCGATTTAGGTACAAGTACAATAGGCGAAGCCCACGCACTTTCGGACTCCTCTACAATGCCTTCTTCAATTAGGCTTTTAATCTCTTTGTCTACCTGTGCCATACGCTCAGGATGCAACCGATAGGCTGTCTGTCGTACTGGTCGTGCATCAGGTATCAACTCAATACGGTGTGCAATAAGTGAAGTCTTGCCAGGTACATCGCTAAACACACCCTTAGATGTACTAAGCATGCCCAGCAATTCATCCCGTTGCACAAAATCCAAAGGACTATTTGCGACCACCTCTTCTAATTTAGGCGACTCAGACACATTCACACTTGCAGGCACAACCAAACCGACATCAATTGTAGGCGTACAATCAACACGCGACTTTACATTGGTTAAATCAGCATGCACTGCAGTAGACTCTTTGAATAAGGCACTCAAGTCTACGTCTAACTGCACATTTATATCAGCAGACTTATCTTCTACAGATTGAGTATGCGACACAGGTAAAGAGCCAGAATCGGTCAATTTAATTTGAGCGCGCGTAGTCACTCCCACATCTATCTCATCTTGTGGACTATCCAAGTCGTTACCAATTAGAACGTGAATGCCAGGTGGCAAATGGTCTACCAACCCACACAAGATAGTGCCGTTAGCAAATTTAGATTCAACTCGAATTTCAACCAAAGGCACACGAAGCGTGACACCCGAAATACCTCTAATAAGGCGAACATCACCGGTGTCAGAGAACTCATTAGCATGCAATAATTCCTTGCTAGCCAAGCTTTGCAAAGAACCAGTATCTCTTAACACAACAATATTGCGAGAAAGTCCAGTGGGCGTATACACATGGCCAGACGAACAGAATGACAAGTAGCCAGCGTCGACCATTTTAGTCGGCCCATCCTTCACTTGTACAGACATATCTACGCCCGTGACAAATTCTACACTCATAGTCGCTTTCAGACGTGCTATATCCATTTCATACTCTTTCATTTTCTGCTCATGAATTCGAACTCGTTCTTCGTCAACCTTCTGTTCCCAAATTTCAAAATCTTTTCTGTTTAATTCGTCAAGAAATACCCAGACCATTTTCCACAGCTTTTCCTCATTGAAAGTTATAATTTCTAGTCCTAAAATTTTTAATCTTTCCCTCATCTCTTCGACAGACATATCGAAAATATCTGCACATTCCAAAGGCTTAAAAGATAGCGAATTTTCCATTTTAGAAACTTATGCCACTCAATTCAAACAAAACGACTATAACAATTCAAAATTCTACTATTCAAAATTCCCAATCTCCGTACTTTAAACTTCACTTTCAAAATTCAAGTTCAAAATTCAGCTTTTAAAACTTCAAATAGCTTCGGACGACTTCAAATGTTAGACCGTCAAATACGCAATTCCAATTTCCAATTTTAGAAAACTGAAAACGGTGATTTTAAGGACGAGGCCCCATATGTTAGCTTGTTAGTCTAGAGGTGAAATGTGAGTTAGAATGATACGAGAAATGACAAGAAAAACGAAGACTTTCGCAATATTGATAAAACGTATATTTACACTATGTACATAATTGAAACGATACTCACACATACGAGACAAAGCCAAACGACAAAAGATAGACTCTCCGAGAAGACGCCTGCACAAACTTCACTAAGGAAGATACAACTCGAGAACCGGCAATTAAACATGAGTAGCGACCACGCAGGGTACACTCTCGAAAACGACCACAAAAGGGTACTTACAATGCGTGACACAACCAGTGCACGTCTTACGCCTTACTTAACTAAAACCGGTCTCTCTGTAGACACAAGAACACTGCTATATATAGCCAACGAGACCATCCTACTTCTAGCTTCAAACGAGGTGCGTCTTAACTAAGGTTAGTAAGTGCACGTGAGGATGATAATGGCGGGATGGCTGAAGGCCACTCCCAACAATATATATATATATATATATATATATATATATATATATATATATATATATATATATATATATATATATATATATATATATGGTAAGTCATTAAAAACGTGTCCCTACATATTTTACTTTGACTTCGTCAGATATCAGATTATGTCAAAGAAATTTTAAGTAAAGATAGAAGAGTTATTACTGAGCATTAAGATAGCTAAAGTTTATGTTCAAATTGACCTCCTTGGACATATACGCATGCGGAAGACGCGTACGCCCACTCCTTGACTGACTCATCAATGACGCGCTGATCCATTTCGTCCCATGCCGTATACACAACTCGCTGACATCATGTATTCAATATCTATCGACATTTTCTTGCACGACACTCCATAATTATGTTATAATTATTCTGAAATTTCATTAAAATTGATGGTTATCTGCACGAATTATGTTTCATTCTGTAGGGACACGATTTTTAATGACTCGCCGTGTCTATAAATATATGTGTGTGTGTGTGCGTGGGTGCGTGCGTGTGTGTGGTCGTTGTTGTGTATCTCTTGGTATTTTGATAGCGTCTACATGGCCGGCCCCCTAGCGGCGACCCTTGAGGTCTTGGACTCGTCAGGTCAACTTCGCAAAGTTGACGCTTTAACGACGGCTGATACATCTGCCCATTCTTGCCTCCTCTTCCCTACCGTCGGGTTATCTTCGGTCAGCCCCCTTCCTCCGGCAGCACAACCCCACCCGTTGTCCGTATTCTCCTATACGCCCACGCAGTTCTTTAAGATTCTCCAGACAATAGAGAGAGAGAGAGCATAGCCATCGTCTTACTCACAGATTATGAGAACTGATAGGAAGGTACAATGAGGGCAACTGCCGCGTCCGCTCGTCTCATCCCTTCCTCCTTACTCTCTTTCTTCCTCCCCCTTCCGCTCCTCCTTCCGCTCCTCCCTCCCTATTAATCCCTCCCTCGCTGACATCATGTGACCCCTCCCTCCCTCATGTAACCCCTCCCTCCCTCCCTCCCTCCCTCCCTCCCTCCCTCCCTCCCTCCCTCCCTCCCTCCCTCCCTCCCTCCCTCCCTCCCTCCCTAATAAATGAATGAATGAATGAATGAATGAATGAATGAATGAATGAACGAACGAACGAATGAATGAATGAATGAATGAATGAATGACAGAACGAACGAATGAAATCCGCAGAACCGAACGAACAAATAAATTGTTCATCCACACATTCATGTATTCATGTATTCATTCATTCATTCTTTTAGGCAGGCAGGCTGTCAGTCAGTCAGTCAGTCAGTCAGGCAGGCAGGCAGGCAGGCAGGCAGGCAGGCAGGCAGGCAGGCAGGCAGGCAGGCAGGCAGGCAGGCAGGCAGGCAGGCAGGCAGGCAGGCAGGCAGGCAGGCAGGCAGGCAATGAATTTATATATAGGCCTACGGATTCTTCAAACCCAAACCATGTGAACGCTCATAATGTCGTTAAAAATCGCATAAAATCGGCGCCAATCGAAGAATAACTTAGAAAATGTAGACTCTCATACGCATAAAACGCAATTTTCCGAGAAAGAACTGTATGAAAAGAATTTTAGAAAAATGAACTGTAAAAAAGAATTGTAAAAAACGATCTGTACACGTCGAGTTTGAACAACCAAAGAACGGGCAGGTTCGCCCTCTGGCGAGTGGTCCTCCTAACGTCAGTGCACAAGTTGTACAACATTTTCTGTTATTTAGCTATAGAACAATACAATACAGCACACTACAGTTGCATTAGAGATTGCCCAGCATGCTTCCTAAGTTCAGAAGTGCACACACTTTGAACATGCCACAGAGCACGGTTGCACTGAACAATTGTGAGTAGAGGACTTGATTAGGGTCCCCTACCCAGTGACCGCCTTAGTGCTAGTCCCCGGAACCAGTCGCTATGGAATTACCGACTGACTTGATAAGTTAGCGATTGACTTAGTCGACTGGCCGTAGACGGAGAAGCCAACGTATTTTCAACGCCACGTTTGCTCTACGAACAGACGCCATTTTCGATTAAAACGATTGCGTGACGTCATGCAAAGTTACAGACACCATTCGGGCAGGTAGCAAGTAAAGAACTAGTTACCTGACATCGACTGATTCTTAGACCGTTAGTCTGATGCACTGTGACTCGTACCTTATAAGCAAGTGTTGCTCATGTGCTGCTGCTGATGTCTCAGTCAAAAATCGAAACTCGGAGACTGCCATTAAAACAATAAGCAGATATTAACCTGAACGAAGTCGCTAGCAGTCGATAGCTTAGCGACTAGTTTCGACTTTAGGGCTTAGCGGTGGCGGCGGCGGCGGTTCCTGGGACTATACTTAGTGCAGGTTCGAACCCTTAGTCTCTGCGGTACACGCTAAGCGCTTTATCAGTCGTCTACCGCGCCCCACTGTGGTGGTATTAGTTAAGCAATCATCTATTAAGAGCGTAAATAAAGAAGAATGAACACCTGGGTGATTTGAAATGATTTTAGTGTAATTTTCTTATAATACAGTTTATTGCGAGTGTAATATACTGACCAATATGACCTTCTCAACGTTCCCACAATTCGGCTTAGACTGGATAAAGATGGCTATTACGGGTCACACAACGAGTGCTGGTGATATGATTGTCTTTTGAGTTGGGGTGGTCCGATGGGTGTGGGTGGTCTGCGGAGTGTGGGTGGTCTAACGAGTGTGTATGTGCGTGTGCTAGGTGTGCTAGGCTGAGTGTGGGTGGTCTGCTGAGTGTGGTTGGTCTGCTGAGTGTGGGTGGTCTGCTGAGTGTGGATGGTCTGCTGAGAGTGGGTGGTCTGCTGAGTGTGGGTGGTCTGCTGAGTGTGGTTGGTCTGCTGAGTGTGGGTGGTCTGCTGAGTGTGGTTGGTCTGTTGAGTGTGGGTGGTCTGCTGAGTGTGGGTGGTCTGCTGAGTGTGGGTGGTCTGCTGAGTGTGGGTGGTCTGCAGAGTGTGGGTGGTCTGCTGAGAGTGGGTGGTCTGCTGAGTGTGGGTGGTCTGCTGAGTGTGGGTGGTCTGCTGAGTGTGGTTGGTCTGTTGAGTGTGGGTGGTCTGCTGAGTGTGGTTGGTCTGTTGAGTGTGGGTGGTCTGCTGAGTGTGGGTGGTCTGTTGAGTGTGGGTGGTCTGCTGAGTGTGGGTGGTCTGCTGAGTGTGGGTGGTCTGCTGAGTGTGGTTGGTCTGTTGAGTGTGGGTGGTCTGCTGAGTGTGGTTGGTCTGCTGAGTGTGGGTGGTCTGCTGAGTGTGGGTGGTCTGCTGCGTGTGGGTGGTCTGCTGCGTGTGGGTGGTCTGCTGCGTGTGGGTGGTCTGCTGAGTGTGGGTGGTCTGTTGAGTGTGGTGGTCTGCTGAGTGTGGGTGGTTTGCTGAGTGTGGGTGGTCTAACGAGTGTGTATGTGCGTGTGCTAGGTGTGCTAGGCTGAGTGTGAATGGTTTGCTGAGAGTGGATGGTCTGCTGAGAGTGGATGGTCTGCTGAGGATGGGCGGTCTGCTGAGTGTGGTGGTCTGCTTAGTATTGTGGTCTGTTGAGTGTGGTGGTCTGCTTAGTGTTGATGGTCTGCCGAGTGTTCGTGTTATGTTGAGTGTGGGTGGTCTGCTGAATGTGGGTGGTCTGCTGAGTGTGGGTGGTCTGCTGAGTGTGGGTGGTCTGCTGAGAGTGGGTGGTCTGCTGAGTGCGGGTGTGTGTGGGTGCTGGTAGTTCTCATAGAACATTCTGAAGTTCTGCTTTCATCGCATTGCATTCAGGACAGCCTTCCGCAACCAGCCTTTCCGTCTCGACATCGGAGCAGAGACCCCCAGCGGCGCCCAGCGTCCGGTACCTGTCCTTTGGGGCCGTGGGCGGCTGCCCCGCTAACCTCTGGTCCCAGTCGGTGGTGGCCAAGTTCCCCCTGGGGTCCCTGACAGGGTGGCGGCAGAAGCAATCGGTGAAGGGGCGCTGTGAAAGCCGCAGCAGCGAGTAAGGGCAATCGGTGCCCTGGACGACGGGTGCGCCCGTCAGGTCCTCGTGCGGCGGAGCCAGAGACCGGTGGAGCGTGACCGGTGGAACGTTACTGAGCATCGTCGGCACGTCGACACACTTGACTGCGGTGCCGGGTGCGGAGGCTGGAAGCAGATGGTGGAAGGACGGATGGTTGTGTGGACAGCTGCAGTCGACCACCGAAGAGGCATCCTGTGCACAGGACAACTGGACCAACTGGTCAGTCTGACCGCTCGTCAAGACGGCGCTCGGACCCTTGACCCTAAAGAAAGAATAGCGAACAGGTAAGACAATAGAAGGCATTGTCAAGTAAGACAAAACAAGTTATATAATCTAACACAGTCTAATCTAGTCTAATGACTTCTGTAGCGCCACTATCATGATTAGCAAATCATCTACGAACAACTTTCATCAGAGACGATGTCCTGAGAATGAATGGTTCGATCATTTGGCTGAATCGCATGGACCAGTAATCAATCTGGTTCAACCTTAAGCTTAGAACGAGTCATTGTCAGTCAAAACACATCGGAATGTGGCGCTATACAAACGCTAGTTTAGATTCAACAACCTGAGAGCTATGAAAAAAATTGAATATGGCATCCAGAACGTTATATTTATGTAAAAGCACTTAGTCACATACCAAACATCGACCGGTGACGATAGGTATTGATATGTTTAAGGACGTATATAGTCAATGAAACACATAGATACCTGGGTCCGATTACTTCCGAGTCAGCTTGTGTATACATATTATATATGATATTCGATGCTCAGTCATGGGAAATCTCGCGAGATGTCATTCGACGCCCTAGAGGGCGGCACGACCGGGCTGAGGTCCCGGATGCAATGCCGGGGTTGGAAAGGGTCACTAGTATGGAGATCTTAGGAGTCACAGTCACGGATACACTGGGATTTGGAAACCACACTCATCGCATTTGCTGCCGGGCGCGCCAGTCCATCTATATACATATATGCTTTACGCACCCTGGTTGCCCATGGCCTGCGCGGATCGCAGCTTCATGATGTTGTGCGTGCCAAAACCTTGGCTAGGATGCTCTATGCCTCTCCTGCTTGTTGGGGCTTTACGAGTCGGAGCGAACGAACCGGTTTGAGGTTATTATGCGTCGCCTCATCCGCTATCATTACCTTCCGGATGATAATCCTACTTTTGAGCAGCTATGTCTCAGAGCTGACTCTTCCCTCTTCTCAGCAATCTTGGTGAATGAGGGGCACATTTTGCATGACCTGCTCCCACCGATTAAGCCCTCCGTCTATCATATGAGGACAAGGGCCCACGATCGCTGTCAACCCAATCCTTCCGTTGACAATCCTTCTGATTAAATCCTTGTTCTCTTCGTACTTAACGCCTATTTAACGTTCACCTTTTGAACACTAATTCTACGTATAAGTATAACCTGAATTAATCAGCAACACAGTTTAATATCTTTTCAGTTTAATAAGAAACAAACAGACAGAACTCAATTCGATTACAACTCAACTAGTCAGCCACACTACTACAGCGAACATCGAATTCAAACTTCTCTAGTCAGCATAATTCTTCGCGCCTCTTGACACACCTGTCTTCTGTGCGCATAAGCGAACTCTAATAATATACATATATAGCGCGCCGCTGCCGATATCGGCCGGCCGCGCGTGTCACTAAGACTAAACGTTATACATCTATCATATATACATATACACGTGAAACTAAAGTAAGCGCACTATATATATACGCTAATATCTCGCACTGCAAGACTGTACACAAAACTCAGTTCACATTACCTCCTTCCTTTTTCTGGAATTGAGCAAATTAAATTTCAAAATTTGCGAAATTACCAAAATACATGAAACAAATATATATATAACTAATCAATCAAACAGTCATACGATTACTTATAATCTTGACAAACAATCAGCAATAATATTCAATCTGCCCTTCTTGTACTTCACCTCAACATCAAAAGTTTGTAAGGCTAACGCCCAACGCACAAGTTTAGCAGACTTAGACATTGACTCAGTCAAATATGTAAGAGGATTGTGATCAGTAAAAATGAAAATTTTTGATCCAATTATAATTTCTTTTAACTTGTTTAGAGCCCAAACAATAGCATAGGCTTCCTTTTCCACAGTAGCCCATCTCTTCTGGGTATCAGTTAACTTCTGACTGATAAATGACACAGGGCGTTCTATTCCCTTGTCGTCCATCTGTGTTAAAACAGCACCGACTGCAAAGTCACTACTATCGCAGTACAAATTGAATGGTTTTCCCACTTCAAAAACATATAACACTACTTTGGATCGCACAGCCTCTTTAAGTAAATCAAATGCTTGCTGATGTTCAACAGTCCAATCAATCTTATCAGAAACACGTTTACTAGTTAAATCAGATAAAGGTTTCGCAATCTGTGCAAAGTCCTTAATAAACTGTCTGTAATAATTAAAAAATCCAAGCAGTTGCTTAACTTGCTTCTTAGTTTCTGGGATCTTCAAATTAGTCAAACTTTCAATTCTGTCTGGATTCATCTTTATCTTACCAGACCCAACCACATGACCGATAAACCTTACTTCAGACTTACCAAATATGCATTTTTTCAAATTTAAGGTAACGTTATGCAATCTCATTTGCATCAAAAATGCATCTAACTGTTGTAAGTGAACTTTCCAACTGTCAGAATGCACAGCAATGTCATCAACATACGGTTCTGCAAAGTCACTTATAGGCTGTAAAACTAAATTTATCGCCTTAACAAAAGTTCGTCCAGAATTTATCATTCCAAAAGGAACACGAGTAAATTCATACAGTCCATTATGTGTTACAAAAGCTGTCTTCCATTGATCAGATTGTTTTACAGGACAAGTCCAATAAGCACTTCGACAGTCCAAGATGGAAATCACATTAGACTTTCCAACTTTGTTCAAAACGTCTCTGACAATCGGCATCGGATATTTACAATCCACTGTGAATGAGTTAATGTATCTGTAGTCACAGGCAAGTCTTAAAGATCCGTCTTTCTTTTTAACAATAACCAAAGGGCTTGCCATTCTGCTCGATGATGGTTTAATAATGTTTGTTTTTAACATTTCTTTGATCTGACGTTCCACTTCTGCTCGATAAATCAAAGGAATTCGATATGCTGCAAATTCCTTTTCACGAAATCCTGGTTTTAGTTCAATTTCATGTTCAACCAATGTACATAATCCGGGTTTTTCTGAAAATCTGTCACAGTATTTGTTCAAGACGTTTAACAACTGTTCTTGCTGAGTTACTGTCAAATGGCTAATTTGTTCAGGATCGAGGTTAAGTGAATTCTTGTCATCTTGAACCTCATTCCTCATTGGTAATTCAACCACTGAACCAAAATCTTCATCTTCTTCAACGATTAGACCACAACTTAATGCTCGAGTAACATATTTTCTGATCTTGTTGGCGTGAATTATTTTTCGACCATTTTCACCCATATCGACTAAATAAGAGTACTTTGATCTTCGATGTATGATCGTACATGGACCATGCCATCGAGAAATAAGTTTGTTTGTTGACGTTGGATACAAAACTATGACTTTCTCACCAGCTTCAATTTCTTTGTGCTTTGCTCTCTTGTTATACTGATTCGTGTATTGTAATTGCTTTTCTCGAGAGTAAGATTCTGCAAACAATAATGCTTTCTCCATATTTTCTTTGAGTTCTTTCAAATACTTTTCTGGTTTAACTCCAACATGAGGTGGTAAGTTTATTTCTCTAGTCCAACTCTCTTTTAATATTGCCAATGGTCCTCACGGAATTTTCCCATAGACAAGCATATATGGTGATACTCCAGTAGTTGCATTCGGCACTTCTCGTAATGCCCACACTGTGAAAGGAATTATCTTATGCCATTTCCTCGGGTTGTCTATTATCACATGATGGATCATCTTTTTAAATGTCTGATTCCATCTTTCTACTAATCCAGCAGCCTCTGGGTGTCCTGGTGTGTCGAATCGTGGACTACAGCCCATTAAATTGAGAAATTCTCTTGTCAAACTGGCTGTGAAGTTCGTTCCTTGGTCACTTGTAATCACGGACGGCACACCAACGTTCATGAACAGTTCCGTCAACGCTTCACACACAGCCTTCGCTGTCAGCGATTTCAATAAGAAGATTGTAGGCCATCTGGTGCACGAGTCCACAATGCATAAACAATACTTGTGACCTGCAGCAGATACTGGATCGATCGGGCCAACGAGGTCCATCGTCATTCTCTTGAAGGCGACCTCTTCTCTTGAGACCGGAGTGATAGGTACTCTATCCATCACCAGACTCCTTGCCTTTAGTTGACACTTCTCGCAAGACTTACAAAATTTCACAATGTCTCTTCTCATCTTTGGCCATACAAAAGATAATTTTATTCGTTCTCTTGTTTTCTCTTCTCCTAAATGTCCTCCAAATACCGATTCATGCGCCAATTCCATCACTTTAATTCGTCTCTCTTTTGGTAACACTAGTTGATATATCGTCTGGTCTAATATCTGATATTTCTTATGCAATAAACCGTTGATCACACAGAATTCAGATTCTTTCTCTTGTGCTAACTTCCACCACGGCTTCAACGATTCATCCTTACTCTGTTGCTCTTCGAACTTCTTCGAATCGGCAATCTGCACCTTTTGTTCTTCATCCATTTCTTCATCTCTATACAAGTCTCCTATCCCCACATCACATTCATTGTCTTCTTCAGTTTCATTTAATGTGCCATTCTCCCATGCAACCATCTCTTGCTCATTCATCTCTGATGTTACACCATCTCGCGATAAGCTTCGTTGCTCATTACTTTCGTTTTCCTCATCACTTGAACTTTCAGTTTCACTCTTCTCATCAACATCTACCATTTCCTGTTTCCGACTCTGCGCTCTCGTCATTACATTTGCTCGTACACTCACATCTCCTTGTATCGTTTTAATTTTCATCTGTGGTACGGCTTTTAATTCGGCAATTATCTCTGGATGCAACAAGAATCTTTCTGTACTGCCCATCTTTGCAATACTAGCACACATCAAGGTGACATAAGGTGTAAGTGAACACTGGATTTTACGCGGAAATCCCTCTTCTTCCACGTCACTATCACACAGTCTAACATCGACTTTCACTAACTTCGCAGGAATGGCATCTCCTGCCACACATTGCAAATTCACTTTTCCAATTTGTTCCACCTTCATGCCTTCCAGTAATTCTTCACTAATCACCGGAATTTCTGCACCCGAGTCGCTCAGTGCTTTGACTTTCACTGGCTCTTTACCGTCTACTGCACGAATTTCAACCTCGACATATTGCAAAAACGATTTCTTCAATATTCGATTGTCATCTTTTCCTATGACTTCTCTCTGAATTTCAGTATCCAATAGAATTTCTTTTTGAATACCACATTTCATTACCGACTTTACTTCAGTCTCTTGGTTTTCTTGACTCGCGGTTTGATTATCTGTATCACTAACCACTTGAATCAAATTCACCCTTGTGTGTTCTTGATTTCTGCTAGAACTAGCTGCTGCCACTGGAACTGGACAAAATTTAACCAAATGTTTGTCTGAACCACAGTTGTGACAACGCTTCACAACTGTATGGTATGGTTGTGAAATACCTCGTTGTTCATTTCCTTCATATCTCTTATACTGCGTAAACGATGTGTTGCCTTCCCTCTTGGCAAACGGCGCTGACGATTTGTTAAATCCCTGACGACCAAACGTCACTTCTCTGGTCTCATTGGGTACAGGGACACTAGCCTTGACTTCTTTACCTATGAACTGATTCCCTGTTCCTGGATTACTTTTCCACTTTCCACTCTGGCTTTGGTTTACGGAACGTTGAGAAGGATAACTGTTTATATTTGGAAATGCAAACCCAATTCGATTGTTTACATGAATGTCTGCTAGGTCTGCCACTGCACTAGCTTGGAGACAGTCAGTTCCTTCCTTCGACAATACAAACTGTAGTGGACCTGGCGGTAAACATTCTTTTAGCTTATCCGCTACCAGCAAATCAAAGAGCGTATCATACTCTCTGTTCACGTTTCGACTTCTCACGTAATAGTTTAGCAAGTTCTTCAGTCTTGCCGTAAACATCGTATAAGTCTCTTCTGTCGTCTTCTTAGCATCCACAAATCTGGCTCTGTATTCTCTCGAAGTCAATTTAAATTCTTTTAATAAGTGCTGCTTGACTTTATCGTAATTGTCTAGATCATCGAATGACAATCTATTCAGAACAGTTCGAGCTTTCGGCGTCATCAATGGTAGTAATAATTTAACCCAAAACGGCTTCTCCACAGCAAAGCTACGAAACGCGTTCTCGACTGTTTCAAAATATAATGGCACCTCCATCATATCAGTTGGCATTTGAGGCAATACATGCTTCATTGCATCACCTATTTTCTTAATTTTTGACACCAAAGTTTCACTTTCTTGCTGCTTCCTTCTTTCTGCTTCCCGTTCTTCTCTCATTTGCGTTTCTTTCAATGTCAATTTTGATTTCTCCAGTTTCAGACGTTCTTGTCTTTCTGTCTCTGCCTTTTCCAAACTTTCTTTCTGAAATTTGAGTTCTTCCTGTCTGATCTGTTCTGCGCGTTCTAATTCTAACGTTCGCGCTTTTTCTTTTTCTTCCTCACGTATTCTCTTTGCCTCAATCTGTTGCTGACGTACCTCTTCATCACTTTTTCTAGCTTTTTCAACTTCAATCATCTGCTCCAATCTTCTTCTTTCAGCATCTTCCCTATCTCTTTTCAACTGTTCTAACTGAATCTCAAACTGATTCTTTTGCAATTCAAGTTCTGCCTTACGCACTTGTTCTGCTTTATCTTCTCTCTCTCTCTGAAGACGCAATTCTTCTTGCCTTGCTAGTTCCGCTTTCTCTTCTTTCTCTCTCTGCAAGCGCAATTCTTCTTGCCTTGCAAGTTCCGCTTTCTCTTCTTTCTCTCTCTGCAAGCGCAATTCTTCTTGCCTTGCAAGTTCCGCTTTCTCTTCTTTCTCTCTCTGCAGACGTTCTGCTTTCTCTTCTTTCTCTCTCTGCAGACGCTCTGCTTTCTCTTCTTTCTCTCTCTGCAAGCGCAATTCGTCTTGTCTTACACGTTCTGCTTCTTGTCTCAGCTCTTTCTCTTCCTGTCTTCGTCTATCCTCTCTTTCTTTCTCTTCTTGTCTCCGTTTCTCCTCTTTTTCTTTCTCTTCTTGTCTCCGTTTCTCCTCCCTATCTTCTTTCATCATCATCCACTGCATCAACATCTCCATAGACATAGGCGCAGGAGGTTTTTCAATAGCCTTTTCTACGGCACCGCCAACTGCACCTTCTTCTTCGACTTCTTCTTTCACCCACACATCGGCGAGTTCCTGCATCATGTCACCACGTGACATACCTTCTAATTGTTCTTCTTTAAAACCGGCTTTCAACAAACGCTGTTTTAGCCTTTCCGTAGACATCTTCTTAATATCTGCTTGTCTTTCAGCACTTAATTTCTCCATCTTACTTGTTTACTTTGGTGATTTCTCTTTTAAAAGAAGTCACGGTTTTTCTTGTTGTGTGAATCGATAAACAAACGGGATTTCTTTTGTATTTGTTCGTGAAAAACAACGAAATTTTTATACCGTTTCTCGTGTTCCACCGTCGTTGATATCGAAGACACGTCACACAGCAACAACGCGTAGATTCTTCTAACACCGTCGTAGATTCTTCTAACACCGTTGTAAATTCTTTTATCACCGTCGTAGATTCTTTTATCCGCCGAAGGAGATGATAACGTGAATTTTAATCCACCTTGAGTTTATATCCACCGTGAGTATTTATCCACCGTGAGTTATTATCCACCGTGAGTTCTTATCCACCGTGAGTTCTTATCCACCGTGAGTTCTTATCCCACCGCTGCCACCAATAATGTCAACCCAATCCTTCCGTTGACAATCCTTCTGATTAAATCCTTGTTCTCTTCGTACTTAACGCCTATTTAACGTTCACCTTTTGAACACTAATTCTACGTATAAGTATAACCTGAATTAATCAGCAACACAGTTTAATATCTTTTCAGTTTAATAAGAAACAAACAGACAGAACTCAATTCGATTACAACTCAACTAGTCAGCCACACTACTACAGCGAACATCGAATTCAAACTTCTCTAGTCAGCATAATTCTTCGCGCCTCTTGACACACCTGTCTTCTGTGCGCATAAGCGAACTCTAATAATATACATATAGCGCGCCGCTGCCGATATCGGCCGGCCGCGCGTGTCACTAAGACTAAACGTTATACATCTATCATATATACATATACACGTGAAACTAAAGTAAGCGCACTATATATATACGCTAATATCTCGCACTGCAAGACTGTACACAAAACTCAGTTCACAATCGCGTTATCCCACCTGCCGATAATTTGATGAGGAAAACATATATTATTTTTAGGGATGTTATATGGCAACATATATAATGCATATATGTCTGTGTATATATAAATATATGAGACCTAGATAGAAATGTTTGTTGGTAGCAGAAAAATGTAGGCCTATATATGTTACAGGGAATGTGTATTTTCAGGGAATATGTATATTCCCTGAAAATTTCAGGGTATATGTATATTCCCTGATTCACTCAGGGAATGTATACATTCCCTGAAAAAACCAGGGTATATACATATTCCCTGAAATCTTCAAGTGATTTCTATACACATTCCCTGAAAGCTTTCAAAGACACAGCGACAGAAAGTCAACAGTAGGCCTAGTGCTTAGCTAGGGTTATAATTGATCTTGAGTTTTTATCCGAGCTTGGGAAATGGAGGTTTTCCTGGACTTTGGTTTTTTCTTTGGCTTTTCTTGTTTTATTTAAATCCTGTTTTAAAATTCATTTAATCAATTTTTTAAACGGTCCAGGTCGAGGTCAATAAATAAATGGCGCAATATGCATGCTATACTAGTTTATTTATATTTAAAATATTACTAGTCGAAAGACTAAAGGAGACTGCAGACTCAGACTGAACTGTTTTGGAAGTTTTCTGGAAGTAAACTGTTGCCCTTTTTCAAAACTTAGGAAATTATTTTTTGAGTTTCATAGTCCGATTTCCAGGAGGACAAACCAAATCAAAGGGGGTTTCCAGAGAGTAGTCCAAAAGAGGTCCATGTCCGATTTCCAGAGTACCAGATTAGGTGAGGCAGAGCAGCTGTCAAGGCGGGTGTCGTTTACGGCGAGTATAATTGGAAGGCGGAGTATCAGATGAGTCAGAGTAGGAGTATTTGAAAAGGTGAGACTTCAGTTTTGAGTGGAAACCGATGGCTAGGGTTTCCTTTGGTTATTTTAATGTTCTAGCTTAGGTTTTTCATATTTCAACAGTGGTAACACTGATTACTACTAAAACCTTTCTTCTATGAAGTGAGATGTTGTTTATTCTGAAGATTTGATCCTATATTTACGTAGGCCTACAGTTATTGAACAATGGGCGTTTGCGCATCAAAGGAGGTATGCAGTGATAGAACCTTCCAATTAGCGACCAATTATAACCCTAGCTAAGCACTAGGCCTACTGTTGACTTTATGTCGCTGTGTCTTTGAAAGCTTTCAGGGAATGTGTATAGAAATCACTTGAAGATTTCAGGTAATATGTATATACCCTGGTTTTTTCAGGGAATGTATACATTCCCTGAGTGAATCAGGGAATATACATATACCCTGAAATTTTCAGGGAATATACATATTCCCTGAAAATACACATTCCCTGTAACATATATAAGATTTGCGGAAAGATGTATACGGTTGTACACCAAAATGCGGATAGCAAATGGTTCAATAAAGAATATTCTTATCTTATATTATTATATAATAAATAATATGTCTTTATTATTATTATTATTATTATTATTATTATTATTATTATTATTATTATTATTATTATTATTATTATTATTATTATTATTATTATATATATATATTATTATATATATATATAATAATATATATATTCTATAATACTATATAATATACAATAAATAATATATAATCTATAATCGAAACCACGCGGAAAAGTTAATTCCAACACGGAATCATATTTTAAAAATCGAAGGAAGACGCTGATGATAACATTAATACGAATGTCAATATTTAAAATCGTGCGCAAGTGCATTCTGCTTCGGAAATCGACGCTAAGCAGTAAGAGTTAAAGTCCAATATTCAATCATTGGTTGATAAGAATCGAAAGTGAAGACGATGATGATAATGCTTGTAGGAATTTCCATGATAATTTAGAATCGTGTGCTGGTGCAATTTTGCTTCGGCTCATTCGCATTTTGCATTCACTAGATGGCGAGAGAACTTTGAAAACCAAACTATAGCAAATCAGATCCAGATTTAGCCTTCACAATAACAGTTCATAGCACCAAGATCGTAATGTTATACGAAGATAGTTGCTTGTAAGTATGTAGATACTCAGTGCAGTACTTTTAGGGCAACTAAAGTTACCTCTCTTAAGTACCAATAAATTATACTAACTGGCGAGTATCTATGCACATGATAGCGCCTTTAAGGTACCTAACAAAGTGCTGAACAGCTGTGACAGTGCTATCTAAATCCAATAGGATATACTTATTTCTTGATCTGGTATCAGTTGAAAAGTTACCTCTTTAGTATGAGCAAACCAAGAACAAGAACACAAAGGCTGATTGTGACTGAAACGCCGACAACAATCGAGGCAACCATCGCTACAAGAGAAATCACATGGAGCACGTAGACTAACGCAGAGAGAAAGAATCACAGACATACAGAGAGACAGAGAGACAGACAGACGGACGGACAGACGGACGGACGGACGGAAATACTTACAGGATGGAAAGACAAACAGAATCTGGACAGACAGACAGACAAACAATGACTCTAATAGACAGACAGACAGACAGACAGACAGACAGACAGACAGACAAGATGACCGGACATACGGACGGAAAACTAGGCAGACAGACAGACAACGACTCTCATAGACGGAGAGACAGACAGAAAGACAGAGAGACAGACAACAAATCTCACAGATAGAGAAATTGACAGGACGGACAGACGGACGGAAGCACAGAAGAATAATGATATGGATCATAGGACGAAATGAAGAACATGGTCAATATGTCCAAAAGAATTCAAGGAGGTGACAACGAAATTAAAAATAATTAAATAAACTTAATAAAAGAACAAAAACAAATCAATAATTGCCATAAATAAAAGAGGTCTATATTTTTAAACAAATCAATGAATAAAACATGAATTGGCGAAGTAATTTATCAATCAGCCCACGGTAATCAAAATTAATGCGCACTTAATTGATTAATTGTTATGTTTTCGCCCCGAGGTACCTGCAGTAATCACTCAGGAATCAAATTAAAAATCATCCGCACAACACGTAACACATGCGGAGCAAAGGTGCCTTGGAAGGCAATGGCGCTAAAGCGTACTATTATTATTATTTTTTTTTTTTTTTTACTAACATTATTACTAATACTAACATTAATACTAACATTATTATTAACACTATTCTAACACTATTATTATTAACATTGTTATTGTCATTATTAACATTGTTATTGTCATTATTAACATTGTAGTCCAGGCAATCTAGCTCAAATATACCTTGAACCTGGGCAAAATTGCTTCACAAGGTTTTTAAACGGTTTCCTGCTCAGGAACCATTGCTGAATAACATATCCAAAATCCCCCTAAATCCGACCATGGGAACACCCCCAAAAATGAATTTCAAAATGGCGGATTGGGGGTTTCATAAGAAATACCAATAATAATACCAATAATTTACAGTTATACCTGGGCGAAATTGCTCCAGAAGCTTTTTAAACGGTTTCCTGCTCAGGAACCATTGCTGAATAACATATCCAAAATCCCCCCAAAATCGGACCACGGGAACACCCCCAAAATGGCCAAATCCAACATGGCCGCTATCGACCATATTGGAAAATTCACCTTTTTTATTTTTAGAGTACAGGCACGTGTAATACCTCTAATGTAACTGATTTCGGTATGCAGAATTCATTTCTGATATTGTTTTCGCCATTTGGGGTCATCTTCACCTTGAAAGGTCATGGTCAAGGTCATTTTTGACAGATTGGAAAGTTCACTTTTTTATTTTTTAGAATATATGCACGTGTAATACCTCTAATGTTACTGATTTCGGTATGTAGAATTCATTTCTGATGTTGTTTTTGCCATTCGGGGTCATCTTCACCTTGAAAGGTCATGGTCAAGGTCATTTTTGGCAGATTGGAAAGTTCACCTTTTTTGTTTTTTAGAGTATATGCACGTGTATTACCTCTAATGTTACTGATTTTGCTATGTAGAATTCATTTCTGATATTGTTTTTGCCATTCGGGTTCATCTTCACATTGAAGGGTCATGGTCAAGGTCATTTGGTTACATCAGCACTGTGCAATGACCGTGCAACTGCACCACCTGCTCACAAAGGTGGATGTTGACAGCAGGTACTTCAAATTACACTGGCTAAAAAATAATGTTACCCTGAACAGTTTGAGTCCGTGATTGGAGAAGTGGAGGAGTTGCATAGGGACTTCCAGGAATTTGAGAAGGAGTTCGAGGAATCGAGACCAAGTCTGAGCTCTGCCAATTCTTTTGAGTTTGGTTGCAGTTGGTCGCCGTCATCAAGAACGCTGTAGTATCCGAGAGAGAAAGAGTCTGGAATATACTTGCAGCTACTGTCAAGGATTCTATGCCAATCTTTGCAGAATGTGACTGCATTAACTTCCTACATTATGGATCGTGGAATCTGGAACAAATCAAAGTGTTGGAGTCCATACATCCGAGCTTCTGTGTGAGCCAGTGGGTTGTTCAGGATCGCTCAGGAGGTGCTGCGCTGTCAGAGGTGGCATGAAGGTGGAGCAGATCATCCAGCAAGTGTCGAAGGGTCCTGGAGGTCTCTATGTGGCAGGAGCCCCACACAACGACACTGATGTAGCGGAGCTCGAGCTCTTATTCCACGAGATCGGGTCTATCACCGGCCTTCTCAACTCTCTCACCTCTAACCACCGCATAAGCCACACAGAATGCCATCTACAGCATGCATTAAGCAGTCTTGTTGTCAAGACCTTAAACCTCAAGACCAAGACCAAGACCTTGAACCTCAAGACCAAGACCAAGACCTTGAACCTCAAGATCAAGACCGAGACTTTTAAAAACGAACTCGAGTGCACTCGAGACCAAGACCTTGGTCTCGAGGACAAGAGGACTGGCATTAAGTACCATTCGCCGTCTCACATTTAACCATAACCTGTCTAAGCTGTTAGACTTTGTGCTAGAGCGGCAGAATCCATACTCGGTGACAGCCAGTGTGACCGTGCAACTGCACCACCTGCTCACAAAGGTGGATGTTGACCAAAAGGTGGCTACCAGCCTGCTCAACTTCCTTCAGAATGCCTACCGCTCACACAGGCAGAAGATATTAGTTGAGAAGACCAAGAAAATTAGCATGACTTCATCCTCAGAAGATGCCATTAACAATGGAGAAGGAGAAGAACGACCTGTCATCCAAGGATATGGCAGAGGTGCATCGGCACAAGGATATTGCTCAGGCAGATACACAAAATTTGCTCTCAGCGTCTCCACTGTTCGATGGTGATCTTCCAGCTCACACCAACAAGTCACTACTTGTTATGAAGATTGAGCCTAGACTGGACCTCACCCAATGGCGTCAGGAGTCTACACTTGCCACACATGTTGTGGTAGATTTCATGTCTAAGATCTACAAAAATGTGAACACTTATTCCAGCTGCTGCAACAACATCGCTTCCACATCTGAGACATCTCAATGTAGGAGACAAGTACCTGATGGATGAATTTCACATTTTGGCAGAGGGGTGAAGCGGAGGTTATGATCTGTCGAGGACCACACCAAGATTAGGGAATTGTGCTAGTGGCATCTGCCGCATCTTAGACATGAACTCTACCACAACATGTGTGGCAAGAGTAGACCTCTGACGCCAGTGGGTGAGGTCCAGTCTAGGCTCAATCTCCCCAACATGTAGATTGACATAGAGGATCCTCGTCAGTAGCCACAAGTGTATTTCAATATGTGAAACTCAATTTGTGTGTATATGGTCACAGTGAAGAAAAATATACATTTACCGAATGATGGAAAGTTTGCTTGATGGCATCATCGATGTAACAAAATGGCCTTGACCATGACCCTTCAAGGTGACGATGACTACGAATGGCGAAAACAATATCAGAAATGAATTCTACATACCGAAATCAGTAACATTAGAGGTATTACACGTGCATATACTCTAAAAAATAAAAAAGGTGAACTTTCCAATCTGTCAAAAATGACCTTAACCATGACCTTTCAAGGTGAAGATGACCCCAAATGGCGAAAACAATATCAGAAATGAATTCTACATACCGAAATCAGTTACATTAGAGGTATTACACGTGCCTGTACTCTAAAAAACAAAAAAGGTGAATTTTCCAATATGGTCGATAGCGGCCATGTTGGATTTGGCCATTTTGGGGGTGTTCCCGTGGTCCGATTTTGGGGGATTTTGGATATGTTATTCAGCAATGGTTCCTGAGCAGGAAACCGTTTAAAAAGCTTCTGGAGCAATTTCGCCCAGGTATAACTGTAAATTATTGGTATTATTATTGGTATTTCTTATGAAACCCCCAATCCGCCATTTTGAAATTCATTTTTGGGGGTGTTCCCATGGTCGGATTTAGGGGGATTTTGGATATGTTATTCAGCAATGGTTCCTGAGCAGGAAACCGTTTAAAAACCTTGTGAAGCAATTTTGCCCAGGTCTAACTCTACATTGCCTGGACTATTGATATTGTTATTATTAATGTTAAGCCTATTATAATTTATTACTTAGGGACTTAGAGATTAAGTATGTTATTTTTCTGGAACGGTTATTCCTCGTAAATTATTATTATTATTATTATTATTATTATTATTATTATTATTATTATTATTATTATTATTATTATTATTATTATTATTATTATTATTATTATTACTATTATTAGGTCTAATATTGTTTTGGTTATTAACCTGTACTAGTCTTGAGGTGGCTGAAGTGATTCGTAGGCAAGGAGTGAATTTTTGCTAAAACAAACAAAAATTTTCTCAATTGCTTGTGAAAACGTTAATTTTGCTGCATTTGAACGGGCGCAATAACAAGATTGTTTAGTCATGATTAAAAATCAGACCTACTTCACACCAGTAAAGAAATGGCGTTCAAGATCATTTGTGAAAGCTCACTTATTTAGGATCATAAGGTGACCTATAGGAAGAACTCGGCCACGGCCGCTTTCGTGTGGTGTCAGTCCCAAGCCTGGATGGAGGAGGGCGACGCTAATAATCTATATTATGACAGAGTATCATTAATCGGTAAATAATTAGAAGAATGGGAAGGAAGAGGAAGAAGAAGAGGAAGAAGGAGAGGGAGAAGGAAGAGGAGAAAGATGAGAGGAAGAAAAAGAAAAGGAGGAAGAGGAGGGGAGGAAAAAGAAGAAGAACGAGAAGGAGCAAGAAGAGGAAGAAGACTCGTATTTGAAACCCGTCCTCGTGGCTAACAATCCACCACACTAACCACTAGACTATCACGTGCTCTCCTTGAAAGAGGGTCCCATTTAATCTCTTTGGAAAAGTAGTGACCCAGAAAACTACGCCTTAATTAAACACAGGAAGACAGTTCACGCATTCACATTTGACCTATTTAACAAAACTGAGCGACCTAGAAAGAGACGATGTAATTGGTTGGCGTAAGAAAGGACAAGCTGATAATAAAACTTGGTGAATTTAAGGAAACTAAATGACCTATAGACCTAAATGTCAATATGACTGCGAAATGCAACTCGACGCACACAAGGACTAGCTGACTGGAAAATGTCCTTCTCCAAACACATACATTCCTATTCATTCAAACACTTGTCGCCCTACGAAAATTTGACACAGTTAGAAGGAGATCAAGGCCAATACGTGTGAACTTGACCTCTGAACCGACCCAGTTGCGTCGTACAGTTCCCGGTGAAGCCGTGCCAGCCTCGTTCGGTGCAGACGAGACGCCAGGATTGTTCCGAGTTCTTGCAGACGACCTTGGCCGTGTTCCGGTCACCCGAATAGTGCACTGCCATTTCCGGAGACGTCTGCACATCCGGGCATCCGATGGCTAAAACAGGAAGCCAGCGTAAGCCGAAATTGGTAATGAAGATGGACGCCGACCGTATATGTATTTAGGTGTTTATCTACTTATCTTTTATAGATTATCATACTAGATAAAAAAAAATTGTAGTAATCGAGATTCAAAGCCTACACCTGATTCAACTGGCTGTCACACGTGCTGATCGTCAGAAGAAATGAGTCACTAGTGATCATTTAACGCTAGATAAATCATCGTTAAAGTAGGCGTAATCTGAGGAAAAGGTAGAAGTCTGTCGGTGCGATTGAACGGCGCAAAAGGAAACAGGTAACGCATACGTATGCACAGAGGTGAACAGGAATATTGAAAAAGACAGGTAGACAGACAGGCAGACAGACAGATAGACACACTGAAATACAGCCCAAACGTCAGATAGACAGAGGCAGAGAAGAACAGACAGACAGACAGACAGACAGAGACAGAGCAGGTAGATGCTATGGCTTAGTGGTAGAGGTCTTGGCTTGTAGCAGAGCATAACCCAGTCTCTGGCATTCGTCAAGGATGCACAACTCATACCCATTTATGTAGCGTCTTTATACTGCGCTTATTTTACAGTACTTTTTTTTATCAGTCCCTTAAGCTAGCCCTGAGGCAGCCATGGGTATGAAATGTTATCGACTTCATTTTATTAGCCTCGGCATATGAGGGCGGGTGGCCTGTCCTCTCCCTCGCCGTCTCATCATCCCACCGAGAGTGTACGGTCAGTGTACTCATCATAGCTGAGTTGGCTCGGGAGCACAGATGGAACAGAAATCTCTAACCAAATTTCTGCCCTGGTGGGGATTTGAATCCCCGACCTCTCGATTGACAGTCCAGCGCACTAACCACTACACTATCGAGCACCCCATGTTACAGTATTAGCCTTCGCTAATGAATTCAGAGCTTCTTTCAACTTTCAAAAGGTTTCTTTTATTTGCATTTCCAAGTTCATTATGTACTTGGGTCAATCTGGAGATCTATTTAGGTGGTAAGACATAATCCAGGTGTCCTTGTACCGGATTCTCTCCCTATATCAATAATGAATCGAAGCTAAGATTGCGCACGCGCACCGGATTAGGAGAGGCATCGCCGAAAGACAACCATCAAACCGCACCGGATCACATAAGATTCATCTTTGTATACATAGAGGCGCCTAAAAATTGTCTTTGAGTGTTTACGAGCATTTTAGCGTATGAAGTAACTGGTAATTTACGGCTCCTGTTGCGAGCACGATAACCAATTGGTCAGAGCGTTCACCTTGTAACGCAAAGATTACGGGTTCGAGCCCCTCTGAGGCGTCAATGTGTGGAACCTAAAATAAAGTATTTCAGGTCGAGTGGCTCAGCGCCAGCGATGGTCTGTCTTCTGGTCGTCTGTGCACTACTGACCTTTGGCGGGAGGACAATACTAAATGTTGTATTGTATTGTATAGCCTTTGAAAATCGCTGACACAGGAAGACGGCAGTCTTTTCTTAAACAGTAGACCATAACCCTGGGAAACAGTGATTGGAGACATTGGAGACCTTTGAACATGAGAATTATGTAGTAACTGGTAGTATCACTGAACAGTAAAAGCAATCGTATATACGATCAGCATAAAGGCTGTCAACATTGAGAGGATACAATTATATCTCTATACAGTATGCAAAATACGTATCCACATATATGAACATGCACACATAATGTATGATTATGTTCTGAACTGCGCTCGCGGCTAGTGGCGAATAAAAATTTCCCTCATATCTCAGCATATATATAAGGGCGATACACTTCACTTGCTCCCTATAAACTCCGCCACTGTTCGTACTCTGACAGTGCCAGTCCCAAGCCTGGATAAAGGAGGAGGGAGACGCTAAATCATCTTTGTTATGACACAGCGTCGTTAAACTGAAACTACTACTACTACTTGCTCCCTATCGAGGACAGAATCACACTCTCCGGCCCGCAGGTCTGCACCCACTAATTCCAATCACAAATTCTGCAATCAGTTCTGCACCTTGCCCTAGCTAATAGCAGCAGCCAATCGTTTTTAACCCACTGATTTAATCATAACATAATCCTACTTGGATCAAAACCCAATCGAAACTCATTAGTGTTACTCGGACCTAAACGAAAACATTTGCCCTGATTCCAAACTTCAGAGATCAAGCGCTACACTCGGAGGAATGACTCACCTCAGTGCAAATATTTAGGAAATATATTTTAATCTTGTGTGCCACGTTCTCTAGACAAAGCTCATTCTTATCCCTGGTCCCTTGTTTGAAAGATTCAACCCCCAGTTCCAGAACCCTATCTCTGAACTATCTAAAAAAATATCTCAAAACTACAACCCCATAAGCTTCAATGATCCTAAGATTTCTAACACCGGCTCTTAACCTAAGTTTCTATATCTTCTAACACTGCTCCTAAACCGCTCTATGGTCACATTCAAGCACTAACCCTCGCGTAACTAACGCTGACCCTTTAAGCCGTCACCTTGCTTCACACTCTGTGGCCATACTCGCTGAGTGCATGGGTGGTCTAGATCAGAGGTTTTCAAACTTTTTGGACCAGGGACCCCTATTTTTTCTAGGCATAGCTCGCGGACCCCAGTATTTACAAAGCAAAATTTAGGCCCCTATTCTTAAAATTTAATAAAAAAATAACAGGCAGATAGACTATTTCCACAATACACGCTTGCTTATTTATGACGCTGAGGACTATTAGGCCTATAATATAAACAGTAACACTAAAGAAATTGTTATTAACTCCCTGCAATAACTATGGAACACAGTCATTTTTACAAGAAATGAATAATATCAAAAGCTAGTAATGTTAGCGAGAGGGATGTGCTTGCTTTGCTTTGCAAAAACTGTCCGTAATTGGTGCTAGTTTGGATAGGCCTAAGCACTGTTTTCTTACGTTTCAGAAAGTTATCCATAATATAAACAGTAAATTAAATTATATAGTTAGCATATAACAGCGAACGTGAACGATATAGGGATATGCTTTGCAAATCTCTGCATTATCGTTCATCTAAAGGCTAAAACCAGGCGAATTCCACAAATTTCCAATTCTACAAGTCCAGAGTGCACAATCCGGAAATAGACCAGCATATTGCAAATGAAGCCTTCACTGGAGGAACCACTATAGAGTCCATTTTTGACATTTTTTAAAGCTAACTATGTCTTGTAATACTTAATGCTATAGACTATAGAGCAAGTGTGTTTTTTTCAGAAAACCCAAGTCAGTCCAGAGTTACAATTAGAAGAAAATATAGCGTTTATGTAAAAACAACTAGCCTAGAGTCCTAGCTAGAGCTTCGGCGTTTCTTCCATGGAAAAAACAATCAGGCTCATATTCAGTGTTGATTTTCTAAATGAAACACTTGTAGGCTTTCAAAGTTTGTTTTGTGAATATCTTAAACTTTTTTTAAGTGGAATCTAGTTGTAGGTTGATGAAGGCTTCAAATACATCGCG
This sequence comes from Allolobophora icterica, assembly GCA_963556255.1. Lineage (NCBI taxonomy): Eukaryota > Metazoa > Annelida > Clitellata > Crassiclitellata > Lumbricidae > Allolobophora > Allolobophora icterica. Next base: position 51,601,325 of record OY744609.1, on the reverse strand, counting down.
CTTGCATTGGGTGCAGAAATGATTGGCAGTCGATTAGCAGAAATTATAGGCCCTATATTAAATTTTATTAAAACACACGTGTTATTAGGCTAGAAATGTAACGTAACCATAAGCCTAGATCTTATTTACGTCACTGTAGGCCCTAGTACGCAAAGAATAACTATCAGCAGCATCACAAAACTGGTGTGATCGAATACCCAATTGGATCCTTGTGGATCATACAGTTACAGGCACACTATAAGTAGCGTATGAATTTGAAAACACAGGCTGTTAATGATAAAACCATACAGTGTTAAGCATCACATTATTTTCAGAACGCTCTCGCGGACCCCCGCCAAATCCTTCGCGGACCCCCAGGGGTCCGCGGACCACAGTTTGAAAAACTCTGGTCTAGATGAAAGGGAGCCGAAAATGACTGCGACTACAGCGCGCACCTGCTTCGGAAGCACGTTGAACGATCGATACGTCAATTGCCCTCGGAAGAAAGAAGAAATCCTCCTTTGCTACTCCTGTTTCGTGCTCCGACCACCTGCCTAATGCTCGGTCATGGACTTCTATAGGAAAGGGAAGTGAATGAAAAACTCAATGTATGTCTATATGCCTGCATCTATTGTATATATATGCATGTATGTATGTATGTATTTATGTATGCTTGTATGTATGTAATGTATGTATATGTATTTGTGTATGTATGTATGTATGTATGTATGTATGTTTTTAAGTATGTATGTATGCATTCATGCATGTGTGTATGTGTGCATGTAACTGTATGTATAAAAATGTATGCATATATCTACTTGTATGTATCAAGTATTTATGTATCATGCAAGGATGTATGTATGTATATCTTATATATATATGTATCTATGTATGCGTGTATTTATGTATGCATGTATGTAATATATACGCATGTATATACTTGTATGTATCATGCATGTATGTATATGTGAATGCATGTATGTATGTAAGTCTGCGTGTGTATTCATGTATGGAAGTATATGTGTATAGTGTGTGAATGTATGTATGCGTGTACGCATGTATGTATGTACGCATGTATGTATGTATGTATGTATGTATGCCTGTATAATGTGTGTATGTATGAATGCATGTGTATTGTATGGATAGGTGTCAGTACACCTCCGACTAATACCTTGTGCCATATTATGACGGCGCTATAGTAGTTGTAAAATACATGACTAATTTTCTTGGCATTTATGCAGTTCCTTATGGGAAATTTCCACACAGATATTCTGTTTTGTCCTGTATCCCGCTGCAAACTACCATCTACCGGTTGTATACCTCTGTGTATACGACATCCAAGTGAGGTTCATGTCCATTACTTTTATTCAGAAGTTCTAGTGCATCATAAATTAACCGATTCTTATTGTAGTCGTCTGTTTTCTTTGAAACTAAATGTCATTTCGATTTCCTATCAGACAACCCTATGTTTACGCGGAGTTTAGCATCCAATATAGATGTCCATGTCTTTGTTGTTGAGTGTACTTAACATTACTATTATGGAGCCGTCCATGGTCCAGTCTTAGAGCACAGTTGAAGGAGCGGCGTTCTTCATACGAATGCAAGAAAAGATCCAGGATTGACCATCCGATCAAATCGTGTAGCTTTACCACATGGTAAAGTTACTGGCTCTTGCTAATATGCCCTGGTTCGATTCAAGTATTTTCTGAGGTTCTTCCTTTAGAGCTCTTCACGCATTCGTTTGGGGCTCTTGTGCATTACTTTGGGGCTCTTCAAGCATTCCTTTCAGATTCTTCAAGGATTCCTTTAGGATTCCTCAAGGATTTCTTTGGGGTTTTTTCAAGCATCCCTTTTGGGGTCTTTGAGCATTCCTTTGGGGTTCTTTAAGCATTACCTTGGGGTTCTTCAAGCATTCCTTGGGGTTTAACAGCTTGGGCCTGTTACGATATTCATTGTGATTTGAGGGGTTCCTGAATTGCGCTTTACTAAGTCCAGATGCATACGTGCATACAAGCAATTGAGATCAAGATCTTTGTTTGCTGCTGCATTTACTTAGCGCCACTATTTAATGGTGAAGCAAACGTCGACGGCAGCAAGCATTGCTGCGTTATGTACTTCAGGGGTCAAGGGTTCGAGGGTCCCGCATGCACAACGACCGGTTGGCGATGGCTTCGAAGGCCGGGGTAGCAATTTCAGATTACCCCTACTTCACCTTAACCCACCTTAACTTGAAATCGCGTTCAGAATACCGGCAGGCTCAGTGTGGCTACGCAATTGCCTCCTCTTGCCTTTCTAGATTTCACAAATTTTCCGTGGGTTATACCTCCGCATCCCTACACTAACTACGCCTAGATGTCTCCAGGAGTTGCCTCCTCTTGAATTTAAATCTCGCTACGTCCTTGGTAGTACATGTATGTCATGCACTTTGAACTAGTGTATGAGTGGTTTTAATACAATTAACATTTCCGTGACTTAAAAAAACTTCAGATATTGAGACTTGTGTGTTTCAAGAGTTTTATCCAATAAACGTATCATGAGTTGTAAGAATTTATTATTTTAGCTAAATCAGAGAGGGGTTAATGTGAACAGTGCAGAAGTAATATGAAATTCAGGTTCAGGCTACCCCCTGGAGTAATATGAAATCGATTTAAGATTACCGCTAGGTAAAACTTAAAGGGGGGAGTTAGTTCCAAGTCTTTACACCGGTACGTTTCTTAATGGTGTACTTTAACTGTGCTTTGTCTCCAGTTCCTACATGCATGCATGCAAGTATGCATAATGCATATGCATGCATATGTGGTAGTATGTATGTATGTGTGCAAGTATGGTTGCATGGTTGTATGTATGCATGTATGTATGTATGGTTGACTCTATGCGTGCAATTAAGTATGCATGAAAGCAGTCTGTATGTATGTATCTATGTATGTGTGCATGTATGTATGTATGTATGTATGTTTGGTTGTATGTATGCATGTATGGATGTATGGTTGACTGCATGCGTGCAATTAAGTATGCAAGCAGGTCTGTATGTATGTATGTATGTATGTATGTATGTATGTATGTATGTATGTGTATATATATATGTATGTACGTATGTATGCATGCATGCATGCATGTATATATATGTGTGTGTGTGTGGGTGGGTGGGTGGGTGGGTGGGTGTGGGTGTGGGTGCGTGTGTCGTCAGAGGCTGCGTTCTGCGAAGAGTAGTGACGCAACTGTTATCCATTGCCATACACTTCCACGTCAAGGACGGGTTTCTCTTGTACAGGACGATCATGGCAGAGCAGTCCTTCCATCTCAAGCATCGCATCGATTAAAGCGATTGGCTGAATATTTGCTTAAAACTCTGACTGATAGCATCATAGTAAGTGTAACTGTAACTTATGAATTCTATAGCGCCGGTGTCTAATGCACAAGGCTTCAACCGAAGGCGCACCAAAACCAAGCCGTAATCAGGTCAATATTCAGAAGATTGGTCCGTAAGACAGAGAGCCAGTCTATGGAGGATAAGCAATTTGATAGAAGTAAGTCATAAGTCGAGGACGAAATGACACAAGCGACTGAGCAGAACGGACGGACAGAGGGAGAGAGAGTTCCAAATCTGAGTCCAGCAACCGTTAAGGACCGTTCACCAAGAAGTCAAGTAATAGACAGATTCTGAAATAACTGTTTTGTTACAGTTACAGCCACAGCTGAAACCACGGCTGCAATAACTGTAGGTTATGGTGCTCGATTGAACATTTTTAAAATGATTCGTATTGCACTCGGTGCATTTATACCGTTGCCGCTCACCTGCGAAGGTCAGCAGAAACTCGTCCTTGCCGGAGCCGTTAAGAGTGACTTCGACGGAGTTGGACAGCGTCGTGTGGACGTGGGTCTCCCTGGTGACAGTCGACGGGCTAAGGAGGGCCCTGACGTCGACCGTCTCACCTCCCCCGACGGGCCAAGTCTCCCGAACACGGGCGAATAGGGCAGCTGGCCTTGCAGGTTGGACGTTCCTGGAATTGGAGACGCTGGAGGAAGTGGGAGACGGTGAGGTTAAGGAGGAGGACGTGGAGGAGGAAGACGAGAAGGAGGAGAATTCGAAGAGAGTGATGTTAATGCGTTGACCGGAAGGGACCTTGAGGATCCAGGGTGAGATCTCGGACCCGCAGTGGAGCAGCGCTTCCGGTCTAGGCAGAGCGATCGGATGACGGTGAATGAGCGAGACTTCGCAGTTTCCGGTGACGTCATTGGCCACTGGAAAAGCACAAGAACGAAAGAAACGACTTGTACAACAGACATGAACATTGAAACACAGCAGATATATGACGAAACCTATTAAGAACACAAGCACCATTTCCGTCCGTCCATCCGTGCGATAATCCACCATGCACACAACTATCTACTAATTCATCTAACTTCAATTCATCCATCCATTCACCTATTTGTCTATCCATTCACCAAACACCAATCCATGCACCAATCCATTCCACCCACCAATCCATCCATCCATCTATCCATCCATCCACCCACCCACCCACCCACCCACCCACCCACCAATCCATCCATCCATTCATCTATCTATCTATCCATCTTTCCATATCATCCAGTGCCCACCAGTCCATCCATCCATCCATTTTGCCATCCACCCACCACCAATCCATCCATCCACCCATCCATCTCTCCATCCACCACCAATCCATCCATCTATCCATCTATCCATTCCATCCACCAATCTATCCACCCATCCATCCATCCATCCATCCATCCATCCATCCATCCATCCATCCATCCATCCATCCATCCATCCATCCATCCATCCATCTCGCCATCCACCTACCACCAATCCATCCATCCATCCATCCATCCATCTATTCATCTATCTCTCCATCCACCCACCACCAATCCATCCATCCATCCATCTATCTCTCCATTCACCCACCACCAATCCATCCATCCATCCATCAACCTCTCCATCCACCACCACCAATCCATCCATCCATCCATCAACCTCTCCATCCACCACCACCAATCCATCCATCCATCCATCCATCTCTCCATCCATCCATCCAACCATCGACGCCCATTTTCATTTACCTCGTGATCGTATTCTATTCTATTCCACTGACACCCACGAGTACAAAATGATTCCGAGAGGATCTTATGGGGCGTTACATTCATATATTTTATTGCAGTTGCAATGACGATCCACATCAAATGCTTTTGCAAGTATTCCCAGAATCGTCAAATAAACACATAAATCGTTACAAAAAAAACAAAATGGCGGTCATAACTTAAAAAAAACGTCGGAAACTGGTCGCAAAAACTATAAGGAAGCACTGACCAGCGGTCAGTTATGCCTCTGACATTTAGAAACTCATCTTGACCACATCTGTTTTCCTGTCTGGCCGATGAAAAATGACCGTCGACAGACAGACAAACATCCATAGGCAAATATTGAGCAATACTGACCAAAGCCTCGCGACGATGCAATGCAGAAACTGACCACAGAATTGTGAAAACACTGACCATGGCATAATGAGAGTATCAGATGACCCATCATCACATCAGTCAGCAACCTTGAACATTCATCGTAGGCCCTAAATCACGCAATATACTGACCACAAGATAATGACCACGAAGTGTAGTTAAAAGCTATATTACCTTGTGGTAGTAACCATTAACTGTCATTTAGCACTATACTGACCACAAGATAATGACCAACAAATGTAATAAAGGACTATACTGATCACAAGGTAATAAACCATTAAGCTTAAATGTAGTTTAGCACTATACTGGCCACGAGATAATGACCACCAAATGTAGTAAAGAACTTTATGGACCACGAAATAACGATCACCAAATGTAATTAAGCACTATACTGACCACAAGATAATGACTACCAAATGTATTTTGGCACTATACTGAACGTCATGTACTGACCAAAAATACCGGCCACATACAAATGACAAGGAAAGCTGACCATTAGGCCGTTACAATAGACCCCGAACAATTAATGCCTCTGCAAACTGACCGCTGCAGAGCACTGCAAACCAGTGTGAATACTGAATACCGACCACTCAGAAGTGGCACAAATTTTCCAGGGATCTTTTTTATTTCGAGCACGTTCCGTTCAACTGATTCAATTCCAGCGTCAATCGTTTGCACATGCGCAGAACCATGCCATTTAACAACCGCTCCGTCCGACCCTGCTTCCCTGCCTCCCTCCTTTCCTGCTTTCCACAGCCGTTCCCTCTCACCCCACACAATTTCATTCTCTCTCTCTTCCTATACGACATTCTCTCCCTTTCCTCTTTGTGCGTTTTTCTTCCTTTCGTAGTTCCTCCTTTTTTCTTTATACACTCACGCTTCCTTCCCACTCTCCACGTCTTCCCCTTCTTCCTTTCGTCATTTCTTCTCTCTTCGCCTCTTCTGCTTTCCCGTCGTTCTTGCCTTCCCCGGTGAGTTTCTGCTACCCCTTCCTCCCTACCGTCCTTCTTGCCTTCTTCTGTGCCTTCCTGTCTACCTCCGTCTCCCTCTTTCGATCCATCTGCCGTATAATCTTTTCTTCCTTCTTCACTTCCTTCCTGCCCTCCTTCGATCCCTCTGCCATACATCTTCCCTTCCTTCTTCCCTTCCTTCCAGCCTTCTTCTGTTCCTTCCTGTCTGCCTCCGTCTCCCTCCTTCGATTCCTCTGTCCTACCTCTTCCCTTCCTTCTTCCCCTCTTTCCTCCCTTCCACTGTCCCTTTCTGTCTCCCTCCTTCTATCCCGCTGTCCTACCTCTTCCCTTCCTTCTTCCCTTCCTTCTTCCCTTCCTTCCAGCCTTCCTCCGTCCCTTCCTGTCTGCCTCCATCTCCCTCCTTCGATCTATCTGCCCTGCCTCCTCCCATTCTTCTTCCCCTCTTTCCTCCCTTCCTCTGTCCCTTCCTGTCTCCCTCCTTCGATCCTTCTGTCCTACCTCTTCCCTTTCTTCTTCCCTTCCTCTGTCCCTTCCTGCCTGCCTTCGTCTCCCTCCTTCGATCCCTCTCTCTTGGTTCCCACGGCGGATGAAATTAGTGTTCGACAACGGATCGATGTCGACGTCGCGATCTCGAAATACACGACGAATCAGACCGGAAACGCCCCTCCTCAAAGTCCCGATGTTTGGCCGGGCACCGCTGAGTAGGTGATCATGGCTCGCTCGCAAAAGTCCCACCGCCTGACCGAACGACTTCAGCCTGTAGACCGAAGGCTGCTCTTAATTTCCGGTTGGGGTTAGAGAACGAATCATCGTGAGAAGGTTAAGATGAAGTAGGACGCTATATAAATCATTTGGTAAAGTAGGAATAGTATTACGAGAGAGGTAGAAGGCTTAGGAGAGCAATAGGACAGCTAACAGAGGAAGCAGAGAAGACATAGGAACACAGAGGGTGGCAGTCAGCCAAACCAAAAAGCGTACATACCTAGAATTATATTCCTAACTACCTACCAACCAAATTACATACATACATACACGCATACACACATACACACAAACAGACACACATACACACATACAGACATGCACACATACATACACACATACATACATACATATGCACATACATACCTAGATATATGCATAAATTCATATGTACATACATGCACAGTACACACACACACATGCATACATGCATGCATGCATGCACACTGTTTTACTGTTTAGTGTATGCACACCAAAGTGCGAACATGCAGTTGGTTCAATAAGGAATATACTTGTCTACTTACTTACTTTCACACACAGACATACACATAAACTTTCATTCGTGCATACATGCATACTCACATAGATATATGCATACTTTAAGAGAGACATAAAACCCCTCCCTCCCTCCCTCCCTCCCTCCCTCCCTCCCTCCCTCCCTCCCTCCCTCCCTCTCTCCCTCCCTCCCTCCCTCCCTCCCTCCCTCCCTCCCTCCCTCCCTACTTTTCTAGGTAGCACCTTTACGATGACAGGTAGACGGACAGAGAGGCATACGGACAGCCAGACAAATAGGAATAGGATCGATACTTCGAATAATCGATATTTATTGTCTTTGTATTGAAAACCCGGTCGAGAGCAATCGGTTCCATTCTAAGAACCGTCAATTTCAAGTGTTCTCAGGATTTCTTTAGCGCCCAAAAGACAGACTCACCGGTGCCAGCTGATTCACAGTCGCTCAGTCAAATCAGACTAGGTGACTTAGAGCGCTTTCTAGTACGTCGTTGGACCCACAATTTGGAACGGGCTTCCTCCTGAGCTGCTGTCTCTTCCTTGAGACTCGTCCACCGCTTTCTTCTCTGCTCTAAAGACTGTTCTCTTTTGCCGGGGTTGGACTGGGAGCGACTCTGAATAGTTCCCGTGAAGGGGCGCTATATAAATGCTCAGTTGACTGATTGTTTGATTGATTAGGCAAGGTCAGCTTAGGTCAGAAAGGTTGGCAGACAGATGGTAACGGTGGATGGTAATTATTTTGAGGCGAAGGGGGCGTGAAAATACTGAAAAAGGGGCATCAGTACAGATAAATGCCAAGTTTTTCGAGCTTGAGTGCGAGATCTGAACAGGTATTGTGAGAGAAGTAAAGTTGCTGAGCTGATAGCATGGCACAATTAGATGTGTCTAATAGCAACATCGACTGGCCTGCTTGTGAACTGTGTATTTAAATATATCAAACTTTTCAGCAAGTGCAGATAGGTAGGCACCATCCGAAATCTTATCTACGGTCCAAATCACATTTTCGCAATTTGATTTCAGAGACCATTAATAAACTGCATTTTTCTTTGATTATGTATCGATTTCAACATAATTTCCTGCCTGCTTCCTCTTTACCTTAGAAGTTCGCATGAAAATTGGATACGTGTTTAGCTTGCATCAGACACAAGTCTTTAATGATGACTATTAATTTACCTTCCATGCACCAGGTTAAGCGTCGTGTCACGTAATACACGCATTACGTGAGCCTGTGAGATGCGTTCTGGTCGCATTGTGGTGGTGGGGCTTTTAATCTAGTATAGATTAATTCATATAATTATTATTCCTTTCCTCTTTTAAATAAATATTTTAATGAATATTGCATAGTATACAGTAAAGTATAGCATAGCATAGTATAGCTTAGTATAGTAGGCCTATACTGTGGCATATTATAGTACAAATATTTTTTATTCGAATCACTGTCATATCGATTGTTATTTGGAGTTCAATGAAAGGCTTCCATTCAATTAAATAGATGACTACTAATTAACAAAACGCAGAATCGCAGACAGTCATAGATAGATTCTTGTAGGAGTTAAATAGGGAAGCTTGATAGTGTAGTGGTTATCGTGCTGGAGTGTCAATCGAGAGGTCGGGGTTCAAATCCCCGCCAGTGCATAAATTTGCTACGAGATTTCTGCTCCTCTGCACTCCCTAGCCCACTTGGCTATGACGAGTACACTGACCGTACACTGTCGTTGGGAAGATGAGATGGCTGCCTCAGGGCAAGCTTAAGGTACTGCTCACCTTCTTCTTCTTGTAGGAATTAAATGATCGAAGTAAAGGGACGAAACGGAATTCGTGCCCAGATCGACAAGGACTAATACTATACTATACTATACTATACTATACTATACTATACTATACTATACATACTATACTATACTATACTATACTATACTATACTATACTATACTATACTATACTATACTATACTATACTATACTATACTATACTATACTATACTATACTATACTATACTATACTATATTATACTGTGCTATGCTATACTATGCTATAGTATACTATAGTATAGTATAGTATAGCATAGTATACTATACTATACTATACTATATTATACTGTGCTATGCTATGCTACACTATACTATACTATACTATGCTATACTATGCTATACTATACTATATTACGCTATGTTATGCTATATTATACTACAGTGGCGCCCGCAGGCGGACGCACTAGACGCACATTCGTCCAGTGTCCACCCACCAAATTAAAAATCCACACAAAGAATAGGCATCGCATCGATATTTTTGCTAAATGGCAGTACGGCATTTTAAAGCATTAGATGCCATCTAAATTGAAATTTTTTTACGCTTGTCGCTATTCACTGCTCTATCTATGGCAGCTATTTCAAGTTTCTTACTTATATCTATGGTAGAAAAGCGGGTAAGCGGCCATATTATTTGTCATTTTCAGTGTATGACTACGAGCGGCGGACAGAGAACGGGTGGGGATGTGAAGGGACATGAGGGGTGTGCGTCCAATTTTTTAAGCCTGCAGGCGCCTGCTATACTATACTATGCTATACTATACAATTTTATACTATACTATACTGTGCTATACTATACTATACTACGCTATGCTATATTATACTATACTACACTGTGTCGTACTATGCTATACTATACTATACTATACTATGCTATGCTATACTATACTATACTATACTATACTATACTATACTATACTATACTATACTATACTATACTATACTATACTATACTATACTATACCATACTATACTACACAATGCTATGCTATACTTTACTATACTACACTACGCTATACTATACTATGCTATACTATACTATACTATAATATACTACACTATATTATACTATACTATGCTATACTATACTATACTATACTATACTATACTATACTATACTATACTATACTATACTATACTATACTATACTATACTACACTATACTATGCTATACTATACTTTGCTATACTACGCTATGCTATACTATACTATGCTATACTATACTATACTATACTATGCTATGCTATGCTATGCTATGCTATGCCATACCATACCATACCATACCATACCATACCATACCATACCATACCATACCATACCATACCATACCATACTATACTATACTATACTATACTATACTATACTATACTATACTATACTATACTATACTACACTATACTATGCTATACTATACTTTGCTATACTACGCTATGCTATACTATACTATGCTATACTATACTATACTATGCTATGCTATGCTATGCTATGCTATGCTATGCTATGCTATGCCATACCATACCATACCATACCATACCATACCATACCATACCATACCATACCATACCATACCATACCATACCATACCATACCATACTATACTATACTATACTATACTATACTATACTACACTATACTATGCTATACTATGCTATACTTTGCTATACTACGCTATGCTATACTATACTATGCTAGAAAGCAATGGATTTGAATAGATCAGATCAGATCAGAATCTGAAAACTTTTTCAACCAAACCGGAAGTTCGTAAGGAAGGATTGTACAACTAACAACAATTGTCCAACCTTATCTCCCAAACGCAATCCCTCCTTCTCGCTCCACCTGGAATGAACCCAACCCAGTGTATCCCACGGGGCTTCAGCCGTCAACAGGTCGACGGTTGACTGAAGGACATCTACCGGGAACTACTTTGCCGTGGCGCAGGAAGACATTTCTCGGTCCGTCAATTGGCTGACAACGAGAGATCGATCCGCGTCTTAGAAACTCAGAACGGGTAAACTGCATCGCATTGAGTAAGATGGAGTTGTGACCCACAACGATAAATTGCCTGTTATGTCGCGCTTAGAAAAACAAAGCCAAGCTCACGTAGGCGAAGTACCAGCGCAAAACTCTACACTAATGATAAAACTAGCCATGATTACAACAGTTGTGATGGTAATTAAGTAATAAACACTTGTATGAGTAGTAATAAAGAAGAGGGGTCAAGGTTGGTATAAGCCAGTAGCCTTTCTTGGCTCCTGTTGCACAGTACTTTCTGATTCATGACGGTAACTGTAATACAATAAGCAATACACTTAAAAAGCAATATCTTGTTAAGAGAGTTGTGAGCTTGATGAGGTAGAGAGTTCCATATGGACAGACCGGTAACTGTGAATGAACGCCGGCAAAGACAAGACGTGTACCAAGAACAACATATTTTTTATCGGATGCTGATAAAAGAGGAGCGGCTTTCTGATCTGGTGTGATCTATTCAATCCATTTAACAACTTTTCGATACGATACGTCACCACTCTGCCTACACCTATATACTTAACCAGGTACAGAATGGGACGGGGTGGTGTAGCGGTATATGTTCTGTGCCTTGTAACCGGAGGTTCGCAGGTTCGAATCTACCTCAAACCACTGCGGAGCGACCTCGGACAAGTTGCTCACCCACAACTGTCTGTGAGGAATGCAACGGGAAACCACCTCACACATCTCATCCCCGGGTGGCATTGAGCCAATGGACCTCCCTTCGGGCAGAGAAATCATCATCACCATCATCATCATCATCATCATCATCATCATCATCATCATCATCATCATCATCATCATCATCATCGTCATCGTCATCGTCATCGTCATCGTCATCGTCATCGTCATCGTCATCGTCATCATCATCATCATCATCATCATCATCATCATCATCATCATCATCATCATCATCATCATCATCACCATCACCATCACCATCACCATCACCATCACCATCACCATCACCATCACCATCACCATCACCATCACCATCATCATCATCATCATCATCATCATCATCATCATCATCATCATCATCATACAGATGTAGAGTGAATTGGGTTGGACTTGGCAAAGTCAGACAGGACTGAACAAGACTGACTGAACTTGCTCTACCAGATACTCATTGAGACAACGACAGATGGTCGGTTCCTAAGCAAACTCGAGAAATCACTCTTCAATATTCAAAACCGACAAACCCATACTATGATGAAGACCCTAACTGTATCCCGTTCCGTGTGGTAATCCATTTACCTTGAAACTGCCGCGGACACATCAGCCGGATAGGCGGCGCTGGCGGCCAGCATAATGGAATTCGGGAATCGAGAGAAGGAAGAAGGCTTGCTGTGCGGAACAGCCTACTTGTCTGTGCGTGCAATGATGCATACTCCCGAAGGCCAATTAGGAAGAAGGAAATTCTGTGGGGGAACCAGTAGGAGGTAGACCTGGTAGAGAGAGGAATAGCAGGAGCAAAAGAGACAGGAAGAAAAACCAAAAGAGATATTAAATAGCAGAATCGAAGATAGGAAGACAAAGCCGGAGATAGCAATGTGAGATAATAAATTGCAGAAACGAAGTCAGAAAGACAAAGCCGGAGATAGCAAGAGAGATAGTAAATAGCAGAAACGGAGCCAACTGGAAAAAAGGGGGAAACTAGAGATACTATTAAGAGGGAAGGGAGTGTAGTAACATGGTCCAGAAGAGTCAAAAAGACAGAAACGATAGTGACAGAAACAGACGTTAACGAATTAGTCGGTTAACTTCGCAAATGAACGAACAAAGCAAGCGTATTTACCAAAACACCAGTGGCCGATATAAAAATATAATACTGATGATTGAAAGAACAAACGGATGAACCAATGGATAAACTGACGATATGACGAACAAATGAACGGAAGAACGTATGAACGAATAAACGGATGAACCGATAGATAAACTAACGATAGAATGAACAAATGAACGTATGAACGAACGGCTGAACCGACGAATGTACGAATTAATGAACCATTGAACAAACGTTAAAATGAACGGATGAACGAATTATCGGACGAACGATCGAAAGAACGTATATAAACAAGCGAATACATAACGAACAAACAGATGAACGAACAAACGGATGAACGAACAAATGAACAGATCACCAAACGTATGAACAAAGGAACAAATGAACGTATGAACCAGTGAACGAACGAAGGGTGAAAGAAGCAACAAACTAATCAACGATGGCAATCGTTAGTTCGTGATCCAGTGACGCGTCAAGTGCTGACTACGACGTCACGTACTGCGCGTCACGTGACACAGGACCTTCGCACGGACGTCCTGTTCGGACTTCCGGTCTCGAGGAGCGCAAGTGCGCCTGCGCGTGATTTACGACAGATGCGTGGCTATTGCACCATCGATGTCGCCTCCATTGGGTGGGGCGTTTCGAGTGCGTGAGGCGTGCCAACATCTCAGCGCAGGCTATAGTCATGGCATCATTGTTTGGGACCCTGACGCTGAAGTGGTTCCTAGCTGCACCGTACTAAGTATATAAGCCGTGCCGTTTTAACATCTATTGCTTAATTTCCTTTCGCTCCGATGCTACCTGAACTTCCGAACCTCTGCCACGTCTTCCCCTCACCCGTTTCCATTTCCCTCTTCACTTCAACCTTCTTCCTGACTTTCCATCCGGTGTGATTGGACATATTGTCCGGGTGAAGATGTGTCCGAAAAATTGTAATTGGTTCACGTGACCGATGACGTAAGATAGCAACTATCAAGCTGAACTGTTAATAGGAATGCGAGACCTGGTCCGGGAAAGACATTAAGTGAACAAGATAATTACTCCAATACACCAAAGATACGGAGTGTAAGTATGTATGGGAATCCGATAGCGCTGGGTTTTAAGGTGTGTCAGCACAAATTAAAATTTCTGTATTTATATAGAAATAAATTAGCATAAATAAGTGAGCAGGCATGGTTGTGCATGCCGGTTTTTAGAGTTACCACGTAGGTAATTTAATTCTTGTTTAATCCAATCCATGGTTGGATTAAACATTACACAATGGTAGATTGTAAAAGTATATAGAAAGGTTGCTGATTTCACTGAGGCTATGGGTCTGCGGATAGAGCAGTTCTGCTATCCGACCCGTACCCGTAAGACAGGACCGTTACCCGTACTAGACCCGTAATCAAAATTCAGAGCCTACCCGTACGCCTTTCCACAGTCCATTGCCTACCTCGACAATATGCTTACAACTAATTATTATTATGTAGTAATAATAATTGATTCATGATCATGGCGATGATTACAGCAGCGTTTGCCAAACTTTATGGCCAGGGATCCCTTCTCATCTTAATATTTTCTGGCGGAACCCCAATCCGAGCTAAACATATTGAGGCATACATAGCACCTGAGAAGCATACTGATATAGGCCGAACTAAATACACACAACCACATAAGCAGTTTATAAAAATACACTTTTTGCTCTGATATCTTAAAATTAAAGTATATAGTTTTAAGACAAAGACTCGTGGAGCACAATATTGGGAGTAGGCCTACATGAAGTTTTAATGTGTGCGGTGCTTTTGTTTAATTCTCATGACACATTTTCATATTTGGTTTGATGCTAGAAAACTGGATTCTCATGTCAGGTGCAGCATTTAGTCGATATCTATAAAAAAATTATTGGTTTTCGTTGTAGTGTATTGGTTGTAGTGTATAATATTAGAATCCAGTTTTTTCGCACAAATGCGTTGTGGCAAATGGCAGAAGCACGCTACTTGTACATTTCGTGACAGTGGAGTATTCTTTAATTAGCCCGCTCCAGAAACCGATCAATGAAAGTTCAATGAAATTCTGCTTCATTTGCGAGTCCAACGCTGTCTCAATAAGTTCATAATCTTTATTAGAAAAGTTTGCTGGTTTTTGACTACTTTTAATATCACCCTTCATGGAAGGATATCAATAAACGAAGTTCGCCTCCATGTCATGAATATGATCTGCAATTTCTGTACGAAAGTTTTCGTCGAGAACACAATCCATTTCAATTAAAAACTCATATAACAGTCCACATTTAACCCTACCTACTAGTTTGAACACAGGTGGCCCATAACCCTTAAACTTCCCTCCTTGCACCAATGCTACATGGCAGCTTTTGTACCAGCAAATAAAAAAATTAATTGGTAATACTGATCTAGGTCTACATACGACTATCAGACTCGGATTAGTTTCATCGAGTGTAACAGATGGCTACACCCTATTCAGACATACATTAGGTCCCCCGCAGTGATCTCTATAATCTGTATAGTTACTGGATAGCCAATGGCGCTGAAAGTTCGGATTATCGCTGAATGTGGGCAAAATACAGGAAGTCAACTGACGGCAGTTTTAAACTCTTATAAAACTTGTGTAGTTTTTAAAAACTGTTTGGAATGTTTTATTCTCGTGTTTCTTTTAAATTACAACTTTTCGCGGAACCCTTGTGTTCACCCCATGAAACCCTTGGGTTCTGCGGAACCCACTTTGGGAAACGTTGGATTATAGTTCAATAATAATAATAATACTAATACAAATAATAATAATAATAATAATAATAATAATAATAATAATAATAATAATAATAATAATAATAATAATAATAATAATAATAATAATAATAATAATAATAATGATAATAATAATGAGGAGGAGGCTAAGGATGAAGATGAAAATGCTCAGGATGACTACAAAGATGATGCTGAGGACACTGCGTTGTTGAGGATGCTGAGGAGGAGGATGCTTAGGATGACGATAAGGATGATGCTCAGGGTGAGGATACCAAGGATGATGAGGATGATAAAGATGATGCTGAGGATGAGGATGATGCTAAGGATGAAGATGAAAATGCTCAGGATGACTATACAAAGATGATGCTGAGGACACTGATGATGCTGATGAGGATGAGGATGGCGAGGATGAAGATGATGGTGAGGATGAGACTGCTGTTGCTGAGCATACTGTTGCTGAGGATGCTATTGCTGAGGATGCTAATGCTGAGGATGCTGTTGCTGAGGATGCTGTTGCTGAGCATGCTATTGTTGAGGATGCTGTTGCTGAGGATGTTGTTGCTGAGGATGATGTTGCTAAGGATGCTGTTGCTGGAATGTTGTTGCTGAGGATGAGGATGCTGAAGATTAGGATCCTGGGGATGAAAATGCTGAGGATGATGAAAAGGATGATGCTGAGGATGAGGAGGCTAATGATGATGAGGAATGAGGATGATGATGCTGCTGCTGCTGCTGCTGCTGCTGATGATGATGATGATGATGATGATGATGATGATGATGATGATGACGACGACGACGACAGTGAGCCTGCTTTATGAACCATGGTACTGCCCAGCTAAATTTGAAACTGCTGGCGTGTTTCTTTTCCAGATTCAGGGCTCACAATCTAACGATTAACCAATATTGGTATAATACAAGGACACTGTATACTTCATTACGTTCACGGCCTTTATTTGATTATAAAAAAAACTCAGCGGCAGCGACCTCTGTCCCTCTACTTGCCGGAATGGAAACCAGCTGCGGTTATTATTATTATTAATATATTTATAATTATATATAATTATTTAGCAATTAACGTCGCTAATAGATAATTAGAGCATTATTGTAAATGTCAACGTTGTCTTCTTTTCTAAATAATCGACCAAACTCTACATTATGTCTGATGTTTTTACAGTGTAGAATACTACTCTATCGTCTCTATGTAATGTAAGTTATTCCCACCAGCCGAGCAAGACGAAGCAAGTTAACCCTAGAAATATATGGCATTACAATTACGTGTCCTGCTTAATAGGTCAGCTGCTATAGACCAATGCAGGTCTTTAAAATGTTGATATATCCGTGCAGGGTATATTTAAATTGTATAACTAGTGGGACAAATGTCCCAGTAGTTTTACAATTTGTCCCAGTAGTTTCGGTGCTTTGTACCAATAGTTTGGGTGATTTGTCCCAGGTAATACTCTACTTTTAATGTTATATACAATATTAAATTATTAACCTTCTAATTCGAAATATTCAACGAATTAAACATTATATGAAAATGGAATCGATGTACGCCATAAATACATAAATAATTAACATGTGATGCACAAGTCTACCTATATATCTCTGGGACCGATGCACACGTTAGGTTTTTCCAGTTTCCTCTGCCAGTGGCTCCACATTCTATGCAAGTAGAACGCGTGATCTGTCACTACAACAAACTGAGAATGAGCCATCGACTGTCAATGTATTTGGATACTGTTGATGATCGGTTTTTGATATAACTGAATGGAGTGGGCACTGCATATTTTGACCCGAGGCCATGCGTAGCCAAATTCCTTACTAGCAAAGACAGATGTAAAGGACATTCGGATGATCGGATCCGGACATTTACGCTACGCAGTTCTACGCGCACAAACTTTTCCTCGGTACCCTGATCTAACCTTCTGGGAAGTTGTTGTGACCGAATTTTGTCTTGACTAAAACAGTAGGCCCTAACATAATAGCGGACTAATACTATAGTTACATTCTATAAGGGTCCACCCACTAAGCAAAAATTTATAGAATGTTACTTGTTTTCTTTGCGTATTTAAATTGTAAAAAAAATTGGATGTGCTTGCTGAAGTTAAAGCCATTGTTTGTTGTAGTTGCAGCTCTTCCACTGGATCACAGTCACTGTTCAAGGGCGGCGATCCCGGGGGCGGGGGGTCGAGCGGGACAAGACCCCACCTTTAACAGTGGGGGGGGGGCACAGTTTAAGTTTCCTCCCAAATTTGAAGAAACACCAAGAAAAGGTAAAAAAATTCGCGCTCGCGAGCGAATACATTTTTAAAACCTCTTTTTGGACCAGATCACTTCCGAAGTTCCCGTGCCCCCACATGTTAAACAATGTCGCCGCCTCTCAGCCTGTCATTGCGTTATATCACTTATTTTGGTGGTATGGTTGAACTAATTATGCCATATATTTAAACTTCTATACGTGACTTAAATATAGCATATGCCTAACGAAAGAAAACAAATTTGGTCAAATAAAGTGGCTAAAACTGGCTCCATTGGGCATCAAATGCTCTAACATGCGTTGCCGGCAGGGCTTCACCCAGAACCCGCTAGGGGAGCTTGCGAGTCACGACCTCCACCTAGTCATGGCCGACTGTGTCCCAGTAGTCAAAATCCCTTATAATATGCACTGTATCCGTGTAAACCCAGAGCGTAGTATTACTTTCACCATCCGCTGTGATTGTGAAGAGTCTCTTTTTGTCAATTGTAATCGGTTTGTTTATGATTATGAAATTTTTTGCATGTCTATGTAAAGTTGCTTTGTTTAAATGTTCATTTTCCCTACCATTTGAACGTCTATCCTGTTAGCATGTCCAATCAGTCTGCATCAGATATCTTTAGATTTATATCCTTTCAGTGTGTATGAGTGTACGCCTGCCTCTCCAACAAATTTTACCATATCATGTCAACGTGAGAACTGTGTCGTAATTCTACTTCGCAAAATTAATTGTTGACTTTTATGCAGAAAGTTTCTTCTGAAGGTAGGCTTTCATTTGAAATAAAATTAATAAGACATACACTAGTGTCAAATGTATAAGAATGTAGAGAAATTTGTGGGCTGCTTAATTTGTATCGACACCCTGTGAGGTGCGTAGGGTGCTTAATATATATCGACATCCTGTAGAGTGCTATAACATGTCGCAGGGTGACGAAAACTGACGATCCTATATCGACACCACATGACGTGCAATAGGGGGCCTGTTTTATATTGACACCCTACGGAGTGCCATTGGTACTACAAGTTGTGTGTTTTGTATAATCGACACCAAGAGAACGACGTGGGGTGACGTTTTAGCGGTGCAAGGTTTGTCAAAGTGCATTAAGGCCGTAGGCACTTTGACACCCTGGAGCCATTGGATCGGTTGGGTGTCGTAATTCGATAATGGTTCACTGTTTAGGGTGACACCTCATGGGTTGGACGATGAGTCATCCGGGTGCCCGTCACCTCATGGGATTTGGGTGTAAATAAGGGCGGGATTTCACAGTCAAAGGAGAGTCTGGAGGACAGTCTGGAGATTCGGGCTTGAGCCATTGCATCGACCTTGGAGTCTTGACTGGTAGAAGTAGATAGTCGAAGATAAGAGAATTTATATCAACGTGTGAGGTTTGTCAGAAGTCATCCACAGTACTGATCAACTCCAACCATGAACTGCATCCAATACCTCCAAATAAGGCATGGAATCAAGTTGGAGTTGATTTATGCGCTTTACCAAAACCGCAGATAGCTATGTGTTTATTGCAGTTGTAATCTGCTATTTTACGAAGTGGATAAAAAAAAATAGGGCTCCAGAATCAAAATCCGCAGATGAGATTTTCCGCAAATGACGTAGCCATGTTTCTGTACGATCTTACCTGCATACATGGATGTACGCGAATTCAAATCAATGACCAAGGCCGTGAGTTTGTGAACAAAATCAGTGCTCGGTTATTTCAATTAGCGCAAGTCGACGGTAATAGTCCATTCTATATGATGTACGGTCGAAATGCTTTAATTCTCATATGTCCCGAAGAGCTATCAACCGCTGATGATTCCTGTTAAACATTCAACAATGACAATGGAATGGACATGAACCAATACAATGAAGTCGTGGCTTGCATGACAGCAGTGAAACAGCTGATCTTCAAAAACGTCTCAAAATATAATGCACAGGACAGGCGACAGAAAGATTACGGCAAAAGACACTGCGTTTGTTCATATTTCAACACCGGAGACGTGGTACTGCTGTGAAACATGCGACGGGCTGATGATTTGGGAGGCAAGCAAACCAAGCCATAGCTAGGACCGTACCAAATTCAAGAAGTGCATCAAAATGGTACCTATTACTCTATGAAACAAAAAGGTTAAACTGAAAATAAAAGCTCCGTGAAGTAACCTGAAGATGCGTCATGAGCATTAATCTCACCCAACCAAGAAAAAGGATGACTTGTATGAGTCCGAGGTACAAATTCTAAACTAAGAAGATTGCCCAGCATGGGTTTCCAGCTGGTTGATGAGGAGTGGCAAAATGTAAGGAATTCCAACTTCAGTTCAGGAAGCCGTCTTAGACACTCCGAGGTGTTGCTCTTGGTAATCCAGCAGACTTCCTCCAAGTTGAAGGAGATGGAAACTGCTGGTTTCGATGTCTATCGTTACTTCTTACAGGAAGTCAACAGTCACTGGGGCATAAGGTCTGCTTCGATAACTTGATGACTTGCGAATAATAATTTGCCTGCACATCAAACAAATGAGACACGCAATTGTCAATTTCATGGTTTCAGAACCGGCTTCTACACTGTTGAAAACACACCACGAGTCTGCTACAATCGATGAGTATGTCATGAAGTCCAAGATGCTGAAAGACACCACTGGGCTACTGATCAATATTGAAATTTTGGCAACGGCACCAATGCTTGAAAGTGACGTCTTAGTGTTCAGTACGTATGGGAACCGTCAAGCCTGGCAACATTTTTGTGCAAAAGAACTGAAACCAAGTTGCACATCTTCAGAAAGAAGTATTTACATCAATCATTATGACTGTGTAACTGGTGTTTGACTGCTTTCATTAGATTCAACGAGCTTTGGATCGGTTTTCTTCGTTATTTCGTAGCTGTCATACAGGAATGTTTATGACTTTATAAATGAAAGAGTTGTCAAGTTTCTAGTGTGAAGCAGTCTTGATATTTTAGATCTATTCTTGGTTTAAAATACCTAACTAATGTGATTAGTTAGAAAGTAAATAGCATTTCTTTTATCTCAGATTGTTAAACAAGCATTATCACTGTGCAACCGCTGCTAAGACTAACTTTTCTGAGTAGTTACTAGTTTTCTGGTAGCAACTTCCATTCGTTCTTAAAATGCTTTGAAATGAACGTTTTATCACACATGGCTATATATAAATGAAACTTGAGATGAGTAGTGACTAGAAAGACTGAGATAGGAGGATGATCGGGTGGAGCGGGTTGCCTAGATGGTGCAGAGATCACGGAGGTATTTGGGCTGGGATTATTGTAGGGAGTTGTAGGTCAGTGATACCGCACCGCTGAAATTCATTCCTATCCTACAAGAAGCACTGATCTGTATCGGCAACCCTTTGCACGTACAAATATCCGCTTGTTTTCCATTAGATATACAGGAGCCAAGGTTTGGAATAGTATACCCTATTGATACGCCAATCACCGGGCTTACAAATCTTTAAAAATAAATTACGACATTATCTGATAGAACAAGGCTATTGAACCATTGTCATCCAGTATTATGGGTGTTTAGTTAGGTTAGTTAATTAAGTTTATCTCTGGTCTGTGTTTAATTCCTGTCATTGAATGTTAACTGGCTGTCATGTAATATTACTTTTTTTTATTTAGTACCATAGGTGACCCTAGGTAGCGGGATCATTGATCCCTTCTGGGTCTTCCTCCTGGTAGCCCTACACATAGTTTACATAGTACTGCCATAATTGTCATATGTTGGTTACAGGAAATAAAATTGAATTGAATTGAATTGATAGGACTTTGAAGTGGATTCGCGCTGGCATTTTTAGCCAATTGAGTGATTTGAGGATGGGAATGATATGATGATGCTTGGGCGTTCTAGTGAGCTTTGGATAAGTTGAAGACGCTTGATTTGGGTGGATTCAAGGTTGAGGAAGAGGGAATTGCAGTAATCGAGCTTAGAATTAACAATGGAGGTAGCAATGGTGGAGGTAGTGCTAAGGTAGAGTTGGGTGTCGTTTGCGTAGAGATGGTGGTCAACCAAGGAAGGTCTTATGAGATGGCTTAAAGGTGTGGTATACAGGATGAAGAAGAGAGGACCCAGAACGAAGCCTTTAGGGACACCACAGAAGAGAGGGAGGAATTTCGAGCAGTGGTTGGAGGCTTTAACCGAGAAGAGTGGGGAAGACAGGTAGGACTGGAACAAGAGTAGAGCAGTGACAGAGACGTCAAACCAAGAAGAGAGTCGTTGAAGAAGGAGGCTGTGTCAGATAAAGTTCATCATCCGAGAACGAGTCGAGTGCATTTTGGCGATCCATAAACACTCTTTGGCGTCTTAAACTTCTTCTAACCGCCTCATACTAGGATAATAGACCAGTCGATCTACGCCTGGGCGTCCCGTGATGTAACCTTTAGCCTAGGCTAAGAGCACTAAGACGTCGTCGTGCTCGCCAATCTTATTCGCTAGTCGGAACTTGTCTGGAATTACATTTACCACCGGCTCGTGCACGCTCATGCATGTGGACCCTGGTTTGTTATCAGTAAGGCGTTATGATAGAGACTATCTTGGCACGAGAATACTTATGAATAGGTCGATGAAGTTTAGCAATATTTCTTAACTGACTACAAGATATCCGAATCAGACTAAGAGGTTACCTGCTCAGAGCCAGGTAAGTGCACGCCTCTAACTTCTGAGAAATCGAGTGTTCCCTAATTTAACACCTTTTACCAGTGCTTTTTTCTGCCGGAACAGTGTTCCGGCACCTTTTTTCAGCTATTAAAAATAATTTAGTTATTTTAATAAAAAATAATTTACTTAATTTAATTTAATGTGACGTCACAAATTTTCTTGGGTGGTCTCACCGAGACCCGTTCCCAAACCTTATTCTCTTTTTTCTCGGGCTTCTCCCTCGATTTAGCCCTTCCATAATTGCTCAATTATGTAACCTTTTTCTAGAAAAAAGCACTGTCTTACCATTTGAGTTATTTGTCAGAATAAAATTTGAAGGTTATAACTTTAAGCTTCAGTTTCAGTTTAACTAGACTCTCTTAAATGCAGTGTCTGGTGTGGCTATAGTACACGAGGAGTCGAGGACATAGACTGTCTGGTGTCATAGTGCAACCATTTTTGCCCCGCACACCGCCATGTAACTGTGGGGTCAAGATTCGGGTTATTAAACTTCAGGCTACCGAGGTTTTTCTGCGAAATCGGCTACCAAGGCGTGGGTGGTTACCACCCTGCGGATTTCGTGTTTGGTTTCAAATATCATATTATGTAATAAGCTTAGAGTAATTGTTTCAGCATTATTTTCTGACAAAAATGGCATATTTAGTTTTAAGATATATGAATGCACCTCGAAATTATATAATTTTGAACAACGGAACCAGTCCATAATTAACGATATTTTATATTATTCCGCACAACTTGTACTTGTTGCATAAACAAATATAAGATGATGTGTGTTTTGAAACTGAAATATGTATCCAATAATATTTTAAATGTAATGCGGCTTAATTTGCAACAATACAAACTATAGTCCAGAGTCTGTTTTAGTTGCAGGCGAAATCAATACCAACATGAAACAAGAAATGATTTTATTGTTCTCGGTATACCCCGTGATCGATCGAGTCGACCTGCTACGATCGACTTGGCTCGGCCGACGATCGACTCGATCGACTTTGTCGACTTGTCGACCTCTCGTCGACTCGATCGACTTGGCAAATAAACGGTCGACTTGGTCGACTTTATCGACTTGGACTGTATCGCTTGGCCAGGGGCCCGGAAGCCATGGCGCCAAAGGTGCCGATGCTCACACAAGTTTTTTGTTCTGTGACGCCGAGGCAGGAGGATGCTCACATATTATTTGGCTGGCGCTTTGTGCTTGATGCTTGCTAAAGTAGTTCTTGACTTATTGTGCTATAGACGCTTTTCATTTTATGAATATGTAGTATAATAAACTTTTCCACTGATTGTAAAAAAATGATAAAATATTCATATTGGTTATATCGGATGTAATGTATAATTCTACCCATCTTAGGTCTGTATACTTGGCTGAGGTTAGCTCACGCAACTTTTAAACAATTCCCGGGCCACTGCTTTTGGCCAAAATTGCTGACGACTGTTGTATTCTTATATTCCAGTACCTAAATTAGTCATATATTTCAATTGCACACTCTTCCTCAAACTGTAAAACTGTAATTAAACTGGTAAGTACAATTTAAGGTATTATAATGATGTCGGGTGTGGTTGACTTGAGCTACTCTGTGAAAATTCATACTGCACACTGAACACTCCAGGCAAGTCAACTGCACACTGGACAATGTCATCTGCACTGTGTCAGAAGACACGCGATTTTAAGGCCTGTTATGTTCATGTGACTATTTAGCCACGCTGTCGCCGTTGACTCGATCAGCTAGGCTACAGAGGAATCTCCTACAGTACGAAACATAAATTAGTAGGCTACCAGTTCCACACATAAGACGGCAGTAGAGGACTGCAGTGTCTAGTTATTGTAAGAAACTTTATGCTGCTTAAGATTACGGAAGTTAGTGAGTGTATATAGTAGTCTGTAGGCCTAGTTCATAGATTAAGCATTCAGTCCCGTCCTAGCATCAGACATTCGAACGTTTTGAGATCGTTGTTACTGACGACAGAACTTAAATTTCCTGAAACACGCATTTTTAACGCATCTTAATCTGTCCATTTCACCGTAAAACTGTGAAAAAAGTATCTGCAGCTTCCACTATACAAATCACCAAGAGTATACCCCTAAGCCGTAATTTTTCTGGTTAACGGCTGGCTTGAGCAAATTTACGGCTGGTTTTTCGGCTAGCCGTAAAAGCTCGTAAACTACCTTTTTCGGCTACAAATGCATCCGGCAAAAAAATTACCGCTTGAAACACATAGTTCGTACAAAGAGTGTATCGACTATAGAGAGTTCTGAGTTCCAGTAAGGCAACTGATTAGACAATAGAACATCTGTAAGACAATACCATGAACAAGTGACCAAGGATGAGTGACACACATAAAGTCATAGGCCTACAAAACAGAACACTAAATAGCCTACAAACTAGCAACCCAGCGTGCAAATTTTATAAACACATGTCTGTGCATGTTGTAGCCGAACATTTTCCGGCGGCTAGCCGTGAAATAACTCTCGGCGGTTTTTCGGCTAAGCCGCAAAATTTCAGGCGGTTTATCGGCTTGCAGAAATTTTTCGGCTCGGCGGCTAACGGCGGCGGCTCAGGGATATAACCAAGAGGCTCATAATTTGCACTGAAGTTCAAATCAGGTTAATACGGTATTTGTGCGTTTACAAAGAATTTCGTCATCACATCATGTGGGACATTTTGTGACGAAGCCGCAAAAAATACTAAGAAAATATTTCATAGTCGAGTCAAGTCGAGGAAACGACGATCAACTCGACGGGGCAAAACACACGATCGACACGACTTGCAAGTCGATCGAGTCGAAGATTTTTCGACCGACTCGACTTGGCCGACTTTCGATCGACTTGATCGACTGACTCGATCGATCACGGGGTATAGTTCTCGGCAGTCAAATATGTCAGTGGTCCTTGCAGTTATTGCAAGTTACCACCGTTGTTTTGTGCGAATGCTTCCTGCAAACCGGCTTCTTGCAAACTTCACAGCACCGCTTTACTTTGTTAGCATTCTGCTTCGACTGTTTATAGCCCTTCCCGTCCCCAGCCTGTATGCAGATGGCACACTTTCGCACTTTGCCACCAGCAGCTGCGGTGGACTGAGGAAAACTTCCCACTGGTCCGTTTAGACAAATAAGTAAGCAAGGAAATATAGCCCTAGATTCCCTCTAAAGAATGGCTTAGTTTGTTTCTATTTCTGAAAGAATAATGAACAACCAGAACTGCAACAACAATTAGCCTAAGAATAAAATGCACAGCGTTGACTAAAGCCAAAAACATAACAGTTCACTGAGCATATTATGTAATTAAACTTAATGAATAATGAATACGCTATAGTTGATAAACTTAAGGGTGGGTGGTATCCACACACTCCCTGGTACCTCGGCTATTTCGGGTATAACTTTTTTTATGGCGTGGGATACCATCACGATTTGTACCTCAACATATGTGAAAATGGACCTCCTACAGCTAATTGAAATGTCAAAATTATATTCCATATGAAACAAATTTGTGATGAAGAAAAACGTAGGGGGTGTAGCACCCACCCACCCCTTGGTAGCCTGAGGGTTAAACAATGCACGGCTTTCTTCATAATAGTCATGGAGATAAAACACTAGATTACTCATTCTACCTACAGCATTCTCTGTCCATTGCCTCTACCCCCTCCTCTGCCCTCCAGAGGTCCTGGCCGCCAGCGGTTTCTTGCATCTTAGGGCTTGCGATGACCGTAAAAAACAATTAAGTGTAAACGTAATCCAATGTGGCCATCAGTCGGATCACGGACCTGCCTGACACCACACAAACGCATGCCAGTAAAAGTTGGAATGCAAAACAGAACTTCCAGAAGAGGACTATCGCCTTCGTCTAGAAAATTATGAAAATGATTCAAACGTGGACGCTCTAAGTCATTCCTTCGCAATGAAAGTGTTGCAGATTTCTTTCACATCGATTAAATGTGAACGTTGACGATGACAGTGCAATAGCGCGACATGATTGAGATGCTGCTGCGTCAACGTTGACCTCGGAAATGTTTTTAGACGCCTAAGACAAAAAAAGCTTCGATCAGCAGTACAACTTGTGATTGGTATAATTGTTAGAAACAGCCGCAGAAGTTTGTCAAGTTCTGGAAACAACTGCTGCCATTCTGGCTTCTTCTGTAGAATGTGCACAACATCGTAGATGCAGATGACAGTGAGTGGGGATTTTTCGGATGAAGAAGCCTGACGACACACATCGCTAAGCATAGATAAATGAATTCTGAGCCGTTTCTCATCGAGATCATCTCCAAAACGACCAGCCGTGGCGTTCAGACTAGGAACATTGTCTGTGTTTATTGGTTGAACGCATATCCCTAAGCCGCCGCCGTTAGCCGCCGATGTCTGCAAGCCGATAAACCGCCGGACATTTTGCGGCTTAGCCGAAACACCGCCGAGAGTAATTTCACGGCTAGCCGCCGGAAAAAAGTTTGGCTAGAACATGCACACAGTTGTGATAATAAAGTTTCCACGCTGGCTTGCTAGTTTGTACTTGGTGTTCAATGAGGGGTAAGTGCTGACGTCAGTCACATGGTCGTCTCATCGTCTATTGTAAGGGACCTGTCCAGGCTGTCATATGTTGCATATATTCCGAGTTCTACTTCCGGGTTTATATTCAAAGTTAAATATTTCTAATTATCTCTCATGCGGGTTAGTGCAGAGTGCACTCTTACTACTCTGCTTCAATAGCTGCTGCAGTCTATTGCCAGAATTTTCACTTTTTTGTTTCTGTGTATCTGTTTCTTTTTTCTCTCGCTATGCGGCTAGGCCTACACCTGTTGTTGCATGATTGGTAGCCCGGGATACGGAAATTTCGCCCCCGGAAGAATCGCCCCCGGAAGATTCGCCCCTGGAAGTTTCGCCCCCGGAAGATTCGCCCGCGCGTATATCGATTATCAACGACCAAGTATGTAATACGTGTTATATTTTCAGCTTCTAGTCTTAGTAACATTTTCATCATAGATCCCGCTTCTGGCCTTAGTTATATTTTCATCATAGATCCCGCTTCTAGTCTTAGTCATATTTTTATCGTTAATCCAGCTTCTAGTCTTAGTTACATTTTCATCTTAGATCCCGCTTTTAGTCTTAGTTACATTTTCATCATAGATCCCGTTTTTAGTCTTAGTTTAATTTTCATCATAGATCCCGCTTTTAGTCTTAGTTATATTTTCATCGGTAATCCAGCTTCTAGTCTTAGTTACATTTTCATCGTTAATCCAGATAGATCCCGCTTCTAGTCTTAGTTACATTTTCATCGTTAATCCAGCTTCTGGCCTTAGTTACATTTTCATCATAGATCCCGCTACAACTCTTAGTTATGTTTTTATAGCTAATCCAGCTTCTAGTCTTAGTTACATTTTCATCATAGATCCAGCTTTTAGTCTTAGTTACATTTTCATCATCGATCTCGCTTAGATATATTTTCATCGCTAATCCAGCTTCTAGTCTTAGTTACATTTTCATCATGGATCCAGCTTCTAGTCTTAGTTACATTTTCATCATAGATCCAGCTTATGAGTTATATTTTAATACATTTATTATAAGAACCTCATGAGAGTAATTGACTCTTTGTTGTTGATTGTGAGCTGGGGTTCTGTGATATCCTTTTCCGGTGATCGAAAGTTTGATGAATCAATCCCCTGTGATATTGTCGCGAAACCGGGGGTGTTCTTGGTTTCTGAGGCGGTGCGAGGTTCAGAGTTCTTACCAGGATGTCCGAAAACCCCACCCCTCGTGTAAAAGGCCAGGTCCGGCTCTCGTGGACTGTCAAGAGGCTTAAACAGAGTCGACAACGAAGTAACGTAGAAGTCCGTTTTAATCGCAAATATCCAATGAGCACATAAGCATCCAAACTATAATCGCACTTATCGCGTCCACAGAACTACAGCAACGTATAATTCAACAGCGAAAGAACTATCGCAACGTGCTGATATCGCACACTATGACTTCCGCAATATACGGGTATCGCCACCACGACTCAGCATCAAGAGAACTATCGCAACTGTTGACGATATTCTTCTTCAGCTAGTCGAGACTTCTAGACCGATGCTTAGCTCAAGGCCGAATCTCAGACCGTCCTCCAGACTCTGTCAGAATGCCTTGAAATCCCGGCCTTATATACCGAAATATTCAATGAGGTGTCTAGCACCGGGGTGACTCATCACCTAGGACACGAAGTGTCAGCCCAAAAGGGCACCCATGGTCAATTTAGACACCCAACCAATCAATAGGCCCAAAACGTCACCTCATGGGTGTCGAAATACTTAGAGCTGAAAGCATCGGCCTTGCCTCAGATCCCAAAAGTGACACCTCACACAATTCTCTCGGTGCTGATTTACAGAGATACAATACATCTAATCAACGGCACTTCATAGGGTGTCGTTTCCACATAGGCACTTCACGGCGCTCCATAGGGTGCCAAAACGAACTTGCCACACAGTCAAATTATATAGCACCCACAGGGTGTCAATACGGAAAGCGCACCCAGCCAAATAACTCAGCACTCTAAGGGGTGTCAAACAAGGCAAAACCTCCCTAGCGCTTCATGTGTGCCAACATAAAATAGACACCTCACAGGGTGTCGAATTAAAGCAATCACCATACCGCACCTCATGTGTGTCAGCTCGAAACATACACCTCATGGCAAGAGTGAATTTCTCGACAATATTCAAATCAATCTGTTGTGAACGATAATATTATTTGAAATTATTGAAAATTTTACACTGTCCGTCCCAGACATGGGACGGACAGTGTAAAAGTTTCAATAAATTCAAATCTGCATTAATTTTACAAGTATTTCATATGAAATTGTTTGTCAGATGCAATATAACAGTTCTGGGCTGTTAAAATCCTCCAACACCTCACGACAATAAATAATATAATCTTGCAATGGGAACAGTGCGTGCAAATCGGAATGAAGATTGTACTATGACATCTGTAGATAGATTTAATTTAAAAACTGTCTGTGGAACAAAGAGCACAGATTATTAATTATACTGTTAGTTTTATTATACTATTCTCAAATAAATTAGGCTACAGTAATTCTGAGTGCTAATGTGCCACAATAACTGTAACTTCTGTTGGGTTTTGTTACCTCCCGAAATGGCAGTTACCCCATATCTGGAGTATCTTGGGTAACATTGACTTCTCTTACATGAATGCACTTTGTAATGCTACAGTTTAAAGAAACACTTTCTTCAAAGTTCATCACTATTCTTCATTACACAAATAAATTTAGATTATCACTGACATGATCATGTTAAACATCTATCATTTGCTAAGATAGTGTGATCTGGATCCGTGGCTACTCAATAGACTCTGCAACAAGTTGAACAGTATGCTCAATCCTACATTAACTGCTTGTACAGTAGGCCTCAACATTACTTAGCAAGTGCAGAATAAGTAAGTAGGTGCCATGTCCTCCCTGAAAATAGGACAAAAAGAAGAAGAAGAAGTAGAAGAAGGGATAGGAAGTAACGTCCGCTCGTCAGACTTATGTAGCTCCACTCCACTTTAACTGCAATAAGGAGGATGAAAGGAGAGTTAGACCTTTTGATCGGCAAGGTAATGGGTTTGCATACAAACGAATATGATTGCATGGGCTATGACGAACCCTTATTCGTCTGAGGAGCAGATCGATCCATACTCGGAAGTCCCGGGCATTATTGAGCCGTGTCATACCATTCCACTATCTTGGAACGCTGTACCTGGTAGCGGAAAATTACCCTGGCTTGCCTACTTCACACGTGGCCATTAACTGGATGACTGCTATCTTCTAGAACGAACAAATGGTAGCCCAGGAAGGAGAACCTTCTTGAGCGGAAGACCGTTGAAGGTCTTTGCCGCTGCTGAATAATTGATGCGTGAGCACCAATTTCAGGAGCATAACTCCACTGTTGTCACTACACTTCAGTATCGAATTCTAGAAGATCTAGTGAGTCTTTCGGTGGTCGAAGAAGACCAAATAATGAAAGTGTTCTGCAGCCAGAAGAGACCTGAATACGTTTAACCAGTAGCTCCCAACAGACCCAGCTTCTAGTTTGAGTTATGATCACAGTTGTGATGAAATTATCTTTTATATATATATATATATATATAATATATATATATATATATATATATTATATATATATATATATATATATATATATATATATATATATTTATTAGTGTTCAACTTTCATATGGGTGAAAAAAATTCACATTATTGCCTTGCATATCCTCTGGATTTGTGACAGTTGGTGTTATAAACAACTGAGAGAAATATTATGGCCATTAACTGAGAGAAATATTATGGTTAAGTGACAGCTCAAAGCTATTCAAGTTTTAAAAAAGTGCGATTTTTCTTAAAAATTAACAAAAATCAGGAATTAATGTATTATATAATTTACTGTTACACAATACAGAATACAGTAAGCATCCTACACGTGTTGCAGTAGTCTTAAATGAGTAATCTGTTAAGACTGTACAACAATACAACTGTAGTGTTTGTGTTTCTGATATTAATATAATGTCTAACTGTCACTGAAGAGTGAAGATCTGCTTGGGTAGAGCAGTAGGCATCTGCTTTCGGTGGTGTTCGACTACTTGGAAGATGAGCTGACGCTGCTGCTCATCATGTGTGAGTGCCAAGTGAAAGTCAGCTGCCAACTTTACCGCACTCTCAGCACAGTCATTAATAACAGAAAGTTCAGCAACATGGCGGTAATCTTCTCAGCTATTCCACGTTTCGGGATCAGAGGAGAGAAAATCTTGACCGAATTTGAGGGTAGTAAATAGATGCATCGATACTGTGTCACGAACTCAGATAAACTTTTCTCCTGAAATGTCTGGATGGATTTTGGTACAAGTCTAAAATCTATTTTGTTCTGTGGCTTGCGTAATGCGGAAACTAGCCTATTCGTTTATTCTCGTCGGCAAAGACCTTGTCTGAGAAAAGTGACAATCCTGCCAAATCGTCACTGATATACCAGTGATGGCCTTTCATTTTGTGAAGGGCTTCTTCTGCAACTTGGCTATCAATGCTGTGAAATGCTTCCATGCTCTGTAGCATGCACAGATCATTCTAAGAAGCATCACAGATGACGGGAGCAGTGAACCATGCCTTAGCATACAGGATGACGGTAAACCGGCAGATCCTTCTCAGAGCCTACAATTCATCTAGAAATGCTCTCTGAAAAGAAATATCTTCAAGCATTAAATGCCATTCGCCATCCACCTAGCATGATGATATGCACAAGGTGGACTGAAGTGGACACTGTCACCATCACCAATATATGATCGGCTTCACCAAGTGCAACAAGACTGAGCTTTATGAACTCTAAGTAGTCTTGCCGTGGCTGGTTGTCTCTACTCAGCTGTGCACACAGAAACTGAACTACAACTTGGTGGTTCTGCTCTAGCCACATTTTCTCGCTGTCAGTCAAGGAATATGTATCCTTACTAAGAGGGACAAAGTTGCTTTTGTCTATGAGAGGCCACTGTTCTTTTAACCTGGCGAAAATTGCAATTAGTGGCCCAGAGGAGACAAAGAATAAATCAAAAACTCCTGCTGCAATTATTTCAAACATAATATGGTGTTGGTGTCTACAAGTCAAGAATAGTAGCGTTTGTCAAAGGCCTCTTGAATAACGGTTATTGCACCACTGTGGACTCCTGTGTTAGCACTGGTTGCGTCAATACGCAACCCACCCAGCCATTCTGACACCCCTTCTCACTCTCTGAGGATTTCAGCAACCTGATTCCCCATCAGATCCAGGCAGTTTTGGAATGACTAGAAGCATTTCAATTCCTATGCCAGGCACAACTGCCATGCGAACAGCATTAACACCCTCATCATCTGGAAGCAACTTACCATCGAAATGAACAAGGAGTGTCTTAGGCAGAATTTATCTCTAATGCCTTGTTCGATAGAGGAATGGGTCTTCTTATGAGCCTTATACACTGAAGTTGTGTACCGAGTCAGATCATTAACATTGATACCTACTGCCTTTATTGAACAACTGTCTGGAACAATAAGCAAATTAAAATGGTCACTGAAAATCAGCATAGAAAAATACAAATTATAGAACATAGAACACTAAATATACAATATAAGAAAAGCAAGTAAGATAAGTATTCATGGAATAACAGGAATATGCATTGGAAAAACTGAAAAATAGCAAACAACTATTTTTTAACAAGTAACTGCATTTGTCACGAATATCACGATTGTTCACTCCATTTCGAGAATTTACATCTTCTTGAGAGGTCACTTGCTATTGAGATATTGATGTAGGATTTCTGTAGGTTTATTGTGTATATAAATGTCACATTTTAAGCCCCTATGCATGTGATTCCTACTAAATTATTTTTTTCTGAACACCCTAATATATATATGGGTAATTCCGTGGATTTTTTGGATTTCGTGTCCCTCGGCTGTTACAGCCACATTTTTATAGGTATGGAGGCACGGAATGTATCAAAATGTTCGTATTAAACTGTAGAACAAAATCCGCTATCTTTTAAAGATTGGATTGTTCATTTTAAATTTCATTTAACACTCCAAACACGTCAAATCTCATTACAGTCCCGCGTCCCGATCCGTATTTTTCGTTTTTGGAGGTTTACAGAAATTGTAATCTCTTGAGCAGCTATACCAGTGATGCATTTTATTAAAGCTATGAGTGTCCTCTTCCATTTGCATACGAATCGTCTAATTCGGAGGTTTATTTTAAGAATAGCACGGCAAACAATCTTGTCCCTCAGGTCACACCTCATTACAGTCACGCGTGCATTCCTATATGAATCTCGATCCACTTTTAGACGGTAAACGGATACTTACCCCCCTGGACATATTCCCCCGGACATATTCCCCCGGACAGTCACCCCCGGACAATTTCCCCCCTCCCATACTTGGACATTTCCCCCTCAGTGCAACATACACAAAGCTTTCTGTTTTAATGATCAACATATACATACATACATACGTACATACATAAATGTATACATGTATACATACATGCATATATACATACATGAATACATAGTTACATACATACGTACATACATACATACATGTATACATGCATGCATTCATATATACATACATGCATACATACATGTATACATACATGCATACATACATAGATGCATATGGCATATGCATGCATGCATGCATGCATGCATACATACATGTATGTATGTATGTATGTATGTATGTATGTATGTATGTATGTATGTATGTATGTATGTATGTATGTATGTATGTATGTATACATGCATGCATACATGCATACATACATGCACGCATACTTACATTCATGCATGCATACATTCATGCAAAGTCATACATTCATACATCTTATCTTATCTTATCTTATCTTATCTGAACATTTATAAAGCGCTTATCTCAGCAGGACTCTATACAGAAGCGCTCTCAACGTGACATGCATATATGCATACATACAGACAAACATACATACATGAATCCACAGAGGGGGAATTTGTCCAGGGGGAAAATGACCTACTTAAATTCGGGGGGGAAAGTGTCCGGGGGGTTAACTGTCCGGGGGGAATATGTCCGGGGAATATGTCCAGGGGGGTAACTGTCGGCATTCCTTTTAGACGCATCCTACCAGAAACGGCTCGCAACACTGCGGGTAAGAACTATAAATAGAAATAAATAATAATTTTCCTAAACATGTGCCGTTAATTACATAAATAATGAAAATGCACGTGAAAAACTATCAATCCGACTTTTCATATCTGATTACAGTCATCATCTGTTATTTCTAAAGTTTAACTAACGCGTGTATAACCTCTAACGTTTGAACGAAGCATGTGGTCCGAGTAAGAAAAAACTGTTTGCGTTTCGATAGCCCTCATAACATTCGGTGCATATCCATACATAGTGCAGTTCTCTCATTACAGTCACGTCTCATTTCAGTCACACTTAAAATATCAACCTATTATTTCTCACTCATTTCACACTGCATTCTCATTTCAGTCACATTAAATACTGTTATCGTTTCTCATTTATGTCCAGTGATGGGCACTAAACTTTTTTTTCGTTAAACTAAAACTATTTTCCAACTAAAAAAAATAGTTTAACTAAAGTTGGCAACTGATTTTGGAAATTAGTTAACTAAACTAAAAAAGTAGTCAAACTTTTTCCAACTTTTTTCCAACTTTTTGCGACAAACATTTTCACAATAAAAGACGTCAAGTGAACTGTTATAATGCAAAGCGTCAATGACAATTTCACCTTCAAACTATGCAATGTGTACTGTTCTGGTATACAGTTACATGTGTACTGTAAGTAGTGTATGAATTTGAAAACACAGGCTGTAAATGCTAAAACCATGCAGTGTTAAAATGTTTATTTTGCTGACAATGTTCAATGTTCACTGTGGTAAAATTGTTGCATATTGCTGATTTTTTTAGTTAAACTTTTTAGTTAGCAACTAAATTTTTTTAGTTAAACTATGGTTTTAACTAAACTATTTTTTTAGTTAAACTTCTTCCTTAACTAAATTTTTTTAGTTAAACTAAAAGTTAGCAACTTTTTAGTTAACTATTGCCCATCACTGTTTATGTCTCATTTTTTTATCATTACAGTCACACAGTCTCATTGCTGTCACAATTCTCATTACTGTCACAGTCGTTAAAAAACTGAATTGTAAACTAATCAGCATGCAAATTGAGCTAATTAGTGGTTACAATAATAGTAGATTTACAGGTTAACAATTTGGAATGCCAGGTAAACAGCTAGTTTGTCTCACCTGCCTTCACTGGAGATAATAGACTGCTAAATTAACTAAATATTTACAAATTATGACTTACAATAGGCTAAATATGTAAATTATGGTAAACTTATACAGTAGTCTTTTACAGATTACTCAGTAAGCAGAATATCATATGGTCAGAATTCAACTGTTATATGATATAATAATTACTTTCTGATTGTAAATATATATATATATATATATATATATATATATATATATATATATATATATATATATATATATGGGTAATTCCGTGTATTCTTTGGATTTCGGATGTAGCAAATGTTCAAAAATGAAATGTATATAAATGCATAAAACCAAATATTTTCTTGATCTACGATGCATTTAGAATATCAATTTATGTGTTTCCCTGCATAATATATATATATACATATATATATATATATATATATATGTAACGAACGGGTCTGTCCGTTCTATTTTATTTTGATAGTGCGCTCTATTAATTTCCATGGCGGAGATAGTTAGTGCTAAATATAGTTTGGCGCCTAAGCAACAGTGACAGCCAATCAGAGGGAAGCGCGCTATTTTTAAGGTTGGATGTGATTGGTCAGAGCAGCGCGGGAAAGTTTCGCGGGCTTTGAGGTCTATTTAAGGCACAGCGCCGCCATTTTGCGAGGCCAGTCGACGTTAGGTGAAAGTTGTGTCGCTGTGTTGACAGAATTTCTTGTAAACTTCGTGTATATTTATAGAAATACGTCTTTTGCAACATTTGTGATCGGTATTTTGGTAGTGGTAAGTGCCGGATAGACGGTATTCGAAGTTTTATATCGTCTAACTATTGATTTTATGCTGTAGTTAGATGTGGATTTTGTGTGCGCCGTGAAAGTTTATGTTGCGCATTGTGAAATAGCTGTGTGTTATTTACATGGTGTGTGTTTTAGTAGAGTCTGTCGGAAATAAAACCGGAATCCATTAATTTAGTTAATTAAGATATAATTTGTGAACTATTGGACAGATCTTTGATAGAAAGCAGTATTGACACATAGAAACTGACTAAGAGTGAACTTTCAGTTTAACTGCTTACAATGTTCTTTTAATCAATAAATAGTTAAAATCATTGTCATACGAGTCATGGCAGATATCAGTACCGAGAACTGCAGTCAGAATTGTCCGAAATATGTGGTTTAATGAGAGAATTGATAAAGCGCCAAGATGAGCTTGAAAATAGAGTTCATGCCCAGGAGCGGGAAAAGGGGAAAATTGGCGGGAACTTTCGCGCCAAAAATGCTGCTGTGGCGGGAGAATAAACTGCGCCACGCGGAGATGCCTTACACGAATCAGTGTCTTGGACAGACATTCCTGGTACACCATAGTATGAGAGTAGGAACTCGAGTGGTTCGCTCAGTCGAACACCTATCGTTGATACCCGGATGCCCTCTTTCATTATTACAGGAGAGGAAGAACTGGTAGATGATAACCTTTGCCCGGTTTCTCCCTTGCCCCGTTCTCTGTCAATCACTTACCCACATCAGGGCGCGTGGTCGCTAGAGGGCGCCGCGTTCGCCACATATATATACTAGCTGGTTTACCCGGTGTTGCCCGGGGTTATAAGTTTCAATCCCTGTAGCGAATAAGCAACAAATTTAGGTATAAGTTTAAATCCGTGTAGCGAATAAGGAAGAAATTTAGGCGACCTGTGGGGGAGACTGCTTCGCAGTCTTGTGTACGCCTTCTGGCGTATTGCGACCTCTGCCGTGGACTGACTGCTTCGCAGTCGCCCTCTGGCGATGACTGCTTCGCAGTCTCCCGTGGACTGACTGCTTCGCAGTCGAAGAGGGTGAACCCGGCGTTGGCGGGTTAAAGAAATTACACAATAGTTATTTTTTTAATGTTACTTTATTTTAAATTTAACTGTAGAGCTTGGAGATAAAGAACGTTAGTTGTCTTGCCATTTGGTGCCAGAAGAAACAGATTCTTACTGGCCCGCACTGGAGAGCAGGCAACGTACAGCGGAGACTGCTTCGCAGTCTTGTATACGCCTTCTGGCGTCTAGCGACCTCTGCCGTGGACTGACTGCTTCGCAGTCGCCCTCTGGCGGCCCTTGTGGCGTCTGGGGACCTGTGGGGAGACTGCTTCGCAGTCTTGTAGACGCCTTCTGGCGTACAGCGGAGACTGCTTTGCAGTCTTGTATACGCCTTCTGGCGTCTAGCGACCTTTGCCGTGGACTGACTGCTTCGCAGTCGCCCTGTGGCGGCGACTGCTTCGTAGTCCGTTTGTGTTTGAACCTACCTGTGTTACAATTTTGCTGTAAAACGATTAATATAGTTCGAAGCGATCGTTATTAAATTCTTTCCGAAAGTAAACAACGACGCTATGGCCATTATTAATGACGTTGGGGAATACCGGCGCCGGAAATTTCCAAATCTTCCGTACGCGTCCCTGGTGCTATTTTTAGGTATAACGTCATTGTGCTATAATTAATTTGTAGTAGGGAGTGGAAATTTCCTATGCCGTGGGG
Source organism: Allolobophora icterica (assembly GCA_963556255.1). Taxonomy (NCBI): domain Eukaryota; kingdom Metazoa; phylum Annelida; class Clitellata; order Crassiclitellata; family Lumbricidae; genus Allolobophora; species Allolobophora icterica. The sequence goes on along the minus strand of OY744609.1, from coordinate 51,563,094 downwards.
CGAGTTTTTGGCCCTTATCACCATGTTAGCGGTGAAAACGGGGGACGCGAACCCTCCACTGGGTGTCCGATGCCGAGGCCGACACAGCAGTGAAGGTTTAGAGTGAAAAGGTGCAAAATTGTAGAAGTTAAGCCCGGTCAAACAGACAGACACACACACAGAGAATTCTCGCTTTATTGATATAGATAGGTTGATATATATATAGGTTGATATATATATATATATAGGTTGATATGTATACATACATATTTCAGTCTTGCCCCGCCAAAAAATGACGGAACATGTGAAATCCAACAGAGGAAAGTCTAAGCTTTTACACGAACAACATGGATACGTTTTTTCTAAGAAAACTCGTGACCAAGAGCATGCAATCTAGGTATGTGAAAAGCGAGCTACTTGTAAAGCACGTGTGTGGACCACAGGACTTCACGGCGAAATTGTGAAAACGGTAACAATGCATAATCATTAGGGTGGTCCACGAGACAATGGTAAAAATTCACCTTTAGCAGAACTAGTCTCCACAAGTTTAAATCTGTTCTACCTCACCTAAGTAAGATGTGGTCCAAATCTGAAGCAGAGTGGAGCACTTTTAGAGGTGGCTCAAGGCCCCCAACATTTTCTTCCTAATACCACGTACGGCCTCGTGGAAATCATTGACTGTTATTTACTAGTCTAGCCAATTTACAGTTAGACCTGAGCCAAATTGCTTCTGAAGCTTTTTAAACGGTTTCCTGCTCAGAAAACCATTGCTGAATAACATATCCAAAATCCAACAAAATCTGACCGCGGGAACACCCCCAAAAATGAATTTCAAAATGGCGGATTGGCTGTGTCCTAAGAAATACCAGTATTACTACCAATACTTTGCAGCTAGACCTGGACTATATTGCTTCTGAAGCTTTTTAAACGGCTTCCAGCTCAGGAAGCATTGCTGAATAACATATCCAGAATCCGACAAAATTGGACCAAAGGAACACCCCAAAAAATGAATTTCAAAATGGCGGATTAGCTGTTTCCTAAGAAATACCAGTTATACTACCAATAATTTTGCAGTTAGACCTGGACAATATTGCTACTGAGACTTTTTAAACGGTTTCCTGCTCAGGAAACATTGCTGAATAACATTTCTAGAATCCGACAAAATTGGACCACGGGAACACCCCCAAAAATGAATTTATAAATTCAGTCCCCTTGATAAAGTTCAATGTCATTCGTTTTTTCTTATTTCTATTTTAAATTTATGAAATGCTATTAAGCCTATTCAAAAATAATGTGAAAAAAGTACTCCACGATGTCCATAGGCGTAGGCTCTGGGGGCAGCCGGGGCACGTGCCCCCAAAATATTTGTTTAATTCAACTCAAATTATGTTTTCTGTTCCTCAGTGCAGTTTACCGATTTCATGCTTAAATGGTGAAAACTGCCTGACCTTGAGCCACCTCTAAATGCTCATCAATCTCCCTCAAATTTGGTAGAAGTAATAGTGGGCAGCCATAGAACAAAAAGCGGGTTGTGGAGCGCAACTCTGAGACACTTAATTTTTTTGGACCACACTAATAATCATGTTGCTCAGGCGCACGCCCAGAATCGTTGCGACTACGTGACAAACTTCGTGATCGGGCAGAAGAAACACTGGAAACTCCACAACAAATTTTCTCTACTGTGTTAGGAGGAGCCCATGCGAATGTTGTTGCAATATTACAACGCAAAGACTCACTTAAAAGGAATATACGAGCTAAAAGATTAGGTATATTGGCCAGCAAATTTAACGAATACTTTATAAATTTGCCCAAGGATGAAAATATAACTAAGGCTAAAAGCTGGATTAGCGATTAAAATGTAACTAAGACTAGAAGCGGGATCCATGATGAAAATATAACTAAGACTAGAAGCTGGATTAACGATGAAAATGTAACTAAGACTAGAAGCGGGATCTATGATGAAAAAGTAACTGAGGTTAGAAGCTGGATTAGCGATGAAAATGTATCTAAGATTAGAAGCTGGATTAACGATGAAAATGTAACTAAGGCTAGAAGCTGGAATAGGGATGAAACTGTAACTAAGACTAAGACCGGGATCTATGATGAAAATGTAACTAAGACTAGAAGATGGATTAACGATGAAAATGTAGCTGAGGCTAGAAGCGGGATCAATGATCAAAATGTAGCTAAGACTAGAAGCGGGATCTATGATCAAAAATGTAACTAAGAATAGAAGCGGGATCTATGATGAAAATGAAACAAAGACTAGAAGCTGGATTAGCGGTGAAAATGTAACTCAGACTAGAAGCGGGATCTATGATGAAAATGAAACTAAGGCTGGAAGCTGGATATTCGCATTGTCTACCGCGTAGGACAGAGTGGTCTTAACGCCTTTTGCGTCAGAGCCTTGGAAACCTGTGAACCAAGTCAACCGCTTTGGTGATTCACGCATGAAATTAATAAGATCATTCATTTGATTCATAGCATCACGACATTGTGGAATGGCAGACACTGAGTCCTGAAATGCCAGGCTCAGTGAATGGCTTATGCAGTGCACATACAGTGCCTTTGGTTCAATGTCAGAAATTCGTGTTTGTCGTCCTGGTATGTTGTCTGCCATGTTTCTTGCACCGTCAAAACACTGCCCTCGGCAGTTCACTAGGGACAGCTCAAATCGTGTGAGAACGTCGCCGGTCAACTTGTGCAAGGTGCCTGCATCTGTGGCTGCAGTTTCGTAGTAGGCGACAAATGTTTCATCCACGACCAAGTCATTGGAAACAAAACGACTTCTTCTTCTTTAACACTTGCGTCAGTTGGCTCGTCCAACATAATTGCAAAATATTTCGTTTCAATTATTTCCTGTTTATAACTTGATACTGAATTTCCTCATATCGTCTTTTCCACCTCTGTCCGTGACCTTGGCGTCACCTTGGACTCTGAACTCACACTCTCCTCGCATATTTCGCAGCAGTTGTTATTTGCAGTTACGTCAGCTCCGTGTGGTTTCCCGCTCTCTCCCCAGGCTGCTGCTACCCTCGTCCATGCTTTCATTACCTGTCGGCTTGATTACTGCTGTTCTCTCTACGTTGGTCTCCCTCACACTCGACTGCATTGCCTTGAACATGTCCTACGCTCTGTTGCGCGCCTGGTTGGGCGCATTTCTAAGTTTGGTCAAGTCTCTGATTACATGCGTGACGTACTCCACTGGCTTCCTTTTTCGCAACGCATTGTATACCGGGTTGCTTCTATTGTCTGGCAGTGTCAGCTTGGCCGCGCTCCTTTCTATCTACGCGAGCTTCGCTTTCCAGCGTCCGTACTTCTTGGTCGCGTTCACTCCGTTCCACCGCCCGCGTTGACTTGCTTGTTCCTTTCGCTCGCACTGCAACCATGCAACAGCGAGCATTCTCCGTTGCTGATCCTATTATCTGGAATGGCCTTCATCTCGATTTGCGGTCTCTTCCTCGAGACTCGTCCACCTCTTTCTTCTCTACTCTAAGGCTGCTCTCTTTCGCCGAGGTTGGGCTGGGAGCGCCTCTGAATAGTTATCTTGAAGAGCGCGCTATGAAAATGTCTAGTTGATTGATTGATTGATAGGGACAGTAGAAAATCACGAAAACACGGCAAACACGGAAGCCGTGTTTTTCGGCATTTGCCGTGTTTTCCGTGATTTTTGACATTTGCCGTGTTTTCGTAAAAAATGCCGTGTTTGTTGCAATTTTTTTTGGGTCGTGACAGTTTAAAGTTTTGCACAGTCGAAAGTATTTATGAAGACTTACTTACTCACTACTCACTAGTCGTGTTTTCGTAAAAAAAATGCCGTGTTTGTTGCAATTTTTTTGGTTGTGGCAGTTTAAAGTTTTGCACCGTCGAAATTATTTATCAATTTGTCAATGAACAATGAATATGAAAGATAAACATAAAATGTGTTACAAGAAAACTGTGAAATTTTGATGCCGTATTTTTGCCGTGTTTTTCGCGATTTTTTTAAAGTATGCCGTGTTTTTGGCATTTTTTACCGTGATTTTCTACTGTCCCTATTGATTGATAACTACGCAACAGCGACAGTGAATGAGTTCGTTTTGAACAGCAAGAGATACCCACTTGTAGCTACTTCTGGCTAGCCAAGACTTTATCTCGGCGGAGTCATTAGCACTCGAAATGAGCAAATTATCAAAATTGCCAGTTGCATCCGGATGTCCTATTATTGCGAGGCCTTGTTTAAACAGAAAGTTCAGGTATGTAACAATAGTGTATAAGGCCCTGCATCAGTTACAGGCTCACGATGTGCTATGGCACTCAAGCTATGACAAATTTTGATATGGCAAATTAGCACGCATACGCCTAGATGGAAAGTGTCGGTATCTTCTCAACATATCCGGATTCTATTCCTGCGCCGCCACACAACCACTATCATCACCGATTACCACCGTAGGACCATGTTGTCTCCTCGGTTTGACCTCCCCGGATTCTGACCTGGCACCGGAACGGACAAGGCAGCCTGGCTATTGAGGACTTGATTTGATATAACGCCGGTGAATAAGCTGGTCTCCCTGACGTGAAAATTGTCTGATGTACATTGAATTGTAAACTCCCTCTGTCTAAAACAGCCGGAGTACGTGAAGTTTCCGTCAGCTCTGATTGATGCAATGCTAAGTGTTTTACTTAAAGAATTTAATTTGCACACATACATTTACCTGAAAAGTTTCAATCTCTAAAGGTAATTAAGATCACCGTATAGCAGTTGGTTGTTTGGCAAAGTTCTTTGTCAAATCTGGATGTTTTGTTCGAGACCTTTCTCTCGAAGGCGCCAAATTTGCTTAGTCTTTCAGAGAGTTTATTTTCAGATGATATAGGCAATTAGGCATTCACAGTGTTTACATCTCTTTCCCAACAGAAAATGTACCGCCACTATTTATGACAAGACCGGTCAACTGGGTAATAAGAAGCATTTTGATTACACAAGTCCCCCACCCATGTACCATTATAGTTATAAATAATTCTCACATGCACGGGTTTCATGAGGGGTATCATCCTTCCAATCCTTCCATCCTTCCGCTCGGCAGAAGGAAAGAATATCTGCCTTTTGTGAAAACCAACAGAAAAGAGAACTGTCTTCTTTCTGGTAATTCACGAGTAACTGTTCTTCTTGCTTCAGTTTTGTTTTACGTATATTTTCGGATGAACCTCTCTGCTCAGCAGAATTGTTGCATAGGAGTGAGTAGCAAGAATAAGCATGTACTCACATAAGTGAACCGAGCTGAAATATCGACCAAAATAAATACAATGACCAACATCGAGAGATTCATTTATAAGTATGTCACAATATCGCGGCCAAGACCAAACTCACGTCTTATGGCAGCCTATAGTTGGCAGTTATGTCCTTGCCAGTATCTGCATGAAAAATCAGATAGTACCCATCACCAGTGGTCCAGATTTTGAATCCGCATTTGGTAGGCTTTCGGTGCAGTATACTGTTTGAAGTGACACCTTCGTTTGAAGCGTACCATTAAATCATCAACGCGCAGACTCTTCCATGGCTTAAAAAACTGTGAAAATGTGAAATATAACCACTTCGGTTCTCTCTGTTGTCAGCGAGGTTCAGTTGCTTCATTCATTCATTAAACATTCCTCTTGAAATTTGAGCATCGTTTAAGGGAAATTGTATATTGGTCGAACCATTCATGTTTCTTACAGTTTTAGGCTTTGTACTATTAACACAATTTCTTTATTTAGATATTTTATACCAATCAAGGTACGACTTAGTCTGACAAATTTATTTTCCAGCTGAAAATATGTATTTGCCAATGGCGTATTTTCTAATGAACAAGAAAAAGAAAGTACAACAGGGCTTCGCGCGTTTGAATTGATGCCACGACAATTGAGATCCCAATCTCATAGATAAGTCGCGAGGCATACTGTCGTACATTAAGCACAAGATATTAGAAAATATAATTGGAAGAGTCTCAGTAATTTCAGTCGACAGACGCGACCCGAATTGCAGATCGGCATTTGGGCACTAATTGGATTTATTATTAACTAGCTGGATTACCCGGCGTTGCCCGGGGTTATAAGTTTCACACCACCACCACCACCACCACCACCACCACCACCACCACCACCACCACCACCACCACCAACAACAACAACAACAACAACAACAACAACGACGACTGCTTGGCAGTCGCCCTCTGGCGGCGACTGCTTGGCAGTCTTGGAGGCCCTTGTGGCGTCTGGCGACCTGTGGCGGAGACTGCTTCGAAAGTCTTGTAGACGCCTTCTGGCATCTAGCGACCTCTGCCGTGGAGTGACTGCTTCGCAGTCGCCCGCTGCTTCGCAGTCTTGGATGCCCTTGTGGCGTCTGGCGACGTCTGGCGGAGACTGCTTCGCAGTCTTGTAGACGCCTTCTGGCGTCTAGCGACCTCTGCCGTGGAGTGACTGCTTCGCAGTCGACCTCTGGCGGCGACTGCTTCACAGTCTTGGAGGCCCTTGTGGCGTCTGGCGACCTCTGGCGGAGACTGCTTCGCAGTCTTGTAAACGCCTTCTGGCGTCTAGCGACCTCTGCCGTGGAGTGACTGCTTCGCAGTCGCCCTCTGGCGGCGACTGCTTCGCAGTCTTGGAGGCCCTTGTGGCGTGTGGCGACCTGTGGGGGAGACTGCTTCGCAGTCTTGTAGACGCCTTCTGGCGTACAGCGGATACTGCTTTGCAGTCTTGTATACGCCTTCTGGCGTCTAGCGACCTCTGCCGTGAAGTGACTGCTTCGCAGTCGCCCTCTGGCGGCGACTGCTTCGCAGTCTTGGAGGCCCTTGTGGCGTCTGGCGACCTGTGGGGGAGACTGCTTAGCAGTCTCCCGTGGACTGACTGCTTCGCAGTCAAAGAGGGTGAACCGGGCGTTGGCGTGTTAAAGAAAACGCCAGAAATCTAGCCCTCACTGCCGGTCTGTAGTCGGCCTCGCCCTTAGTAGAGCAGACTGGTTGTTTGATATACTGTAAATAATTTAGATCTTTGTCTTTGAACATACATGTGTTAAAATTTTGCTGTAAAACGATGAATATACTTCGAATCGATCGTCATTATATTTTGCGCGAAAGTAAACAACTTACGCGCATTATTAGTGACGTTGGGGAATACCGGCGCCATAAATAGAACCGCAGTGTCGTTAAGCGGATTATTAATGACGTTGGGGAATGCCGGCGCCATAAATAGAACCGCTTGGCAGTGGAATAGGCGAGCTTGCGCGTTATGGACGGTCGGGTGGGTAGCGTTTTTGGGCATTTTCACCATGGTAGGGTTGAAAACGGAGGACGCGAACCCCTCCACTGGGTGTCCGAAGCCGAGGCCGACACATTAGTGAAGGTTTCGAGTGAAAAGGTGCAAAATTGTAGAAGTTAAGCCCGGTCAAACAGACAGACAGACAGACACACACACACACACACACAGAAAGCTGGCTTTATTTATATAGATTGTGTTTAATATTAACGACAACCTAGCCGATATCTTCTCCACCTTCGGCCTTCGTCAATTTATCGATGTACCGACTTGAGGAGATAAACTCCTTGATGTCCTTTCTTCTGACGCCAGGACTGCTGTTTACGATATATGGGTCAGCGACCAGGGGCGGCGTTACACCAGGGCGAGCCAGGGCAAATGCCCTGGTAAAAAGGCCTTTGCCCTGCCAGAATTTTTCCCCTGCCCTGAAGATGTTCGGGGCATAAATCAGCCTCTGCACTGGCTACTTGTATGATTACCCTGGCTTTGCCCTGGTTAAAAAAAATGTCTGGCGCCGCCACTGTCAGCGACTCTGGTCTCGTATAAGATCACAGGCTTCTATTGTGTAAACTAAAGACCTTCTGCATTCATCAACCTGTTAGGCACGTTTATGGTAACATCAAAGCCGTAGATCCTCTTCAGATAAGTCAGTTGCTCGTTGATTCCGATCTCTTCACTTCACCTGTTAACAATGCGGATGAGTTCGCCGAACAGCTAAAGAGAACTGTAACACGCACACACTGAATATAGTCCCCCGAATAAAACTTGTCTTCGGCGACCTTCCAAACCCGTCATAAGTGACAAGATGGCTCTCTGCTGAGGCAATAGCGGCAAAGAGAGAACGTCGTCGACTAGAACGAAGATGGAAACGTTCAGGCTTTGAAGAGGACAGTGTTACCATTATCATTGCCGTCGTACAAACAAACTCATTAACGAGTCCAGAAGCTCTAGCTACTGTCGTCAGCTACGAATGCAGCGCAACGAGCTCTCGTGAAAGAATTGTGTTGTTAAAGCGCGCTATAAATCTTTAGTTGTATTGCATTGTATGGGCCTATATATATTTTTTTCATTAGTTAGCAATAAGTCAACAGTTTTAAACATTGCCTTTAGCACCTTTGCCTGATGCATGAGTCAGTATGATATGTCATAACTGTTGGTATGGCACTATGGCGGTTGTCCCTGTTTGAGACTGCGCATCAACAAAAGTACATATCCGCTGCAGAAATATTGGGCGTTCATGGGCCCCACCTTCATAAATCCGGCCCTGTTCAGCGCTTTTGCAAGTAACTCAAATGCGCTATATAATGTCTTGATACAAACATACATATATATGTTACAGGGAATGTGTATTTTCAGGGAATATGTATATTGCCTGAAAATTTCAGGGTATATGTACATTCCCTGATTCACTCAGGGAATGTATACATTCCCTGAAAAAAACAGGGTATATACATATTCCCTGAAATCTTCAAGTGATTTCTATACACATTCCCTGAAAGTTTTCAAAGACACAGCGACATAAAGTCAACAGTAGGCCTAGTGCTTAGCTAGGGTAATAATTGGTCGCTAATTGGAAGGTTCTATCACTGCGTACCTCCTTTGATGCCCAAACGCCCATATGTTCAATAACTGTACGTAAATATAGGATCAAATCTTCAGAATAAACAACATCTCACTTCATAGAAGAAAGGTTTTAGTAGGAATCAGTGTTACCACTGTTGAAAAATGAAAAACCTAAGCTAGAACATTAAAATACCCAAAGAAAACCCTAGCCATCGGTTTCCACTCAAAACTGAAGTCTCACCTTTTCAAATACTCCTACTCTGACTCATCTGACACTCCGCCTTCCAATTATACTCGCCGTAAACGACACTCGCCTTGACAGCTGCTCTGCCTCACCTGATCTGGTACCCTGGAAATCGGACATGGACCTCTTTTGGACTACTCTCTGGAAACCCCCTTTGATTTGGTTTGGCCTCCTGGAAATCGGACTTGGACCTCTTTTGGACCACTCTCTGGAAACCCCCTGATCTGGTACCCTGGAAACCGGACTTGGGCCTCTTTTGGGCTACTCTCTGGAAACCCCCTTTGATTTGGTTTGGCCTCCTGGAAATCGGACTATGAAACTCAAAAAATAAATTCCTAAGTTTTGAAAAGGGCAACAGTTTACTCCCAGAAAACTTCCAAAACAGTTCAGTCTGAGTCTGCAGTCTCCTTTAGTCTTTCGACTAGTAATATATTAAATATAAATAAACTAGTATAGCATGCATATTGCGCCATTTATTTATTGACCTCGACCATCCAGACCGTTTAAAAAATTGATTAAATGAATTTTAAAACAGGGTTTAAATAAAACAAGAAAAGCCAAAGAAAAACCAAGGTCCAGGAAAACCTCCATTTCCCAAGCTCGGATAAAAACTCAAGATCAATTATAACCCTAGCTAAGCACTAGGCCTACTGTTGACTTTATGTCGCTGTGTCTTTGAAAGCTTTCAGGGAATGTGTATAGAAATCACTTGAAGATTTCAGGGAATATGTATATACCCTGGTTTTTTCAGGGAATGTATACATTCCCTGAGTGAATCAGGGAATATACATATACCCTGAAATTTTCAGGGAATATACATATTCCCTGAAAATACACATTCCCTGTAACATATACATACATGCATAACCGAATTTGCTAACCAGGCCACTAGTGGCTGTGACGCTATGATGATCGTGAAAACAACGACGACGACAACGACGGATTTGATGATGATGGCATGAGGGTGTTGGCGATGGAACTGACAACGAAGATGAATTGATTCAAGGATTATTGTTTCATTTAGGATGGCGGAATATGCGGAAGAATCGTTGGAAGAAGAGGCATCTAAATTCATTGTTGATGAATGTGAGTTGCTTCCAGAGTCGTACCATGTTTTTTATGATCGCATGAAATTTATACGTGCATCGGTTGGGGGGTATGGAATACATTGCGGCAGCGCTGTGGAGTTCTATATACGACCTCTGAATCCATGTGTCACCGACACTGATATGTTGGTTTATAGAAACGATCAGTTGGTCTTCATAGAAGACTTTCCAGTGGTGCCACTTGATGTGAGTGACTTAAGCGATACTATTGAATGCTCCAAGATTGAGCCATACCCCAATTATCCAGGTTTTGTTCGAATTCGTTCTTTAGGGAAAATGTATTATAATTGGAAATGCAAAAGGTATGAATTCAGCCGTGAAACTTCCCCAAGTACATATTCGCATATCGATCTTTATGCTGGCGAGGACCACAATAACGATATTCTTCGAGGTCCAGCACTCACCCTTTATGGTACCGAAGGATTTCCATCAAAAGATACCGTCAAAAGTTTATGGTGCCCTCAGTGGCCTAAAGAAGCCCAAGAATGGCCCAGACGACGCAGAGAGTGCGGATGGCCGACGACTGCTACAATCTCGGATGCTGTACAGAATGGTTGTCACGTTGTATACGCTCAGAATCGTTCTTGCAGACATGATGACAAGCAGTGGAGATTATCATTTTCAGTCGCAGAAGTAATTTTACTTCAGAGTTGGACTAAAACTCAGCAGATTGTCTATCATTTGCTGCGATTCTTCGCCAAAACAGAGATAATAGAGAAGGACTGTCCAAAGGAGGACGAGGTTCTTTGTCCGTATCATTTCAAGACGCTGATGTTATGGGCTTGTGAAGAGATGTCACCCGAATGGTGGAAATCCTCTTCTGTTATCGCGATCTGCTGCGAGTTGTTGAAAAAGCTTTCAGAATGGTTGAAGAGGAGATACATTCCGAACTATTTCATCCGTAAAGCAAATTTATTTCATAAGCCATCGCGCTCCGTAATGCTTGAAAAGACTGAAAGGCGACTAATTGAACACTGCAATCGCGTCATTCTTTGCCACTGGTTCGTGGAAAAATACACAATGCCAGTAATCACTCAGACAATTTTCGAAGATGATTACCCGCCTGCATCTCTTTTTGCAATTCGGAGAACGATGATGTCAAAGACTATGGACTGCTGGCATTCAGCCATGCGAGTGTTAACTATGTATAACCCTGCTCGTATCATAGGTAAATCTAAAAGAAGTCCAAGCAATGAGTGCTTAATAAGAAACTTTGAATTGATAACAAGAATTCACGCGATAACGAAAACATTTGCTGAAAGTTCTTGGCGTGTCACGTACTTTGATAGAGCTCTGTTTGATTTGAATGCAGCACATGGTTTAGAGTGTGGAAATATTTCATGGGATAGCGAACTTTTTGCTGAATATGTCAAAGAGGTTTCCTTCAAGGAAAATATTGTAAGGTGTAAATTTCAAATATTTCCTAATACGTACACAGCAGAAAGAAGTCAGGTTCACTTTTTGCGAGCACTGGATTTCATGACAAATTTGACTGAATCAGATAGGCATTCAAAGTTTCAACTAATAACTCTCATGTCGAAAGAGTGCCTTAGAAACGCCTTAGCATGTGACGATTCTCAATCAGACTCCATTGCTCCCGCAGCTCTGGTCTACCTGGCTGCTCTCCATTTTGTAACATCAGAATACCAAATAGTAATAGACCTCTGCTCAGCGGTCTTCATGAGTCAAACCACCCAAATGGAAACTGAAACGTTGAATGCAGGTTGTTTGTTCTTTATTGACGATGTTGCTAAAATTGTTGGATTTTGTCTCACTTGGAAGAAGTTTAATGAAAATGTGCATTCTAATACGAGGCGGATTTATCTCGATCTGCGTCTTACACCAAAGGTGTTTGCTCAATATTTAAGAGTAATATCCGCCGAAAGAATATCTAAACAAATTGAATTGAATCCTGACCTGCCTACTTCAGAATTGCCGTTAGATGATTTTTTTATGGTTTTAGCAACACAAAAGTCCTGTACTTCGATTACGTCAGGTATGTTTTGTAAAATTGCCAAACCGTGCGTATATCGCAGAATTGCTACATTGACAACAATTGCGCCTCTAAGTGCGAATCCTGTGATACTGAAAGAAAGACTAATTGATGCTCTACATCAGTATGCTTTAGAAAATATGACATCATTCTACAAAACGATTCGCAAAGACTTTGGCATCCAGTGCAACACAATTGACTGTTTTCGTGCTTTGTACCTTTACAAGTGTCGCCAATACGATGAAGCTTTGCATTTATGCGAACGAATTCTGAAGGAGCCTGAACTTCAGAGGAACTTGGAGGAGATGGTTTGGGCGAATATTTTATTGCTGCCATCGCTTTCCTCTTTCTTCGATGGCGACGTACAGCTCTTGCTTGGATTTCACATACTTTTTTATTATATATCACCTGTGAAGAACGATAGTCTGGAATCTAACAAACCTGCCGATTCGACGTTTTCGTTCGGGTGCGCCCTATTCGGCTCTGAACTCTACTCTAACAAGTTCAAACGACCATGCTCTCTTCCTCGCCCTTTGTCCCTTACATGTCACTATTTTCTTGGAACACATTTTCTAGCGAGGTACTTGAAACTCAGGTGCTGTATCGACTGTAATCGTCCGCTTTTGGAAACAACGACTGCATTTGTTGCCATGAAAAGTAAGCTTCCGTTTGAACATATTATTCGCAGTTTTTTTGAACAAAAACTTCGTAAATTTTAGGAATAAACTCGGGGTTTTATCATGTTCGTATTAAATTTGTCTTTTTTATGTCTTGTGTGAAGTTGAAGGCTTTAATTCATTTTCAAAATATCTGTTAGTAATCGTTTGAGTCAGCTGTCAGAAATCTTTTCAGACTTTTACATGCTATCATCGGGGTTGGGGGCCCGATAGCGCATTGGATAACATCTGGCGTAGAGTGCGAGAGGTACAGAGATCGAGTCCCATAGGCGGACATGCTTTGTAGGCTGCAATTTGCGCCGTGTATTGCAGGCTGTCCTGTTAGTAGTTAAGATTTATCGCATAACATGTACATGTACAGCGCAGTGCGTTTGCAGGCGCTTAATTAAAGAATAAATATTATTATTATTATTATTATTATTATTATTATTATTATTATTATTATTATTATTATTATTATTTTCTTTGAAGATATTTTCTTGCAAAGAATGTGAAACTCTATTGTTGTAAAACATGTAATCATCCATGTTCAGAGGCAATGGCTGTAATTACTGCTTTGAAAAAATTATGACCTTCCGTTTGAATACACTATTCATCGGTTCATTGTAAAAGACTTTGTAAATTCAGAAATAAACCCAGAGTTTTATCATAATAATATCCAGATGCTATTTTATAAATTTGCTTTTTATCATATGTGAGGCTGAATGTAATTAACTTATATAGCGCATTGGATAACATCTGGCATAGAGTGCGAGAGGTACAGAGATCGAGTCCCATAGGCGGACTTGCTTTGTAGGCTGCAATTTGCGCTGTGTATTGCAGGCTGTCTGTTCTGTTAGTAGTTAAGGTTTATCGCATAACATGTACATGTACAGCGCAGTGCGTTTGCAGGCGCTTAATTAAAGACTAAATATTATTATTATTATTATTTTCTTTGAAGATATTTTCTTGCAAAGAATGTGAAACTCTATTGTTGCAAAACATGTAATCATCCATGTTCAGAGGCTATGGCTGTAATTACTGCTTTGAAAAAATTATGACCTTCCGTTTGAATACATTATTCATCGGTTCATTGTAAAAGACTTTGTAAATTCAGAAATAACCCAGAGTTTTATCATAATAATATCCAGATGCTATTTTATAAATTTGCTTTTTATCATATGTGAGGCTGAATGTAATTAACTTCTAAAGTGTCCGTAAACCACTGTATTTAATTTTCTAAATCGTTGAAGTATGAGGAATGGAGGATGGGCGAAAACATGGAAAAGGCAGTATTCTCAACTTCAGAATCTTTAGCAACGTCGTGGTCTATTATTACACAGCCAAATAAAGCCATGACATTGGCCAAAACTACTTTCGCGTCAAAGACCACATGCAACATCCCAACCCAGTTTGAGTCTAACACCGTTTACTGAATTATTATGTCAGTAGCGCAAGTTTCTGATTTAGCCAGAGTGGAGAACTTTTTGATCATTCTAATTACACTGGTTATATAATTTCTTGCGTTGGTATAAACTTTTTATCATAGTTTGTATTATGATTTGCAAATCACGACCTATAGCTTAAATTCTATTGAGTTCAGATATAGCTGCTATCAAATGATTGTAGGGGAAAGGCTTGTATTATGGGCCACCTAACAAATTGTTAGATTATTTAGTACAGGAGCAATTGGGTGTATAGTTTTGCTTATTCCATGCATTACTTGGCATTAGTTATGACCAAATGTAAAGGAATGATTGCTTAATCGATGTAAATAAATTTTTAAATAATTATTTTTAAAATACCAAAAATGGCCCATATTACACAACCACGTGTGTAATATGGGCCACCATTGTAGAGATAAAACAATACTGTTACACGTGCTAGACAACTGCCTGATTTTGCAACAGAAGATGAAAATGATTTAAGTTTTAAAGCAATTATCATATTTCAGAGCTTGATATTCTCAGTTCATGCAATTTGCAGCGTTTCCGAGCTGTTTACTGGTATTAAATTTATGTCAGAAGTTTTTAGGCAAAGGCTGGCAATTGTCACAGAAGTAAAACTTAGGATGGCTTAAATTTGCACAGTCTTCATGCGACCAGCGTTGACATGTTGTGCACTGCACCCAGTTCTCTTCGTATGAGACCAGGGATGCTCTGGTCGTTTTCGATGTCTCCTTTAAACTTGTATTTTATTTTGATTTTGATTTTAGTTTGGTCCATTTCTTTAGCAGGATTGATTTAGATACGATTGTTTTGGTGGCTCTGGTCTTTGTCACAACTTCCATATTGAAACTGCCCGTAAAGAGTGTGTAAAACGAAAATAAAATGAAGCAAATTGAACTTGTGAAATCGGCTACAATTGCCATGTATTATGGCTCGTGTAATATGGGCTGGCCCATATTACACAGGCCATAATACATGGTTCTGTGATGGAATGTGTAATATGGGCTGGCCCATAATACACATTCCATCGCAGGCCCATATTACAAACATGGTATGCTTCGGGGAAATCAGTTATAGCGTGACCGTCGAATGTTTTATGGATCCAACAAAGCTATTTTTATATTTGATTAAGAAATTGCTACCTTCTGAAACCACAGGGCATAGCATAGCTGAAATCCTGAGCTACACAACAGCTGCTGAAGTTGAACCAATTTTATAAGCAATATGTACCAAAACTTAAAATTGTTACCGTTCGTGCAGAAGTTATTGCCAACAGCTCAAATTCACAACATGAAGTTGAAATAAGTAGACGGATCGTTTCGCACGGTAAGAGCTCTTCGCAGACATGATAGGTGGGAAAAACAGCCGAGGCCCATATTACACGGTGGCCCATAATACAAGCCTTTCCCCTATATAATTTTAGCTGTTGCTATTGTCTTACGTGCCTAAGGAAAAGCCACCTATTTGAAGTTTATGTTTGCTAATATATTTGAATTACGCGACCCCAGTACAATAGTGTAAGTCGCTTTAAGTGTTAATATATACTGTTAAATGGCGGAATGTTGTTCATGTGAACCTGTTGATTCTTGGCTATGTAAACGCTTTTAATGATATATTCCAATTCAACTGCATTTTAAACAGTAAGGATTACCTAGACATTGTCTTAGCTCTCACGGAGACCTGGCTTGATACTGATACAGCCGCTACTGTAAATATATGTGGTTATCACCTTGTACATAAATCACGAGCTGCTGGTCGAGGCGGTGGCATGGGTATGGAAATGTTGCTAAAGGATGGCATTTTTTTTATCACACACGACCTCGCGGTACATAACCATACCCCCCCCCAAGCATGGGCGGCGAGGGGGGATAAGACCCCCACCTTTAAGAGTGGGGGGCACCATGCAATTGTCCCTCCCCCCACATTTTGACGAAACACCAAAAAGATCAACCAATTTTTGGGGGACATCTTTTTTGACCCGATCAGCTCAAAGCTCTTTTTAACCAGATAAGTTCAAAAGTGTACCCCCACCTGTCAAACAAAATCGCCGCCAGTCCCCCCAAGACCTTCGAAGCCTATTCATTCGTGCATCACTAAAGAAGGTACCTGCTTCTTAGTTGCTATATGTAGACCCTCTGGCACCAATATACAGGAGTTTTGCTTGAAACTTGAGCATATAATATTATATCTAAAATTGCCCTTAAGGATAAACATATAATAATTACGGGCGACTTCAATATTGATCCGTTGAGAACAGAGGATCACTATGGAACCAGTTCCTTTATTGATAGCATGTCCGTCCATAATTTTCTACCAACTATAACAAGACCAACAAGAATTACTACCCAGTCATCGACATTGATCGATGATATTTTTTACAAGCGCTTGATATAATATATTGGAATCCAAGGCCATCGCTTCGGATATATCAAGCCATCTGAAAGTTTTAACTTGCTTCGATTTAGAAATGCCCAATAATGGTAATTCTTCACAAAGCGACTGTCGGGATTATTTATGTCATTAATGAATATATACGATAACATTTCAAGTGCATTTGAAAACAATGAATATTACTTTTTTGATCTGGCAAATGCCTTCGATACCGTGAATCACGATACAATTTTACTAACATTATCCAACTATGGTATCAGAGGCACCCAACTAGCTTGGTTTATTAGTTAGTTAGATAACCGACTTATTATTATTCGTTTATTATTATTCGTTATTATCACCACTCGCTGTCACACCTCAACATGGTATAAGACACAAGGTTAAACTAATAGAATGAAGAGTTGCTTGATTTAGAGAGCAATGGAGAAAGCGGATTCTAATTTTCTCTTCCCTCTGCTCTTCCACCTCTAGCCTACATAAACGACCTCCCAACGTATCTCCTATTCTGTCATTTATTCTATTCGCTTTGACAATCTAGTCTTTTTTACCATCTACCAGGTAATTGAGAACATCTCTTTTTCTTAACTGTAGCAGCTTTATACATGACCACAAAATTTTCTTGTTGTCTATAGTATAATATTAAATGATTTACTATGGTTTTCCAGTTGATAGTAATTGCAAGACTTTCAATTAGTATGAATGATTTATTTTGGAAGCAATTTCCTCCATTCTCTGTTTATGCTGCATTCTTCAGCCATATTAAAGAACATATGAATTTGAACCGTGTTGAAGTTGTAAATGTAAATTCATGCCTTTATATCATCATTATCAAATGAAAAGTCAATTTCATCAGAAATGTAATGTAATGTAAGTCTGCGAAGTCTCTTAGCGCCACAAGAAAACCGCTTAAAAGAGAGTTGATTTTCCCAGCGCCGTATCCATAGGCGTAATTTGTGGGGCGTACGAGGGGTCGCTTCTCATTGGCTTTTAGGTAGATTTGAACCTGTGGCCCTCCGGTTACAAGGCACAGAACATATCGCTACACCACTGCGTTCCACCCTGTATGTAGACAGAGTGAGTAGTATGTACCACAAAAGTACGAAAGTACTTAGATACACAGGTAAACCGAGAGCCATGCGAACTGAGTCACAGGCAGTCAGACAGTCACAAAGGTCACCCGACAGACTGACCACCGTGACCGGCCCACAAGCAGCAATGCCCCACAGATCTGGGCCACGGCTACTGCAGGGCATATTTTAACTGTATAACAAGTGGGACAAATGTCCCAGTAGTGTCAGGATTTGTCCCAGTAGTTAGGCTGATTTGTCCCAGGCAATGTATGGTTAAAGTATAAGTACTGGGACAAAATGTGAATTACTAAAGAGAAGTCATCAACGGTTTTCGGGAGGTGACATTTTTGTGGAGATGACTTCCTAAAAAAAAGGCATCAACTTTTTCGGGGAGATGAATTCCCAGAAAAAGGTGATCAAAGTTTTTCAGAGACGAGTTCCAAAATTTTGTCCCAGTAGTCTAAATTCCTTAAAATATGCACTGGGCTACTGTAACTCTTCATGGAAAGGTCTGACATTACTCTCACTCTCCGCCTTATGGTCGTCATCTTAGTCATATCGGAATGTGGTGATGTAAGTCAAAACGCAAGCATCTATATGACGCCCTGGTACTTTTCAACTTTGACTTTCGACTTATTCCAACAACACCTTGACTTTACTTTGTAACATTGTATATCGAGCCTGCTTAGGCTAAACAAGCTCTTACTAAGCGTTGACTACAACAACGTAGAGTCGTAGACTACAAATTCAAGTAAGCCTACCCTTCCAGATTACCCACATCGGGCCCAAGTGGGACTAACAGTATACGAGATCCTTATGGAGCCCATAAACAAAATTAATGGGAATACTGGCACTCTGGCAGGGTAATATGTTCAAAATGGTCTCCATGCGAAAAGCGAAAGTGGAGAAGAAATTGGTACCCACTTCTTAGACAAAGGTTACGCCCCTGGCCACATCAAATCAAGTCCGAAGGGGCCAGGTGTGTGGTCAGTTTTGGTGCCTGGTTAGAATCCGGTAGGGATCTAGCCGAGGAGACAGCATGGTCCTGTGTGGATCGTTGGTGACGGTTGCTATTTAGTGGTACAGCAGCAGAGCTATAGGATAAAATAGCATGAAGAGTTTGAGTTTCAGTCTTGAGTGGAGAGATGTAAGAGAGACAATATCTCAACAAAATAAATTTATATTATACAGTATAATCTCATGAAAAATAACTTTTGCATTTAGTTCGACGTGTATTGTAGCACCTGAACTACTCATTCAGTTTCTTCCATTAGTTCTAGCTCGCTAATGCAGTATTTTGATATTTTTCATAAACAGTAGACCCTACACGCGATACGGAAACTTTTGAAAGATCGCCTCGAGCATAAATTTCTTTGAGTTTTTACTGCATAAATTATGCAATTCAAAGGTATGGCCTTGTAATCAAAAAGAACCATTGACATTGTCTGTGAACGACCAATTCTGGAAATGTAGCATCCGACTACTAAAAGCGATGATATTTGACCTCTGCGCCTGGGTTCAATTCTAATTGCGTCATGCTATATTGTATAAATATAAATTAAAGCCCATGTAAAGCGACATAATGTACAGGGTGAAGATGCATCCGTAAAAATATTGCATTTGGTACGCGTGACCGTTGACGTTATATAGCAACTGTCAGGCTGAACTGCTAATAGGAATTATATGACTGCTTTTATATAGCGACCGTATGGCCTC
>OY744609.1:51491162-51538662 GCA_963556255.1 Allolobophora icterica | reverse complement strand
GGTCATCGATCAGGCATCACTGCCCAAATTGCTCTATGCCCAGTCGCAGACGGACGGACTAACGGACAGCCATACGCGCCCAAATACGCTTCATCGGTTCGATTATATTATGGGGACAGTAAATCTTTCGAATTTCGCCCACAGACGGAATAAAACCCAATGACACGACAGGCCTTCGCGGCGGAGAAGCACCAGAACCGACGGCCACGCGGCAAACCGCACGGGGTGCGGTAATGCTTGAACGTGGTTCTGAACTGTAGCACACGAATCTCTTGTTTGCGTATATATGAATACAATGTTGCAAAATATAATAAAAGGTATTTTGTACCTTTTACAGAGCAATGTATCGTAATACAATGTTATGATTTCAATGTACCGATTTATAATGGAATTTAATTCAATTAAAAACCTTTTATTGATACAAACTGTAATTCTATGCTGGATGACACATCAATGAACAGATACCAAGGGATGAACCCAGAAGATGCAGTAATGTTCCGCTAGTAGGGAACCCGGTTTCCTTAGTAAGTTACAGGTAGCAACAGATAATATAATATTAGTGTGCATATATTATGTATGTATCTTGGCAAAGAGAAAAGAAATCCCTGATATCAGTGAGAAACTATGGAACAGGTTAAATCAATTCTCTTTATTTCCGCGATCTATACTCGCATAGGTGGCAATAGCAAAGGAGAGTTGAACGCACCTAAAAGCAGTTGGACGAATGACAGGGGTGCAGAGAGATACTGAAGAAGAAATACAAGAATTAATGGGGTCATAAAGAACAAGAGGCAAGAATTAATGAGGTCATGGTGGAAACTCATCTTCCTGTATACGGACAGAATGCTGGAGAATGAGAAAGCAAACGAGAGCAACATCCTTTTATCCCTTTTATCAGTTTTGAGTTTCCTATGGAAAATTGTGGGACTACAGAAAATTTGAAATGTAAATGCATGCTATTGTATAGCGACCGCGTGGCCTCAACATTGAATGGCGAGAGCCGTTGAATGGGCAGACAAAGCGGCTTTGGAATGAATTCGTTCAGCGAAGACTCGGAGGGTTTGGTGACGTGAGCAGAATGCCAGCTGATCAACTCCCACACGGGACGCTACATAGAAGATTTGAAAGAAAGAGAACAAAGGAAGACCACAAGACAACACAAGAGAGACAACACAAAAGAGACAATATCGACGAAGACATAAGAAGAACTCGACCAAACATGAGACAAGCACTAGGTTTGACAAATGACAGAATGTTTTTATAGAATTTTGTCGCACCATTGCAATAATTGCCGACAAATGACTGAGTTGATGATTGTGATAGCGACGACGATGATGATGATGACGATCATGCAATGTAACGTAACATTTATGTAACGCCTTACAAAAAGCAAACTGTAACCTTATAGGTAACCATCATGGGCAACCGCAGGAATATATTTGAGGGGGCAAAATATTTGTAGGGGCAAAAATTTTGTTGGAGGAGCAAAATGACGTTTTTGCATAAAATGAACACAGAAAAAATGACAACTTTAAAAATAAATAATGGTCAAGGACTTTACCTAAATAATTAAGTGTTTAGTCGCATTTAAGATCATGTTGGGACTGTGTTAATAATCATAATAATCAAAATATTGTATTTCTATAAAATATTTGCAAATCCTCCCTTCGGACGCCCATGGTAACTGTATTAAACCTAATTCATAATAATACCTTACCAGAACTCAAATTGTGACTTTAACCTTTAACATAATCGAAAGAAGGAAAACCTTACCATACCTCGAAGTGTAGACATAATCTCGAACACTAACCCATCTAGAAAAACACTCCTCTCATTTATCTCACTCTCACTGACGTGATATGTTCAGGCTGGGGGAAAGAAATCATTCATACCCACAGCTGGACCAATCTTCTCTAACCTTATCAACCACAACACATAGCATGACCTTTTGCTCGAAACTCACTGCACCCGGTGCGGTTGGCCATCAACCCTATCGTCGCACTTGACAAGAGCTCTTCGTCGACGTCGGAAAAGCGCCACCTAGCGAAGCCGCCAAATGCAAATGACGGCGCCCTCGTGCCTGTCTCTGAGCACGTGATTTATTGCGGCCATCTTAGGAAAGAGATGTGCGCCAGCCGCCATCTTGTGAACCAGTCAAGAGCGTCGAGGAGGATGTGTGGGGATGGGTGGAAGGGGTGTTTGGTTGCGGAGGAAGGACTATTCGCGCCAACGAGAGATAACATTGTCCAGATGTTTGCTTTATTATCTACACGTGCATACATATGAGCATATATATATATATATATATATATATATATATATATATATATATATATATATATATATATATATATATATATATATATATATGAAAGATGGCTAATGTGTTTGCCTTTCACCTCAACGTCCGGACTCCGGAGTTCGAATACCGCTATATCACGTGACTCTGAAATGACGCAACCCTTTTAAGATAATGTTTTCCGATTGCTTTGGTTGCTGCTGTCCTGTATGCGCCTCAGCCGAAATGTCTTTCAGCTGTCACGACCATTCTTCTGAGAACTATTGTCTACGACTTCCGAGGTTGTCAATCGGTCCGGTTTCGACTTTCGATTTGTAGCGTAGCATTAAGAAGTCGAAATGTGACACACACAGTCATTGAGTTTGTTATGTATGAATGATGAAAAATCAAAAAGTTAATACAAACATTAAGCAGTGCTTCAGAGTTCGGTATAACATTCTCTACACTCGAAAATCTGTCAACGACATTATTTTGTAATGCAAAGTATCAACTGAGCACCCGACTGACTGTTGCTACAAATGTCCGTTAACGCTCTCTGAACAATGCATTTTCCATTACATTTTCAAATAATTTTCCTCTACATTTTCAATGCATTGTCCACTACATTTTCAACGCATTATCCAATAAATAATCGATGCATTTTCCACTACACATTCGATGCATTTCCTACTACATTTCCAATGCATTTTCCACTAAATTTCCGACGCATTTTCCACTACATTTTCAAAATGCATTTTCACTACATTTCCAATGCATTTTCCACTACATTTCCAATGCATTTTCTACTACATTTTCAATGCATTGTCCACTACATTTTCAATGCATTTTCCACTGCATTTCATAGGCTCCTTCCCGCAACGACCAGAGAGATTGCCGCGAGTCGTCACACGGAGTCGCCTGAGCATTCTCAAACTCGCAATCAGTGAATCATGGGATAAGCTTGCTGTGAAAATCGCCAAACAAGGCGGGGAATATGATAGGTATCCTGAGATTGCTTCACATAATTAAATTGTGCAGAGCGCACTGCCAAGGCACAGGCGTCGACGAAGCTTTGAGAACTTGCGCAGGAATTGAAATCTAATCAAACTTCAAAAATTATCTTTATTCCACTGACTAACAAACGCCTCAAATTGAAGAGTCAGAATTGAGCTGGACGTGATACGTAATCACCGTAATGATAGATATTATCATTTGCTTTGACTTTTCCAGTGAACTCTCCACTTTACTTCCTTACTTACCTTCCCGCTTAGTTAAACCTCGATAACTCTGCGTACGTTAATATTACATCACCGTAATGACGTCGTCGACGGTGAGACAAACATATTTTCTCCGTGATATTCTACGTCCATACGTCTGATGTCTCTAGTCGGAGCGCTCGTTGGAATTATATCCGGATCCCGTCCTCGCCGTCTGCGCCTTTCCTGGCTTCCCTAATTAATCACCACGCAGAAATGATAACACAGCTGGTCGCGTCCGGCTCGGATTAAACTCTCGTCAGTTGCCGGGCGCGCGACTGCGCTGTGGGAACCGCTACATCCGGTCGAGTGAGTCGGTGATTTACAGCGTCGCAGGCTGACCTTCGGGTCGGGAAACTCATTAGTCCGGCGGTCTACGTTCCCCGATGCAATCGCTGACAGATAATGGGAGATAACTGTGGGCGTGAGTCCGCTGTTAATGTTCGTCTAAAATGCATTTGGTCGCATGATTTGGCAGTTAACTTCGTGTGATATGCAACTGGGTCAGTTCACTCGTTTATGATAGCATCTAGGCCCCTATAAGTGAATTGCTCTATTACACTGTTATTGGTGCTTAGTCGCTTTATCTGTAGCTGATGGTTGCGCCATATATGTTTATAAGCCACCGGTTCGCATGTTTTGGCTGTTGACTTCGCATAATTTACAACTGGGACATTACACGCAATCATGGTTGTAAATTACTGAATAGCTTTATTCTACGGTTAGTGACTCGTAATAGCTAATGCCACTAGTGTTGATGGCTGATAACCTATCGTGTATGGCATCAAGACATCAATCTGTATCCTAAACGGATGGCAGATACAGTCAGTGGCGTAGCTAGGATTTTACCATAGGGGTGCGTAATGCGAAGCAGTAGTCTTCACAGAACCTATGTACATAAAGTTATATGGCGAGTTCCATGCAGAGGCATAGAATTGTAGATAATCAGTACTTTCTTATATAACAGATTCACAGCGTAACGTAGTAGGCCTGATGTTTCAAGAAATGACGCAGATGACTTATGCACTACTTTAAAAACAGAGCACAGACTTAGTAATCAGCTCATTAAACACTTAGCCTGTGTCCTTGTCTAATCTTTTTAGGTTGAAGAAGAAGTCAATACATAATGACAACAAATTATGGATGATGAAGGCATTGGCATGGCCGATTGCAACATACGGATGTGTGACCTGGACGCTAAGGAAAAAAGAAGAGAAACGAAAGGCTCCAAGCGTTCTGGAACAAGTGCGTCAGAAAACTGCTAAAGAACTCCATGGACAAAAAGTATACACGCTGGCGAGGACCAAAAGCGAACTGCTGAACCACGTCGGAATCCGCAAGTAGGCCTACAGTGCTTCGGATACATCATGAGGCAGCCGAGGGACAATATGGAAGGCAACTGATGACGGGTCTTGCAGAAGGGGTTCGCACTTCGCAACCGCGATAGACTAAGAATATCCTGGATTGACAGCATTATATGATGGCTTGGACTATCTGGGACCAGCTTAATGGTTGCAATACGAGATAGAAAACGTTGGGCAATGTTGATCCATTCCTGTAGCCTACCATCGCAGAGCGACGACATGACATGACATTTGTTGATATATAATCAATTTGTCATAATTTGTCATGTTCTGTCGACTAACGACAAATATCCTCCACAATAATGTTCTCTGCAGTTTATCTTACTCGAGATGCGACAGTTTTATTAACTATAGGCTATTAACTATTTATTAACTATTTGCTATTCATTTATAAAGACATACGAACAGTAGAATTTTATCACAGGGTGAGTAGACCTGCTGTGTAGCAAGCCTACGCAACAGGCCTAGGCCTACGCACTTTCTTTCTAACTTTCTCAATACTACTTTCTTATTTTAACATATTCACAGATTTTTAAAGTTTGAGGTTTAGGCTAAATATGAACAATGTGAAGCAGATTTACTTGTAGGATACTTTAAACGCATCAACAACAACTGCTATTCTGAATTTAGAAGTTCCTTTCCATCAGTTAATTGAGTTTTAGTTTCTCTGGTTCAAGAAAGCTTTAGCCGTCGATTTTTTTTCCGTCATCAACACTGATTGTCCTATCTTGTGAATGTAAGCCATAACCAATCCCTGAATATTGCCAACGGTCAATCTTGAGCATAAAAAGGTTTTTAAAAGTTTCATGGCTAGAAAAGGTACGTTCTGGAGTCGCCGTTGTTACAGGTAATTCATTAATTGCAAGAATTGTTATAGCGCCTCTTCAGGGTATCTATTCAGGAGCTCTCCCGACCCATGCAGCCTCGAATTAAACAGACAGTTTTAAGATTGGAATAACAGTACCAGAACCCTAGGCAACAAGCGCAAGCCAATTCCAGACAGAAGGGCCAACAACAGAAAAAGCACGTTGCTCTCTGATAGAGGTTTGTGCGTGGGGGACAAGAAGCTCACGTTGCGTGGAGGAGCGGAGAGAACGGCGGCACCGCACATCCAGGGTGAAGCGACAAAGCTCCCTCAGATAAGCAGGGGCGTAGCGATATTCTTACCATATTTTGCACTTGACAGGGGGTGCGTACGCACCTTACGCACCTTGTATGGCTACGCCATTGGATACAGTGTAGGTCTGCTCAAAACTGAAAACTCCCAGTTGTACAAATATTTCTCACGCGCGTCGGGACACTACCCGGAACGCATATATTACAATCGCGGATGCGTAATATATACATAGATGTGTGTTAAAAGTCCAATGGCGTTAGCGCTCGCCATATAGGCTGTATAGGCATTAGGTTATCCACATATTACGTACGCAAAGAGGGGGGTCGGAATTCGGCGATTTTGCGCACCGGTGCGAACGGGGGGGGAAGGGGGCAAAATGTGTACGTATCAAAATAAATTTCTAATTATGACGTCCACATTAGCCTATTTGTAACTCTGTATTGTCATATAGTCGTTCGATGGCATTTTATTACATTATATAAAAGCCATGTGCAGTTATTCTGTGCTGTGAACGAGACACCTATAATTTGTCTATATTGGCCCTCACTCATCCTTCAATCGGGCTTAAAGTGCAGACAGTCGCTGCCGAGACACTTTCTGCAGCTGGTCTTCGGGGGGTGCGTCAAGCGTATGTACGCAGGGGGGTGTGGAAGAAAGTACGCTTGCGAACAGGGGGAGGGGGTCCAATTTTCCCGGATTTTTGCGTACGTAATATATGGATGGCCCCTTACAATGTATATTACAATGGGCAAATTCTTGACTGACAATAACTGCATAGCTTTATTATATTAGCAGCATTGGCAAATTGCACAATGCTGGTAGTGAAGAAGTTACTAACTATCGCTAAAGGAAACGGTAAATATGTTTTTTTTTCTATACCTTAGGGCCATCAAACAGCCCATGAAAACCATGTTGATTGATCTGAGTCTGTCGATTTAATTCTCATTTGGATGCCTAATTATCATTTATCAAAATAGAAACTTATAATAAAAACTCATCATCAAATTTGGCGCCCCCCACCCCCAAATTTGGCGTGTCGCGTACTGCCTAAGATCGGAACTGCCAATATTCTCAATAATTAACTTTCAGACTATAGCTAGTTGTTGGATTACTTAATAGCTTTCGTTGTGCGTCAATATTTTTATCATCAGAGTTGGACGAAGATAATATTAAGATTAGAGGTCAAGCTCCCCTCCCCCATTGACTGTGCCAAGCTAAAGCCATCGGCCTTGCATTCTGGTTCGAGCCACCCTTAAGATATAGACGGATTTAGAAAGTTAACTCGAGCAAGCCGTAAGAGTTGAACTGTGCAAACGATACAGTTTAATGAGAGAGTATAGCGCTACACAAATGCCAAAAATAAATCAGAAGTAGGCCTACCCTCTGAAGCTCTGAAGCCGACGACGTTGACTAGGAAACACACAACCGAGCAAAGAACTTCAATGAGGAACATCAGCAAAGCAGTCGTGGCAACTATCCACTGTCTTCTTATAAACGATATTCGACTCTCTCCGCTCAAAGACCGAGACAGCTTGTAACCGTATCCAATCTGCGAACAATTAACGCTGTATCAGAAAGATGCTACATCCAAACTATCGCAAAGACACATCATATCGTCATGACTTACTCCATTACAACACCGCAAATGTAGTTGTGGCTAATAGATACCTTATACAATCTAACATCCGTTTTTGACAAGTCACGATTTTCTGGACGCAAACTGTCCGGGATTTGCACGAAATAACGAAGCTATACTATATCGAAACTACTGAAAAGGCATATATCATATCGTCAATACGCGTTGCTTTTGGAATTATTCCGGAAATTTAACCACACTGCAATATGCATCGTGACTCAACGATAATGAAGACGATTCGCGTATACGAGTGGAATTGTCCTAGAAAGAAATACTGTGTCGCAAAGTTGTAGAATGTAGATCCAAATACGACAACACTGATTCACAATTTCACATAGGTATATTGACTGTCGGTGATAAAGCATCCAAAGTACAGCAGTACCATAGTACGGCACTGTATCCAAAAATGTATATCTTAATCAATAGGAAGTTACTGTGTCCCAACAGAAGCGAAGCAATCTTAAAAACTACTACGATATGCCGAAATTTAACGACAATTCGCAACGATATCACAGCCGTATTCCGCAACGCTTGCAAGGATACCGTATCACCGCGATATAAATTGATTTTCGTGGCGGTGGAGATACGCCTTATCGCGTCTGCGTCTCGTAGTCACGAGACCACGTATCTGCGTCCGCGCGTTATTTACGCACGGTGGACGTCATCTTGCGAACAAAGACGACGATGCTAGCAGCGTTTGCAACGCCACAACTCAGTCTCCCGCCGCGCTCCTTCGTAAATTCTACTCTCGACAAGACGACGGGTATCCGTCCAGCGAGAGCATTGACCAACACCAGACCGGTGACGCCGACAGAATGGCAACCGAGCGCCGTGGATGATCGAGGAAGTGGTGGCCGTGCGTGTGTTCGCGTTGGTGCTGCTGAGAGACGGGCTGCGATTAGAAGGACCCTCTGCAGCATTAGGCGACGTTCGGCGTCTTCTTTCATCTGTGATCGGATGGCGGAAGCACGGTGTGTATATGTGCGCGTGACTGTGTCAGTGGGTGTGTATGTGTATGTGTGTATATGTATGTGTGTATGTGTTTGTGTGCGTGTGTTTGTGTGCGTGTTTGCAAATGGGCGTACGCAGATATGCTATGTTGTAAGTTCTTAGAACTGTAATGTAACACGGTGAATTTTAAAATTAAACGAACTGGAAAGGACGAAACTGCAATGCACAGAGCTGCACTGTTGACACACCCCAATACTATACAACGATATCTTACAATACCGCCTATATACTCAGAAGATATAGCATTATATACAGTGTAATGGGATGCACTGTGTTAATTCAGTGTCTTTCTTATTCGATGAGCGTCCGTCACAGTCGAAATTGACCCGCAACACACGATTAGGGTCTTACCCCTCACTACCCAGCACTCCCTCATAGATAACAGGAGTCCGTATACAATGAAACTCCGCAACTTCTCGTAATCTGGCAGTGCCAGTCCCAAGCCTGGAATTAAGTAGGAGGGCGACGCTAATGATTTTTGTTATCACAGTGTCGTTAAACTGAAACTACTACTACTACTACTACTACTAGTAGTACTACTACTGCTACTACTACTACTACTACTACTACTACTACTACTACTACTACTACTACTACTACTACTACTACTACTACTACTACTAGTAGTAGTAGTACTACTACTACTACTACTACTACTCTGGATAACAAAACAACTATCCTGGTCTACATGATTGGACGCTTTGGAAGTAGTTAACAACTATGGCGAGGACGAAGATGGTTTCTCCAGCGCCCGTGTGTGTTACCGTCAGGCGTGACCGTTAACTGCGCGAGGCTTTCGACAGAAGCGATCAACGCCGTAGACGAAAGTGGTGCACCATATAAATGGCCGATCGTCGCTTGACCCGGTGTCGAACTGGAACCATTTACCATCGATGAGTTCGGTCCTTCCGTCTCGGGTCAGCGCTCCGAGCTATTGCCACTCGCATCCATCCAAGTCCGATTCAAATTAAGCGGCTTTTATTCCTCACGGTCCGCGTAGACCGAAGTTAATCTGTGGCCGGGATTAACCAAAGAATCCGCCCGACCTTTGAACCGTCACGAGGGCATCTGTAGCCCGCGCGGAAATCGCTTTCGGATGCCCGCCTCTCCCTCTCGATCTTCCCTTCGGGCCTTTCCTAGCTTTCCGTCCCGTATACCCACCGCCTGTCCCTCTCTATCTTCCCTTCCCTAGCCTCTCCTCCCCACCGATCCCCTTCTTGGCCTCGGGGTAGGATATTCCCCGCGAATTGTTCCCGCCGTCAAGTCCTCTGTTCAACGGAGCGATCGATCAAGCTGGCCCGACAGACGGACGGACGGATGACTACAGCAGATCGCAAGGTTGTTCGCATGTTCTGCGTCCTTAAGAAGAACGCTCTACTATATTTGGTCCGTCGCTCGTTCGACAATATTTATTTTACGAGATCCGCAGAACACAGCTCCATTCCGCTCCACGAGACTTCCAGGGAATCGCTCGCCGCATCGAATAAATCACACCGGGTGAAGTAAGGTAATTCCAAGTAATGTCGCCTGCGTCTAACGTAATATTGCGCAAGTTTAATAATAGTAATTGCAGCAGAACACGTTTGCATAGCGCCTTCAAAATCTCTTATTGGATCCCTGTAGATCTGCGTTTCTATTATTCCAACAGAAAACGGAGAATGTTCTTCAGCGTTTCATGGCAATGTACTGTCCTTAGTAACTAACTTACCGCACTCAATGTAATGCAGTATACTGTTCTGTAATGTAACGCACTATAGCGCAATGTCAAATGACACAAAGTAAATAATGTGACGTAATGTAATTAAATGTGAATGAATGCGATTGCAGTGTCTGCGATGTTGGTTGCTGAAAGTTGCTGCGCGTTGCGCAGATGATGTAATGTAAGAAATCGGAAATCGGACTTAGACCACTTTTGGACTACTCTCTGGAAACCCCCTCTGATCTGACGTAGCGCTCGTGAATAGGCTGGTGTCCTGCGCTTGGCCTTCGAGTTGCGCTCTAGAAGTTTGGAGATTACGATTACGATTACGATTAGAGCGCTGAACTGTCAATCGAGACTTCTGGTCCATCTGCACCCATAATCAACAGTAGTGGAAAACCCCCTTTGATTTGGTTTGGCCTCCTGGAAATTGGACTTGGACCTCTTTTGGACTACTCTCTGGAAACCCCCTCTGATCTGACGTAGCGCTCGTGAATAGGCTGGTGTCCTGCGCTTGGCCTTCGAGTGGCGCTTTAGAAGTTTGGAGATTACGATTACGATTACGATTACGATTAAGAATTGGTCACTCTAGACCAATCACTTGGTTTGATCATACTCCGTATATCTATTTATAGACAACCAGCTAT
This sequence comes from Allolobophora icterica, assembly GCA_963556255.1. NCBI lineage: Eukaryota > Metazoa > Annelida > Clitellata > Crassiclitellata > Lumbricidae > Allolobophora > Allolobophora icterica. The sequence continues at coordinate 51,527,654 of OY744609.1, read as the reverse complement.
CAACGTTATCCTTAAAAGCCCGACCTGTCAAAACCTGTAACTTACCTCACCCGATGCATTTGCCCTGTTTAAGACTAGATGATCACGGGCACTAACCCGCGAACCGTCCTGCAAACGGGAACAACGCGTGAATGGGATTATTTTTATAGCGCTCTATTTTACAGGCTCTGTTCGTCGACATTACGAGCAAATTCCTTAGATTTCGCGTGCAAGGCCCTGCATAAACGTCTCCTTAATTGATGAAAGCCCTGTGAGACCATCGTTCCAAACGCATGAGGCAGAATAGCGACGATGAAGATAAACATGTTACATTAGCAACATCATAAAGAGAACTGTTTGAACGTTTAAGGGAAGAAGAGATAATAGTCCAGCTCTTTGAGCTGAAACAGAAGAATAACCGAATTCAAAATAAATGTATTATATTGTAGTAAAATACAATACAATAAATACAATAAATACAATAGTAAAATACAATACAATATAATACAATACTATACAATACAACTGTATTTGGTATTGCCCTCCTTTCTTCCAAAGTTCAAAGTGCACTCACGACCATACGAAAGAACGCTGGTGATGTATAATAATAATAATAATAATAATAATAATAATAATAATAATAATAATAATAATAATAATAATAATAATAATAATAATAATAATAATAATAATAATAATAATAACAATAATAAAAATAATAAAAAAATTAAATAAATAAATAATAATAATAATAATAATAATAGTAATAATAATAATAATGATAATGATAATTATTATTATTATTATTATTATTATTATTATTATTATTATTATTATCATTATTATTACTATTATTATTATTATTATTATTATTATTATTATTACTATTATTATTATTATTATTATTACTATTATTATTATTATTATTATTATTATTATTATTATTATTATTATTATTATTATTATTATTATTATTAAAGCAGTTTTATACAGCGCCCCTTCAAGATTGCCTATTCAGGAGCACTCTCAGCCCAACCACGATCGAACAACACAGTTTTGATGACAGTAAGAAACAGGGTGAAACGACCAATCGGTAGATCAATTGTGAGAGAAGGACTTGCTCAAGGTGCATACACTGCAGTCGCTGACTCGAACGAGGCTCGAACCCTTACTCCGCTTTACAGGTCGAGCGCTCTAACCAATTGGCCACCATGCCACACGTGGCACATGATAACTATATAACGCAGTACATTACAGCTCAGTAGGGTACAATTTGGCCATACGGTGTCTTTTACCTTAATTATTTAAATTTCTAGATTTGAAAATGTTTTTAGATTATTAAATCTGTTAGATAAAAGTATTGACTATCGGAGACGAGTTGAGGTGCATGGGGATGTCGTGGAACAAGGCAGGAAGACGAACGGATAAGCTGCGTTGCCCGATGTGGTGGTGTGGTGGTGGTTGTGGTGGTGGTGGTATTAGTGGTGGTTGTGGTGGTGGTGGTGGTGGTGGTGGTATTAGTGGTGGTGGTTGTGGTTGTGGTTGTGGTTGTGGTGGTGGTGGTGGTGGTGGTGTTGGTGGTGGTGGTGGTGGTGGTGGTGGTGGTGGTGGTGGTGGTGGTGGTCGTGGTGGTCGTGGTGGTCGTGGTGGTCGTGGTGGTGGTGGTCGTGGTCGTGGTGGTCGTGGTGGTCGTGGTGGTCGTGGTCGTGGTATGACTGGATGAATATCGGACACTGCAGCTAGGAAATATATAGGAGAAAGAAAGAGCAGAAGGAATAGAGCAATAGGAAGTGGAGGAAAGAAGAGAAATAGAAAGAGCAAGAAGAAGGAAATGGGAGGTAACAGGAAAGGAGGAGGGTGGGCAGACGGGAGAGGAGGAGGACTAGAAGGAGTTAGAGCGTGAAGAAGACGCGGAGGATAATGGCTAAGGACGATTTTGAAATAAATTCGTCTTTATATCGAAGTACTTAGGCAAAAATTCAGTGAAGTCTAAGTAACAATGGAAATATGAATTACTAAAATTAAACCTTCTTTAAAACTAAACTTTCTTTAGCGCCTTTATGAAGCTACTGAACAATATAGTAATATATACTTCATGCACAGATCATATATAGACAGAAAGTCTATGTAGGCTACACTTCTTAAGCTGTGGTGCAGTGAGCACTAATGTGACAGATACATATACTTGCATATGTATATATGTTTCGACAATGTATTCACATTTATATATTTAGAATATATATATATATATATATAATTATAACGAATATATATACGGTTATATAGTGTATTTGTCCGGTAATGGAAGATGGCTTCAGAAGTTGGATTGATGATGGTCAGCTGCAGAAGTGGTGATAATAAAGCGCTGACCTCAGGGTTGAAGGGCGCAGTCACCCTGCCCCTCCCTCCCTCCTTCCTGTGTCTCCTCCTCCGCCTCCTCTTCTTCATCCTCCTCCTCCTCTCTTGGAGTTGGTCCGTCTAGAAGAAACGGATAGCAACAGGACGCCGACTAAATGCACCGCCGCGATAAGGCATCCTTTAGGAATAGAAACCTAAGCCTTCTCGGTTTCTTTCTCTGTCTGTCTGTCTCTGTCTGCTGTTCCGTGTATCTGTCGGGGTTTGTCCCTTTGCTTCTCGCTCCCTCCTCGTTTGCTTTTGTCATCGTTCGTTCATTTGACTGACTGCAGCGATCGTCGACTCCAGGGTTTCTCTCAGTTCAGTTCAGTGTAAAATACACTGCTGTCTGTTCTGTTAGTAGTTAAGATTTATCGCATAACATGTACTTGTACAGCGCAGTGCGTTTGCAGGCGCTTAATTAAAGAAAAAATATTATTATTATATTATTTTATTTCATCGCTATTATGAGTTCGTCATTTTCCTCTTGTTACATTCAGACTGGGATTTCTGTCTTTCATCGTCTGCCTCCACCTTTCCTTTCACAGACAGACAGACAGACAGACAGACAGACAGACAGACAGACAGACAGACAGACAGACAGACAGACAGACAGAAAGGTAGAAAGAGAGACAAACAGACAGGACAGACAGACGCCACAGACTGACAGATGGACATAATCAATCGGGATACGAAAAGAAAGACTGTCTGTAGCTCTCATCTGTCTTTGTCTATATCTTTGTCACTGTTTCTGTCCCTGTCGCTTCCTTTTGCGTCTTGGTGCCTCCTCCTCGTCCTCGTCCTCGTCCCCTCGTCCTACTCGTCCTCCTCGTCCTCCTCCCCTGTTCTCCTTTCTTCTTTTCATGCTCTGTGTTTATCCAATTAGGAACATTGCCAACACATCAATTTCATCCAACGTACATGTATATCCGTACAATTTATATATGTACATAAGCTTATAAGCACATGTTTATTTACATGCATGCATGCATCATGCATATATGCCCATATATGCATCTGCGTACACATAAATATATATGTATATATTCATATTACTGCTCACAGTCAAAGTAATCTCTATGCAGACTTTCATTTCATTACCTGGTTGCGGGTAGTCTATTTACTGTTATATATATAATATATATAATAGATATGAATATATAATTTTTATATATGCATCATGTATGTATATATAAAACTTCTGCCGTAATTGCCGAAGCCAAGTCAGCGTTGGTGTCGGTGCCAACGTAAGATTTCCCATCTTATTCTTTTCACGTCAGATTCACATCTCATTCCCAACATATTTCAACATTACGCCTAACGTAGATGACTAGATTTCAGATTTTTGACTCTCATTTATGTGTGACTTTTCCCTGTTGACTTCTTTATAATAATAAAAATAAAATAATAATAATAATAATAATAATAATAATATAAAAAATAAAAAAAATAAAAAATAATAATATCTTTTCCATCTGCATCCAGCGCTACAACGCCATCACATTTCGTGGCACTTTCACTAATGTTGCGGAGGACGAGGCCTGATTTTTCAGACATTCAACAACAGCTCCTAGCATAATTTTAAAAAAAAATAATAGAAAGAGCCTCTCGGCCTCTCAAGAGGAAATGGAAAATGACCAGACGGTGTCACACTGATCCCTAGGACACGTGGACGACGCCTGGCTTGGGATGTGACAGTGTCCGACACTTAGGCCACTTCCCATCTTGCCCACACATCCATCGGAGCTGGCGAAGCCGCGGAACGTGCAGCAGTGTCCAAGAAGGTGAAGTACTCCACATTTACTAGCACCCATGCCTTTGTAGCGGTCGCCTTGGAAACCGGCGGCTCTTGAAGCATAGAAGGACTGCAGTTTATATCAGAGTTGGGAAGCCAGATAACGGACGCGACCCATGAGCCACTGGAGACCTCATATTTATTACAGCGAATTTCGGTGGCTCTTCAACGTGGGAACGCCATCCGCCTCTCCAGTACATTGTCACCGCTGTCTGAGATGGCTCTTCAACAATAGCAATGATAGCTTATTCATAATAATAATGATTGATAACAATAGTGATCATGATGATGATGATGATGATAATAATAATATTGATAATAACAGCAACACCAATACTATTAACTGTCTGAGATTATACATACCTCGGGAAAATAATAATAGCAGTGATATTAATTTTATCGTTAACGAAAACTGAAATTAGAAATAAAAAATAAAGGAATTCGTTAGCGAAAACTAGAAGTCAAAGTAGGGATTATTTCAGCAGCAGAAACGAAATTAGGAATTGAATTAGGAATTATTTGCCGAACTAAAATTATGAACGAAATTAGGAATAATTTTCAGAACTAAAATCATTTTACTTCTTGTGGCGCTTAAGTTGAGGTGAATGGCGAGTAAATTGCACGCGATCCAAACACATAATCCATTGGAAAACTTCGGTTGAGATGAAGACGCTGCGCATACCATTCTCGATGTAATATACTATTTAGAGTCTTCGTTGTCTGATAATAGTCCCACGTGCGTACCAAAGACTACAGTTTCGTGCGCCATTTTATTTCGGGTTTGATCGTTAAGTTGTAGAATTATGAGTTTATCGAGAATGTTGGCCGGAAGGAAGCGAGATAGCCCGGTTTGGGATTTTTCCATGTGGACGAAGCTACAGGCAGATCTTTCATGCCAAGTACCAACCGGGGAAAATGACGGACTTTGTGGAACAGCACTTACTGGTAAAAATACGAGCAATACAAGTCTTGGTACGTGGGATAGATGAATGATAACATTCTGGCCTGAAAAGTCACCCATAAGCCACCTCTAGGTCGACTCAGCCTTCCACCCCTAGGGGCAGTAGTAAAATGAGCGGGTGCCTTAGAGGCTTCCAAGACGTGTGTTAATTAAGATCTTGATAATTGTATCATCATTTTTCAATGTAACTTACTGCGATTTATCAGTGAACTTTTCAGTAAACACGAATATTAAAATATTATACCAAAAATATGGTACTTCATATGCAACGCTTGCACAGAGAAACGTAGGGGGCCTAATTTATATAGCGCATCTTCTAGATTGCCTGCTCAGAAGCAGCTCTCTGCGATAACCTATATGATGCTGCATTGTTAGACTTACGTTTCACCCCTTGTTTTACTTCAAACAGTTTTTCTTTCGCGAGACAAGTTTGGTGAGCTTCTCTATGCAAGCGTTGAATGCTTTTTACAGCACTGAAATTAATAATTATTTGGAAAACTAAAATAAGAACTAAAATTATTTGTGAAGTAAAATTAGAATTAAAAGTAATAATTCAAGAGCACAGAACTAAATTAAAACTGAATTAGGAATTATTTTTAGAAGTAGCCTAAGATATCACTGAATAATAATAATAATAATAATAATAATAATAATAATAATAATAATAATAATAATAATAATAATAATAATAATAATAATAATAATAATAGTAATAATAATAATAATAATAATAATAATAATAATAATAATAACAATAACAATAATAATAATGGTATACAGAAATGTGCTTATCCGATTACATTGACGCTTTTTCTCATAGGTTTGGCTCGACACGGTGGTGTATCGGTAACACGCTTACCCGTGGATAATGCGGTTGCGGGTTCGATACCGCGTGTGACGACTCTGGGCAAATCGTTTCCGTCATCAAGCAGTAGGACTACCGTCGTAAGTTGGGAAGTAAACGGGAAGTCCTGCGAGTCACTGCCCCCGTGTCCAGAACCTTGGAATTCGTCCACGGCCGACTCAGGGGCCTAGTAAAAGAAATGTGCTCATCCCCTACGTTCCACTGCAGATAAATGAAGCCTTACATTTTGATGTTATGTTAACAGCGACTTATCTTGCCATCGTTTATGTAAGCAGTACAAACAAAGATTATGTTACCTTTATTTTGAACTACATAATATGTATGCAATTTATGCATAGAGTAACCGTTACATTGACCTACATTGTATGTACGCATAGAGCTATCGTTACATTGCGCCTCTGATTAGCGAACACTGTGAGAGGCGCTTTATAAATGTTCAGATACAATGCAATACAATACATTGGCGTATACATAGTATTTACGCATAGAGTTACCACTACATTGACCTACATAGTATGCACGCATAGAGAACTGTTACACTGACCTACATGGTATTTACACACATAGTTACCGCTACATTGACTTACATAGTACTTAGGCATAGAGTTACCGCTACATTGACCTACATTGTATTTACACATAGAGTTACCGCTACATTTACCTCATATTGAATACGACGTGTATGTTACGTATGTGCAAAAGTGAATAGAGATCATGGTAGCTCTAATAAACTTCGTCAATGTCTTCACATCTGTGAAAGAGTGTTTCCTAGAACCTCTTCCGAAGTCTGGCTGTTGTATCGTGATATCATCCTTGCAGACGATGCCAAATTATGCCCGAAAGATTGTCCGGCAGGGGTTGTTTCTCTTCCAAGGGAAACTGGCTACTTGCCGCCAAGGATGGAAGACAAGGAACCCCCTCCCCTCCCGCTCAGCGACTCTATTATGCATGAGATTGACCCCAGGCACATGGCAAAGACATACCTTCCATAAAGATCGCCCGCTTTACGCAGTGCCACTCTGGGTCTGCCTGGATGTCTAGTTCTGCCTCTGTTAATGTATCTGTATCTCTCTCAATCTCTTCTCTTTCTTTCACTTCTCTGTGTATCAGAAACAGAGATAGAGATACAGAAAAACAGAAGGATACAAAAACAGACAGACAGACATACTAATTAGCCAGCAGCTATCTATCTATCTATCTATCTATCTATCTATCTATCTATCTATCTATCTATCTATCTATCTATCTATCTATCTATCTATCTATCTATCTATCTATCTATCTATCAATCTATCTGTCTGTCTGTCTGTCTGTCAGGTCTGCTTGTCTGTCTGTCTGTATGTCTGTCTGTCTGTCTGTCTGTCTGTCTGTCTGTCTGTCTCGCTAGCTTATGCCTGTCAGTTTATCTGCCTTCCTACTTCCTGTCTTCCTGTCTGTCTGTTGCTGTAGCCCGCCGTTTATCTGTTTCTGTATCTCTCTGTCTGTCTGTCTGTCTCTCTGTTTGTCTGTTTGTCTGTCTCTATCTCCAACTCTATCTGCTTTCATCTCTCTGTCATTGTCTCTTTGTCTCTTTTGTCTTTGTCTCGATGTCGGTTTCTTTCTTTCTTTCACATTCTCTAAATTTCTATCTCTGCCTATGAAAATGTTTACGAAATTCGTAAACATTTTCATTGCAGTTTAAACAACCTACTTTCATCCTTTTTCTTCCTTCATTTCCTTTTCCACCTTCTTAGTGTCGTCTTTTTGGTTCCCAATTTTTCCCATTCCTCCCTCCTGTCGGTCTTTCCTTTCGTCGAGGGATGAACCGGTGGCCAGGGTTGAATCTCTAACTTCCCCAATTGCCCCTCGGACAAAGATTGATGCGAGCCAGACATACCACCCCATCCGGTCGCCCGCTCTCCGATTCCTTCTCCGCCCCCATCCATCAATCATTCATCTTCCCTTCCGTCTATCCATCCATCCATCCATCCATCCATCCATCCGTTCATCCATCCATCCGTGCATCGATCCGCCCATAACTTTCTAGATTTATTCGATGAACGCACATCCGTCACAGACCGCTTTCGACAACAAAGTGCTCCTCTGTATCCCTCTGTAACACTCTATGTCCCTTTGTATGCCTCTGTATCTCTCTGTTCCTCTGTCCGACCGTTCGATTGTCAGTTCGTTCTCCTGTCTGTTCATCCGTCGCTGTCCAAATGAAGTATGACCGCTTTAAATTTAAGTTCGGATTGCAAGATAGAGAGATAAGTAGTTAGCTAATTAGTTTGATAGATAGATAGCCAGAGACAGAGATGGCCAGAGACAGAGATGGACAGACAGACAGGTAGATGACAGACAGACAGACATACAGACAGGTAGATGACAGACAGACGAACGGACAGATAGATAGATAGAAACAATCATTTCCTTCATCCCACAATGCTTCACTCTCATTAATGTATCCCTCCGTCCATCTTTCCTTTCGTCCGTTCATTCGTCCTTTCGTCCATCCTTCCTTCTGCCTGTCCTTTCATCCGTCCTTTATTTCTATCGTCTCACCTTCCTTCCATCTTTTCTTCCTTCCATCTATTTTAAGTACGTCCTTCCGTCCATTCATCCTTCCGTCTTTCCTTCCTTCCTTTTGCCCGTCCGTCCCTCCTTAATTCCTTTCCTTCTCTCATCCGTCCTTGCTTCCGCCTGTTCTTCTATCCTTCCGTCTGGCTGTTATTCCGTCTTTCCTTCCCTCCTGCGTCCGTGCTTTCGTCCGTCCTTCCATCCATCTTCCATCAGTCCTTCTATCCCTTCCTCGGGTAGGGTGGGCAGTGTTCCTAGCCCTCAATCGGGCGACAGGGAAGCACCCTCTGGAATGCAAGGCGGGGATTTCTTCGGTTCTCGTCTTGTGTCATAAAACGCCAATCGAGGCAGGACTTAAAGGCGACCGCCCTGCTCGCTCGTTACACAGCTGCTGTCGACAACAAATAAACACACAGAGGGAACAGCAGAGGACGCTGTCACGACTGAAAACGTCACTAGGTGGCCAGGCATTCTCAAGCAAATCTATTTAAAGCAACTAAACATTTTTGTTGCGCTTTAAACCCAGGAAATACAAGTATGCAGCGGAAACTCTATTTTTGATTTATTCAATTGTTACATTCTTACAGCGCTAATACGGACTGACTGGCAACAATCGATAGTGCTAAAAACTGGGCGTTCCTAGTACACAGAGCACAAATCTATTGTAATTGCTTCCATAGTAATTGTTTTCATACGATTTAATTCTTATTCGTTATATTTATATAGCGCCAATATTTAATATATAAAAAGCAGCTGACAGTGCTAAAGCTGGAGCGTGAGGGACTTGTTAAGTGAAGGTCCAACCAGAGGCGCGTTTCCCGAAAACGGGGCCCTATGCGCAAACATTTTTGGGGGCCCTTCTGAACTTGTAGACTGAGTTGGAGCCGTTTTATGAGTGTTATTGACACTGTCACTGTAATTAGGATTAGTTATAGAAGCTATTTTCAAGAAATGTGACGTTATTTAATTTAATGATTTTAGTGTAAAAAAACTGACATCGGGTGTTGAATCAGCAATCAACGCGAAATATGTGGTCATTTTTACTTCTTTAATAAATTGAGTTCTTAAATTGTCTCCATTATTGTGAAACATTTATCACAAACTGCATTGGATAATTCTATAATTGGAAAAAATATTTTCCATCGTGTAAACGCGCCTCTGGGTCCAACGATACTAGCAGTCTCCTCCTATGTATCCTATGACCTACACGCAGACAAAAGGACAGACAGACAGACAGACAGGCACAGAGAGGCGGATTCATGTAATATCCACGTTACAATTATTGCTACATAGATAAATATCAAAATTTTTCTCGATATGTGTAAATACGGATCTTTTTATATCCATGTGCACATTTATATAATTGTTTATATAAGGTCTATGTACATAGGTTTTGGAACCATCATCGTCTTTAGTCGCCGCATACTATACGGTTGCAGCGCCTGTCTTTGAGTCTTTGATGGCATTGGTGCCTCGTGGCAACGTCGGCGCCGTGGCAAGACTGATTCGATTTGGTCGTGGCCCGATGCCAAGAAAGGTCGTCCCATTGTCTGCGAGTCTCGATATATTCCGCTCCGATTAGACTAATTCGTGAAGGCACGACTGCGACGCACTGTTACTAATGATGGTCAGTCAGAAATGACCGCGTTTGACCCGCGTGTGCGTTCTTGAAGGTATACTGTGTGCAGTAGCAATTACTTGTTGCAGAGGTTGTTAGGACTCTGACAGGCGGTGCGACTTTTAGACAACGCTGAACCCAGTTAGTACTCGGATGGGTGAGAGTTGGTGGATGTGATGGCCACTCGGTTCATCCCTGTGGGTTCGGTAAATGAGTACCAGCATTAATTGGGAGATGTATAAAGGTAGCCTATCCTTGGATTGTAAGTACAAGCACAAAGTTGGGAGATTTAGCAAGTCAGCCTCTATCTGTGGATTTTTAGTACAAGCACAAGTTGGGATATTTAGAAAGTCAGCCTATAATATATCCTTGGATTGTGAGTACAAACACCGGTTGTGAGATCTGCTACCGTAGCACAAACATACTGTTGCCAAGACACACATCGTAGCTGTCAGCCATACTCTGTTGTCACCCTTTACTTCTATAAATTGAGCGCCATGACCCACAGCCAACATTTATCTGGCTTCCTCCTCCCCCTGTTAAGATCAGCACCTATTCGCTCCGCCCCCGTCCGCATAACCGGGAGATCCCCAGGGCAGATACACTGTCCAGAATACACTTTATCCTTAGAATGCTCTATTTAGGAATTTCAACATTGGCGGGTTTAATTTAAACTTATTTCTTTTCTTTTTATATATATTTTTCTCTCTAGGTTGTTTGTGCCAGTTCTTGATGTTTTGTTTCTTACACTTCGTATAACCCGTTTGTTAGCCGCAGTGCGTTTGCAGGCGTAGCATTAAAGTCCATACTTACTTACTTACTTAACCTGCTCTTTTTCTAATGGTCGATCACACTTCGTGAGACGTTACAATACAATACAATAAGGTAAGAGTGAAATTTAGTGATGCGCCCTTAAAACTGTTCAACACAGGATCCATAATGAGGAAAGTTAGCTACTGATCGTAGGTCCAACGTTTTTGAAATGCCTACGAAAGTCACAAGACGTGTTCCATGTGCAACGCAATTTTCAGAAGATACAGATTGAAACGGAGTCATAGTCTCTATCAGAGCCTAAAAATCCACATCGTCCGCATAATCTCCCCATTAGTGCTTGTTTTTTCCAATAATTTTTAAGAGTATTCCTACAAAGGAAGTCTTAGCCGGACGCAGAAATATGCGATCATTAGCCCTTCAAATTGCAACATAATATGCCAATTTACTGAAAGCTGGAAATTGCATATACTGGCGCAGTTATCCTAGATTCCGAGAAATATGACGATCGTACGTGAGTTTTACTTAGAAAGCCAGCGCCTCTGAAGCTCTGATTAGGTTGTACTGCGAGAGGCGCCTTATAAATTCGTAAATAGAATAGAATAGAATCATAGGCGACAATTATTTTTATTATTACTATTACAAACATTTTTAACGCAATCTTCGTTGCTTAGAAGTGATATCTTTAGGCAGCAATGACCAGACGGGAGACGACATCAAATGTTGCAACCGGAAAGACTGGACCTGACTAATTGTTGAGAAACACTTTGGCACTCTGCAACTCCTATTAAGCAGTTCCCTGAGTCCAACGACACAAGTTTTCTTCATCTCTGTTCTGTGTCTTTTTGTCATTCGCTTCTACTCGTTCAGTTGGCCGTCAGAATAGTTCTTGAGCTGTTTGTGGTCTTCCTTCTTCCTTCTTTCCTTCCTTCTTTCCATCCTCCCTTCCTTCCTTCCTTCCTTCCTTCTTTCTTCCTTCCTTCCTTCCTTCCTTCCTTCCTTCCTTCCTTCCTTCCTTCCTCCCTTCCTTCCTTCCTTCCTTCCTTCCTTCCTTCCTTCCTTCCTTCCTCCATTTTTTCCTTCCTTCCTTCCTTCCTTCCTCCCTTCCTTCCTTCCTTCCTTCCTTCCTTCCTTCCTTCCTTCCTTCCTTCCTTCCTTCCTTCCTTCCTTCCTTCCTTCCTTCCTTCCTTCCTTCCTTCCATCCTTCCTTCCTTCCATCCTTCCTCCCTTCCTTCCTTCCTTCCTTCCATCCTTCCTCCCTTCCATCCTTCCTTCCTTCCTTCCTTCCTTCCTTCCTTCCTTCCTTCCTTCCTTTCTTCCTTCCTTCCTTCTTTCCTTCCTTCCTTCCTTCCTTCCTTCCTTCCTTTCTTCCTTCCTTCCTCCCTTTCTTCCTTCCTTTCTGCCTTCCCTCCATTCGTGTCTGCCTTTTTCTTGTCATGTTTCCTGATTTCCTTCAATTCCTTCCTTCTTAGCTTCCTTTCTTCCTTTCCTTTCTTCCTTTCCTTTCTTTCTTTTCTTCCTTCCTACCTACCTTCATCCCTTCAGTTCCTTTCTTCCTTCCTTCCGTATTTCCTTTCATTCGTCATTTTTGCGACAATACCCTTGATTTTTTGTCCACGCCAGAGATTGCGAGTTGTATGGAGGTACGACGGAACCCCACGCTCTTATTGGTCACAATCTCCATTTGAAGATGCAATTTCTCCAAACATTTCCCTTGCATGTATATAATATTACACATGTGTATGTGCGTGTGTATGTGTGTGTGTGTGTCTGTGTGTGTATCTAACGTCATACTACGGCGCTATATGAATCGTCTTATTGTTATTATTATTATTATTATTATTATTATTATTTATTATTATTATTATTTTTATATTATTATTATTATTTTTTATATTATTATTATAATTATTATTATTATTATTATTATTATTATTATTATTATTATTATTATTATTATTATTATTATTATTATTATTATTATTATTATCATTATTTCGATAACCCCAGTAAATTTGTCTCTTGAAAGTACTATTTAACAAGTATCAATTTGGTCAGAACGCTGATGAATTTTATAATCATGCTAATTATCACGGCCATCATCTCATCTCCACTACTACAACTTCTGTAGCAAAAACTACTTATGTTATTACTGCCAATACTACTACTGTTACCTCTGTCAATCCCACTCCCACTCCCACTACTCCCGTTCAGACGGCTACGACTCATTACAAAAATATTAGTTTCGTTTCAATCGGTAGGTGGCCCACCTCAATTGCGTTAGCACAGAGGAGAGATATCCGTGTAACCCTGCTGCGAACAGAGTTGGGAACCATTTTGGGGCCTTGCCATTTCAATCATGCAACAGGGGCCCAGACGAAGGCTGGCCCATAAATGCATTAGACGAATTGATTTATTTTAATTCCTGTCGGTCCTAAGGGTCCCGCCTGCGCTGAAACCAGAGGTACCCATATGCCATGGCACACGGGCACAATGGCCATTTCTGCACTGCCTCCGTAGTGTTTACTTTCAAGCGTTCAGTGCGATTTTTTATTAACACTTTAATGACGAGCTGCATTGGTTTTCAAGTCACATTTAGTACACTCTCGTCGTTAAAACGTTAGAAAATTCATAAATTTAAAATAGCTTATACCATATTTTGCTTTGCAGCATTAAATTATTTTATCAGATAGGTTTAAAGTATAAAATTTTCTCGATCTCCTCTCCGCCGGCCCTTTGCTGTGCAACGCCGAATCTTGTAATGATATAAATTACATATAACATCATAGTAAAGTAATGCATAATTGTATTTCTCATTAATACTACGCGAATAGTAATCAATACCTTCACTAGCTAGCCGATCAATTCGTTGAGAAATGAGCATGGTAGAGGCCATAAGGTCACGTTATAGGCCTAGATAAACGCAGGGCTGTCTTATCTACTAGGCACAGTAGGCTCCACTGTGCCTAGGGCCTACAAAGCTTTCACGGGCCTACGAAAGTCTGAAAATCTGAAAAATGAGATATCGAGTGATTGACCGGGAAAATGGAAAAAAAGGAAAATTGCAAATAACAGCAAATTTAAATTTAATAACTTTTGTACTGAAACAGTTTACGTTAAGCTGTGCTAGGCTACATTATGTGAATTTTGCAGAGTTGGAGTTGACAGTTGAATTGGGGTCTACGAATGCAAGAGTGCCTAGAACCTACGATGACTGAAAATAGAAGATTTGCTAGACCAGCTCCCCGTCTCCACTCTTGCCCTCACTGAAACCTGGCTGGATCCTTTAACGGCGGAAACTATTAAGATACATGATTATCACTTTCTCCACAAATCTAGAATGTCTGATAAGGGTGGAGGGGTCGGTCTTTTAGTTAAAGAAGGTATTTCTTATACTATATTGGAAACGGAGAATCTTGTAGGCTCCCCACTAACATATGAAAGCCTATTCATTAATATCAGGTCTAATAATGGATCTTTTAAATTGGGCACCACTTATAGACCGCCAGGTGCTGACTTAGAGAAATTTAGACTTGAAATAGATATGCTGTTATCAAAAATTACCACTAAGAATAACGATCTCTTTCTCCTAGGCGATTTTAATGTAGATTTACTACGTACTGAGAGTCATCAGGGAGCTGGCTTATTTCTTGATACTTTAGCCTCGTATAATATCTTACCAACCATTACTAGACCCACAAGAATCTCCACCTATTCTGCTACTCTAATAGATAACGTTTTCACGAGTGCTTGGGACAAATTGACTCATTCAGAAATTATCATCTCCGATATTTCTGATCACCTACCTGTTATTGCGGCCTTTGAGTTACACCCACCCCCATCTAATAACAGTATTTATACTGATCGTAGATTAACTACTGAAGTGCATAAAAAAGAGTTCCTAAAAAAGATTGAAGAAACTAATTGGTCTACTGTTTATGATGCTTGCAATGGTAATAAAGCTGATCTAGCATATGACCTCTTTCTAGGGAAATTCTTAACCAGCTATGACAGTGCCTTTCCTAAATACCATTCTAAAAATATAAAAAAACATAAAGTCAAATACCCCTGGATGACTCAAGGTTTAGTTAAATCTGCCAAAAAAGGCTAGACTCTATATGAAATATATAAAACATCCCACTGTCACTAATAAAAAAAAATTTCACTACCTACAGAAATATTTTCAAAACTGCCAGGAATAATGCCGAAAAAGCTTCTATCAAATAGAGTTTACCAAGCATAGCTCCAATTTAAAAAAGACTTGGAGTCTTATTCGTAATATAATTAGATTAGGTGAGAGAGACCCTCCGTTGGAAGGTCTGAAGATAGGTAATATAGAAAGCAAAGATCCTTTACTTATAGCCACTGCCTTTAACAATTACTTCACCAATATTGCCCAGTCTTTAGCTGACCAGATTCCGGCTGCACAATCTTCTTACTCTGATTATCTCAGTCCTCCTATGCCTAACTCTTTTGGTCTGCTTCCCATCTCTGCAGGGGAAATTTTGCAGCTTGGTGCTTCTATGCGATCGACACATAGCAGAGGCTTCGATGATATCGATCCTACCATAGCTGCTATTAGTCTTCCACTACTAGCCTCGCCACTATCAGAAGTTATAAACTGCTCCTTAAATACGGGTATAGTACCTCAGGCTATAAAAATTGCAAAAGTCATTCCTATATTCAAAAAAGGCAATAGAAACGAAGTTTCAAATTATAGACCTATCTCGATTTTGCCTTACTTTGCAAAATTTTATGAAAAAGTAATGGCAAACAGGCTAGTCAGTTATATAAATAAATCTAATATTATCTTTCATTCCCAGCACGGTTTTCAAGCGGAGCAGTCCCCCTCCCTAGCCCTCATTAATTTGTATGATAAAATATCTAATACCATTGATAACAAGGAGTTCTCTATAGGCATTTTCCTTGACCTTTCCAAGGCTTTTGATACAGTAAATCATACTATACTCCTTCACAAACTAGCTAATTACGGTATAAGAGGTATTCAACTGGAATGGTTTAAGAGTTACTTAAGTGGCAGGTTGCAATATGTGTACTGTAATGGTGCTGCATCTAATACTAAAAGCATTACATTTGGGGTTCCCCAAGGTTCTAACCTTGGACCTCTGCTCTTCCTGCTTTTCATTAATGACTTGCCCAACGTATCGTCTATCTTATCTTTTATACTATTTGCTGATGATACGACCCTGTTTTATTCGGATAAATCCTACTCAAACCTTGTAAGTACTTTTAACACTGAACTTTGTCTTATATCTGAATGGTTTCTAGCAAATAAATTATCCCTCAATGTTGATAAGACTATGCTTTTCAAATCTCGCAGAAAGGCTGGGCCGTGGGATTGCTCTATTAGTCTTACTATAAATGATCATAAAATTAACCAAGTTCAGAGTACTAAATTTCTAGGAGTGATAGTAGACCAACATCTAACCTGGGACTTGCACATTAAGAGTATTGCAAATAAGGTCGCAAAAAATACAGGAATAATTTACCGTGCTTCAAACAAACTACCGCTTGTAATACGCACCCAATTATATTATTCGCTTATTTACCCCTATATATCCTACTGTTGTATAGTGTGGGCCTCCACCTATGCCTCTAGGCTTCATAAGTTGGGTCTCTTGCAGAAAAGAGCCATACGTACTATTAGCGGAGCTGCCTGGGGCGCACATACGGATACAATATTTATTTCTTATAAAATACTAAAAATTGATTTAATTAGGAATTATCAAATAGGACTACTTATGTTCAAACTTACAAGAAATCTTCTACCTATTAAACTTAAGAATTTCTTTAAAATTGGCTCTGACTTCCATTCCCATGACACTAGGAGTGCCGCTAAATATAGGCCAGTGTTTGCACGCACAAACACACGCAAATTCTCGATTAATGCTTCTGGACCTCAAATATGGAATTCCCTTCCCCCTTCACTTCAGCAGGTGGGGACTCTTCAGAGCTTTAAAAAAATCACTGCGCCATTACTTACTAAATCCCAGTAATTGAATCGTGTATTATAGTAAATGTACGATCCAATCCCTATCTATTTTTATATTTAACCTTGATAGAATGTCTGATCCTTGGCTCAGTATCTTTCCTGATCGTTTGCCCCATTGGACTGAGTCTCCGACAGTTGGTCTTTACCTTTTTCTTTTTTCCTGCGTTTCTTATAATTTTTTGTTCACTGCCCAAGTGTGGCAGTGTTAGTTAAGACTTTTATTCTACTATGTACATGCAAAATAATTTGGATTTACTGCGTTTCCTATAATGTTTGTTCACTGCCCAAGTGTGGCAGTGTTAGTTAAGACTTTTATTCTGCTATGTATATGCAAAATAATTTAGATCACAAGCTGGTTTTGTTTCGCGCCATTGTATTTTTGTTTGCAGATAGGTGTCCCTGGTAGCGGGAGCTTTTCCCTTTTGGGACATCCTTTTGTCACCAGCTTCTTATGAAAGTATAATTGTATGCACTTTACGTTGATTTTGGTTTCAATAAACGAGTTTGTCATTGTCATTGTCATCATTGTCATGACCTTAAAACGGCCCTGGATTAACGTATACCTGAATCTTGTAGAATCGTGTGCTATTCGCAAAGGTTGGGTAGAAAGGGTTACTCTCGCAAGAGGTCGTCCAGCAGGTCCGAAATTTCATTGTGAAGGACTGAGCCATGCGATCGACCCATGCTTCCATGCTTCCGGAATAGGTCAGACACGACGTGAACCTGAACGCCTTGCGTGACTGCTTTCAGTAATCGCTAAGTGCTGTTAGGTTGGGTGCGCCTCTGAGAACTTACTGTCAATGTAGCGCTGTAGAAATTGTACACTACAGTAGTCTACTGTCCAGTTGCAACTACAAATTGAATGGGATCGTATCATACTGATGAAGAGTGTCGAGGCCTGATCATGCGACATCAAAAACAGATCTGATCCTAAATTGCATTTAACTCACAGAGCTAGTTTCGGTGAACAACTAAATGTGGATGTAGAGGTTTTTCTATGCGAACGTGTGGCCTCTACCATGCTCACTTCTCAATAACTAGTGAAGATATCGATTACAATTCACGTAATATTGCGAAATAATTACCTCCACCATGCTCAGTTTTCAATAACTATAGTGAAGATATCGATTACAATTCACGTAATATTAATGAGAAAAATATGCATAATTATATTGTCTAGATAATTTTGTCTTCGTCGGAGACGAAAGCCATGTTTGCTGAGCATGCGTATTCCTCAGTTTCCGCCTTCCGAAAAATCGGACTCTTCCGATCGGGTTCTCCAGTTTCCGGTTTCCTGCAGGATCCCTTCCACTCTGCTGAATCGTAAAACGTCCCACGTGCTTCCACTTCCGTTTCCGGATTAGACCAAGATCCGGAGGAAGATGCGTTTACAACTTCCGGTTGAAGACTAGTAGTACGCAGTGCTGAGTGAACCGGACATGGCTTCAGTAAAAGTCCATGGTGTTCTTGAGATGGCATTTCAATCGGAGAGCGTGGCTTATGGTAACCGGAAGTCGTAGGTTCTGGGCCGATATCATTTGATCCATTAACGAAAGTGCTCGATCCACTACCGAAAGTGTTTGATCCTCTACCGGAAGTGTTCGATTCTCTACTTCTACTGAAAATGTTCGATCCTGCACCAGAATTCTTCGATTCTTTGCCCAATTTGTTTGATTCTTCATTGGAAGTGTTCAATTCATTTCCTGAATTGTTTGATCCTTGGTCAAGAGTGATTAGTTCTTGACAGGAAACGTTGACGATTTCGCACTTGTTATTTACTAGACGAAGATTCACAACTTTGCAACCGGAAGAGGAGGTTGCGCGACCGGAAGTCCTTGATTTCTCAACGGAAGTCGCTTGAAACACTGGACCGTCAGCCGTAACGAGGGACGTCGAGGAATAGCTCTGAGGAGGGCAGCTGCTGACAATCAGTTTATCTGAGACTTGCCTCATCTGCCCCATGGGGTAGAGCTCGGTGCCCACTGTTCGTCGCCTAGTTTGCCTCCTTCTTTTGCTAGCTCTGCGAAAGTGCCAAGTCCAACAGCTGTATGCACACCGACTGCAGTCGACT
Organism: Allolobophora icterica; assembly: GCA_963556255.1. NCBI lineage: Eukaryota > Metazoa > Annelida > Clitellata > Crassiclitellata > Lumbricidae > Allolobophora > Allolobophora icterica. The sequence goes on along the minus strand of OY744609.1, from coordinate 51,508,631 downwards.
ATCGCTCCGACAATCCAACAGGCGAAAACAAATCCCAGAATGCAACCGAACAAGATGGCGGCAACGTGAAGGGAACTGAACTTCCTGTATGATTCTGAAAATGAAACGAAGCTAATTATACATTACAACCAATGCAATTGTAATAATTTCATAATGCCCTCTTTACACAGTTCGGGCAACATTCATCATCGTCAACATCAGTTCCTGACGCCAGCCTTTTGGCGGCGATGGGTACGAAGAAATGATTTCCATTGTCCTCAGTCATCTGTCAGATCCACTGCCTCCTTATTGTTATTTTAAGTGATGTTTTTCCTCATTTATACTATCTTCGAATCTTGCATGTAGTGCACTGTGTGGGATTCTGTCAACTGGCATTCTCTGTACATGTCCAAACCATCGGAGTCTTCGTTGAACGACTTTGTCTAGCAGAGTTGTTTGGATACCTAACCGTAAACAAACTGGAAGAGGCAAGTATTCAGTTAAGAGCGAAAGACAGTCTCGGTAGGAGAGTTGCAATCATGAACAAATAGAGAGTTCCAGATTGAGGGACCAGTAACTACTAATGATTGCCAGTATGTATAATTAAGGTATGGTGCGAATACGCAGAGGTCAGCTGTAAGCGTCGGTCGGTATTTGACGGAGAACATGTCCCAACTGATGAACATTTTAAGAGGGACACGGGTGGCTAAGACAGCGCAACAATACTCGGGCTTTTAATTCACCAGTAAATGCTTCCCTTATATAAGTACTGGATTTGTAATTGCAACTGTATAAGCAACTTCTAACTTGACGATGTCTAATGCACAAGGCATTAACCGGTGGCGCACCAAAACAAAACCAGGGCAATATCCAGAAGATCAGTCCATAAGACTACCCGTTTTTGTCTAATGATAATGCTTTACAATTATAAATGGTGCATAAAATTGTAACAGTATAGCAGCGAGACTCAGTTTATAAGACAGGAAGTTGAGAAAAGATGTGTTCTCTTCATTCTTGTGGCCAGTGACTGGTTGGGTCAAGCGATGTGAGGTCAGAGCAGAGGATATTGAGGATGTTTTAGCTAGGCGTTGTAAATTGTAAACTGGATACCGGCGCGATAAAAGTTACTGACTGACAAGCAACAATGTTACATTCGATTTGATAAGATCAGATAAGATTCGTTCATGCCATGTAAAGTAATCGCTGATTAATGAGACCTACACTCCACGGTTTAATCTATTGCGATCTGTAAAAACTGTAGTAGTAGCAGCAGCAGCAGTAGCAATAAGTAACAGAGTGGCTAAGCAAAATGAAGTCGCTAACAGAGTTGGTTGGATACCTAGTAGTAGTAGTTGTTGTTGTAGGAGCATTGGAACTGGTAGTAGTAGAATAGTAGTAGGCCTATTATTATTATTATTATTATTATTATTATTATTATTATTATTATTATTATTATTATTATTATTATTATTATTATTATTAGTAGTAGTAGTAGTAGAAGTAGTAGTAGTAGTAGTAGTAGTAGTAGTAGTAGTAGTAGTAGTAGTAGTAGTAGTAGTAGTAGTAGTAGTAGTAGTAGTAGTAGTAGTAGTAGTAGTAGTAGTAGTAGTAGAATTAATAATAATGCGCTATACGAATTTTTCTTTGAATATTAGGTTAGAGCGCACAGTTTCCTATATGCTTTCCGGTTAACTGACCTTGACAGTGAGCATAGTCTGGACTTTCGTCACTTCCGTCATCGCAGTTTTCGATTCCGTTGCATACCTCTGACTTGTCTATACAACCTCCTGTTTCGCAGATGAAGTTCTTGGACAAGTTTTTACAAGACAGGAAGTGCGTTAAATTCATAGTTCTTCTCCGATTAATAAAACCTCGCTAACTAGAATCTTTTACGGTTCGTTGCCCTCAACGGAACCTCAGAACCTCTTAAGTTCAATCAGTCTTCAGTCGGCGATTCAGTCGAATGATCCTTGAAGGTAAAACGGGAAAGGTAACGCAGACGTTTAGGTGCCTGCCCTATGGGTAGTCGACAGAAGGGTTGTCCCGAGGTTGAAGGAAAATTCAATCGCATGGCCACAGGAATTCAGATCACAGGAATTTAGGCCATGTAGCCCATCGCTCTTCACTTCGCTGTGCTTACCAGTGTTGAATTCACAGCGCCATTCTGCCGCCACTCGGTAACAGCAACGAAATTTGTTTTCTGAGATGAGTCAGAGCAGTGTACAATTGTCTGGTTGTGATATCCACTGTGCACGATCACGAGACACTATGTGTTTAACTCCGAACATCCATCCTATCGATATACAAAGCAATATTCGGCTAAAACAGACTTCAACCGTGTGAATCCGTGATTCCTGAAAATTCTCATACAGCTGTCAGCGTTGTCAAGCCTGGTCAACACTGGTCACTCTGCTTAACATTGGTCATCTCTGGTCAACAAGGTAACGTCAACACAGTCCACTCCAGAGCATCGGGTCGTCGGCAAGAGCCTCACTTGCCTGTCGAGCGGCATGTATAGGCTTTGTATGGCTCTCAAAATCCATGTCTGCTAGCACCAGACTCAGCTGTGACTCAAACTCTCCTGGACTCGCAGTTTCTTGCTCAGTAACACAACTAAAGCAGTTACCTGCAGCCAGACTTCATCCGTCACATTGTGGTAGTTTTTATACCCATATTATTAATAAATGTGCATATGATGGCCTTGAAGGGTATATATATATATAAGTATATATATATATCATGGGTATGAAGTGTTAGCGACTTCATTTTGCTTAGCCTCGGCATAAGAGAGTGGATGGTCAGTCCTCTCGCTCGCCGCCTCATCTTCCCACCGACAATGTATGGTCAGTGTACTCGCTGTAACTGAGTTAATGGAGGTTGAAAGTGTAGCAGAATCTCGAAAGAAATGTCTGCCCAGGTGTGTGGAGATTTGAACCCCCGACCTCTCGGTTGACAGTCCAGGACGCTAACCACTGGACTCCACACACCAGGGCAGACATTTCTTTTCGCCACTAATTACACACTCCATTTCAATCAAATTAGCGAAGTTAATTGTAACTTAGAAATGTATTTTCTATCGTAAACTGTAGGTTGTTGAGGTATGGTAGAGGTAAAAAGGTGTCATACAATAAATGTCTAACAGTAGGTCACTGCATACTTTGTCGCCTTTTACCAGACGTTTTATGCCTTCGCAAGGCCCTGGCCACGATAATTTGATCTTAAGTGTCGCCGACGTACCCTAATATTTACTGAAGCGCAACCTATCGAACGTAACCGAACGCAACGCAAATGTCGCACACGCCATTTCCGGTTTAATCAGTAGACCGTTGACCAGTTGCAAAGAGAAATCCGCACCGAGTGAGATGACAGACCAAACCAATCCAGGAAACTTTAGGCAATTTAATGGAATGTGATGTTACGCTATTCAATGTTATGTAATGATAATCTAACGTTACGTAATAATCACGTGATGCAATGTAATTGAATGTGATGCAAACTCAATTGCCAGGTTGTCTAGACGTTTTCTATCATAGCCAAACGGCTCTGTTTTTGGAAGCTGCAAGGCCAATCATACGTCATTGTTATGGAGATATATTTCACGTGTGTTATTGTGAGTCTTATTAATGTTAAATATAATAAAATATTTAATCATGCAGTAATGTTATTGATGTCTTGTGTTGTGCCTTGATTGATGTCTTGTGTTGTGCCTTGATTGATGTCTTGTGTTGTGCCTTGATTGATGTCTTGTGTTGTGCCTTGATTGATGTCTTGTGTTGTGCCTTGATTGATGTCTTGTGTTGTGCCTTGATTGATGTCTTGTGTTGTGCCTTGATTGATGTCTTGTGTTGTGCCTTGATTGATGCCTTGTGTTGTGCCTTGATTGATGTCTTGTGTTGTGCCTTGATTGATGTCTTGTGTTGTGCCTTGATTGATGTCTTGTGTTGTGCCTTGATTGATGTCTTGTGTTGTGCCTTGATTGATGTCTTGTGTTGTGCCTTGATTGATGTCTTGTGTTGTGCCTTGATTGATGTCTTGTGTTGTGCCTTGATTGATGTCTTGTGTTGTGCCTTGATTGATGTCTTGTGTTGTGCCTTGATTGATGTCTTGTGTTGTGCCTTGATTGATGTCTTGTGTTGTGCCTTGATTGATGTCTTGTGTTGTGCCTTGATTGATGTCTTGTGTTGTGCCTTGATTGATGCTTTGTGTTGTGCCTTGATTGATGTCTTGTGTTGTGCCTTGATTGATGTCTTGTGTTGTGCCTTGATTGATGCCTTGTGTTGTGCCTTGATTGATGCCTTGTGTTGTGCCTTGATATACGTCTTGTGTTGCGACTTGACTGATGCCTTGTTTTGTGCCTTGATTGACGCCTTGTGTTGTGCCTTGACTGATGCCTTGTGATGTTCCTTGATTGATGCCCTGTGTTGTGCCGTGATTGATGCCTTGTTTTGTGCCTTGATTGACGCCTTGTGTTGTGCCTTGATTGACGCCTTGTGTTGTGCCTTGATTGACGCCATGTGTTGTGCCGTGATTGAAGCCTTGTGTTGTGCCTTGAAACATGACGGTACAATTATCAAGATCTTATTGAACAGACGTCTTGGCAGCCTGTTGGGCGCCCGCTCATTTTACTGTTGTTTCCTAGGGAGTGGAAGGCTCAGGCGAGCTAGAGAGGCCTTGCGAGTTTCGACCCGCGTCTTCCAAGATCCTATATTCTTCATGCAAGAGTATTACCGTTCATCTATCCGTCTGCCTTGTGCATTAAGATAGTGGCTCGACATAAATCCTCTGATTAGATTAGTTTAGATTAGATTTACTAGATGCGTTGGACACATGCTCTAGATGATCTTTTGCAGTCTTATTTTACCTACCTAACCTTACCTTATATTACCCTACTATATATCTTTTTCCTCCAAACCATGCCTTATAGTACTCAAAACCATCCTAACCTATTCTACTCTACCCTATTCGACTTGACCTACTCTACCATAATACCTACCCTTCTATACCACACCAACTGCTACACCATTTTACCCTAGCTACCCTAAATCACACAATATTCCATGCTATACCACAGCCTACTCTATATCCTACCCTACAGTATATCTTCCCTACGCTTCCCTAAACGACATTTTCTTACTAGACTATATAAAAAGGCATTTTTTAAAGTGAACATGATGTGACTGATAGCGGCACGTAGCAAGGTCCTGAAATCTCATGTCAATCACATTACTCCATCCGGTGCGATTTTCCAATATCCCACGCTCAGTCGATCACCGGCGCCATCCATCAAAGGCCAGCTACGCCCTCGAGGCGGACGAAGCACCAACTAATGAAATATCCATTAGGAAATCACAACATGCCGCCTGGCGGTCGTCGGGTAGTTTACAACCGTCAGAGGACGCCTGAATATTTCATCATTTTCCGTTCTGTTATCTTCTTGAGATCACTGGTCTGCGCTTTCGTTACAAAGGGTCCAGCGTGGACGATAATAGAGAAAGCCCCGTGTAAGCAAGCGATGAAACCAGATAATCTTGCCTTCAGTCAGAGGACGAGAGAGGTGCTAATAGAGGTGATTCGAGCTAATTGATAGAGCAGTTGTAACGTGCTAATACAAATATATATATATATATATATATATACGTATGTATGACCTTGTATGTTTGTTTGTATGTATGTATGTATGTATGTATGTATGTATGCATGTATGTATGTATGTATGTATGTATGTATGTATGTATGTATGTATGTATGTATGTATGTATGTATGTATGTATGTATGTATGTATGTATGTATGTATGTATGTATGTATGTATGTATGTATGTATGTATGTATGCATGTTGTGTGTTTGTAGAGATAGTGTATCTTGTAGAAAACTCAACAGAGGTGCTCCCGACCTGGCAAGACATGACACCATTGAATAGGACGGTCTTCAAAAACAGGCAATGACAGAAGAATCTCAGGATGCAGATAGCATGGACGACTTTTGTTCAAGAATAGGGTCGACAATTATAGTGATGTTTTCAGGTTGCCTTGGGATAGTACGGGACTGAGCAACAGTCAGATCACCCTGTCTTGCAGAGCGATGAGATCCGCGGGCTGATAAGGACGACGCTGAAATATGTAAGTAAGTAAGTAAGTAAGTAAGTAAGTAAGTAAGTAAGTAAGTAAGTAAGTAAGTATATTCTTTATTAACCAATTGCACTTTGGCATGTATGTATTAATGTACAAGTAAATGCAAATTGCATCAACTGGCAATTTATCAGGAAGGCCAGAATTTTAAAGGAAATGTTGCATCCTCTTGGAATAATTAATCAATCAATTATTTAGTCAGCCAGCCAGTCAGCCAGTCAGTCAGTCAGTCAGTCAGTCAGTCAGTCAGTCAGTCAGTCAGTCAGTTAATAAGTTTTAACTTTCAACTTTATTTGTGTGAAATTGACTGCGCCTTGATTTTATAGTGTGCCATCGGTTGAAATTTTGGAAATTTGAAACCGATGCCACAAAAGTTGAAAATTAGTAATAACTCATATTATTGGTGCGCAAGTGTATACTAGTTAGCCTGCGTGACTGTAAACCAAGATGTTGGGGTTCAAATCTCCGCCAGGGCGAGATTTCTGCTCCATCCGAGGTCGTAATCAACTGAGCTATAATGAGTACACTGACTGTACACTGTCGGTGGGAAGATGAGATGGCGAGGGAGAGGACTAGGCACCCGCCCTCTTTTGCCGAGGCTAAGAAAATGAAGTCACTAACATCTCATATCAAGGCAGCCTTTAAGGCTAGCTTCAGGGAGTGCTATTATTCTTCAATAATAATAATAATAATAATAAAAATAATAATAATAAAAATAATAATAATAATAATAATAATAAAAATAATAATAATAATAATAATAATAATAATAATAATAATAATAATAATAATAATAATAATAATAATAATAATAATAATAATAACAATAATAATAATAATATAATAAAAGAATCAGTTGCTCTGTAGTCCTTTCCCATACATAACAAGGTGTTCAAAATCTAGAGGCATCTTACCTTTCCCTCACAGAAAAGTCAGGACCCAGTCACTGTCCCCCCCACCCCTCTGAAGCTAAGAAAGGGCTCTAGCAAAGTCAAAAAATGTGCATGACGTTTTTGCTCATCGGTTAAATTAACGACCATAATCCTGTCTTCATAAAAACTGCTGACCCATTTTAGTATTGACACTTTTTGGTTCACATTTAAAGGTCACAAAGGTGTTATTTAAAGTTACTCATAACGTATGTTATGTTACCTCGTGTATCATGTTACCTCATGTATCATATAGTGTCATCCCATGTATCATATCATATTACCTAAGGTATCATCCACTACTCGATACACATTTGAACCCCAAGAAGAACTATTTGAAACTGCTCAACTAATAGCTTACATCACCTAATGTCTTATGCTTGTAATCATAGAGTAATACTGAAGGCAGTTCGCATTTTGCAAATGCTGAGGGCAATTTTTGTTCCTGATTTAAAACTGAGTTTCCTCTTAAATTTCGGTGGCGCTTTATATATCATTCCACCCCTACCATATTTATAGGCTCCAGACAATACCTGGACCCGTTTTTGACACAGCAGTGCTTCTCATATAGACAAGCAGGGAGTTAGCAACTCTCCTAGTAATGCTACCGGTATGCTTTATTCCTTCGTATCGCCTTATCTAGTAACTTCTAAAGCGCATTTTGGTGATACAGCACGATGTATGAAGAGGTGGCACTCCAGAGGACCAGTCTGAGTTTCGTTAAGGACAGGGAGGAGACAGCATGAACAGCGGAGTTGCAATCCGGAAATGACGTACGCAGCCACCAGAAACGATATGATTATCTTCTGCACGAGCCTCGTTTTCAGAACGAGGCGAAGACGATGACGACAGCATAGCCGACCAATAGGGCGACAGCAACAACGAAGAAGGCCATGTCGACAGTTTTCTCGAGCGACGATCCAGTTCGATAGGGGACGCCAGGCGTCCGATTAGCCTGGCTCTTGAGCGTTGAAGTCTCTTCGTTCGTGTGGATTTCCTCTGTTGACGTCCTGTCCCCGATTAAGGTCCCCGTCGCCCATGGGGCATCGATTGGGGTCTCCCCGACGCCCCACTGTTCCCGGATCTTGTCGGCCGTGTACGTGATCTCGTTCGTTCCGTCGAAAACCGGAAGCGGAACTGACGACTTAGGCGTCGGAAGCGACGTCTTCGGCAGCGACCTCTGGTGTCGACGGCCGCGTCGCGTGTTTCCGGCTTTTGCGGCGTCCGAAGCGGAAGTCTTGTGGCGCCCTCTGTCCGACTCGTCGAACGAATCGCAACTCCCGTGCCGGAAGTGACGAGTCTCCGATCGACGACGGCCGCAGCAGAACGCGACCAGAGACTTCCGGTCTGTGGCGCAGTCTCGCGGCGATCTCGTGCAGACGATGCTGACGCAGGCGGAAGACACGGAAATTACCATCAGACTGAGAGGATAAAGAGCTGTGCGCAAACAAGATATGAACAAATGAAAAATCGATCACAAGATATCTCAAGATATGCGCTATAAGAATTATGTAACGCAATAAATTACAATATATCACGTTACTTTACACTGCGTTTTACTTACAATGCATCGTGACCGGATCAAATGTCTCAGGAAAAATGTCCCGGAAAATATACAATGCACAAAATGTATCCGAATAAAATGTTCCGACAAAGTCTCTCAAGATATATGAGCTACGGGTTCGGATAAATGTCCCCAGATGAAAACAAAAGCGAAGTATGTCGTGCTGAATATTAGAACTGACAGAGTATTAGGCTATAGAGTCCTCTGAATATAAATTTATACCGGATATGAAATAATGATTTTGTTTCAGACTGTTATGAATAAATAACTTGATATGGTAGTAAATAGATTGGTGCGGGCAGATTAAAACTTTGGCAGTGAATTCAGTTGAGCACGTAGTCAAGACAACGGTGGACACTATGTCCTTTCCCTGCGTCTTCTTCGTCTTCTTCTGTGTATGAAGGTTTAAATTTGAGATGTTCTTATCTTTCCACACCACTCAAGTCCATTGTGTTCCAGGACTTGGCAGCATATTCTTCTCCAGTCCTTTGGGGTCTTCTTTATTGCAGTCCACACGGTTCTCTGATGGTCCTCGTGTTCCAGAGCCTGTGAGGCATGCCAGTAAAAGCTTAGCCTGCGCTTCCGGACTGTGGCGGAGAGTGAAACAGTCGCTATCCTTCACCTGACGTCATATTGCTGATATGATCCATGTAGAGAATCCGTAGTTCATCCTGATACACCACATGTCGACGATGTCAAGTTTCTGTAGAAGACAACCGGCAACACGTACTGTTTATTGAGCTGCAACCTGGTGTTCACCTCAAATGCTTCTCAGAGAATTCAAGCAGGATTCACAGGGTACTGCATGCTCTGCCTCCAGAATATCATATGTAGCCAATCACAGCAGATGGCGTGAGAGACAATCCGCGCTGACCTGAACCGTGGTCCTGTGTACCAGTTGGTCTTCATGCCTAAGCCTTGTCCTTCGTGCCCATAACTTCCAGCCTCGGGAGTAACACTTTTACCTGTAATGGAGCATCACCCGCATAGTGCCGACCGACGAAAACCTGCTTCCTGATACGCCACAATGGACAGCGAGCTCCATAATTTTTTTCGCTCTCAATCTACACCACTCTAATTTTTCCTCTTCAACTCGGATAAATCACAGGGTGTTCGTGTATAAAGCAGACGTGAGATCGACAATTTTTGCTTGGAGATCCCAGCTTCTGAGTAAACACCCATAGCACCTCCACAGTCGGAGATTCAATTGCGGTTGAACGCCCAGCGTGGTCGCTGGTATTCTCGCTGGATCTGGATGAGAACGCTTCTCCATTCTGTCGTGGAGCTGCGTGAACTAAATCCTCTGCTCTTATCTTCTCTGCCTCTGAAGAGATTGATACAGATAGATTGACAAGGGTAGCTATAGATACAGGCAGGTAATCGACGCAGATAAGCAAAAGCAGGTAGACTAACACAGTTGGATTGATGCGGGTAGATTACTACTGGAATACACACAGTCACACATGCACTGGTAGATACGGATTACCCTGTCATCATTTTTAGTAAAGGGACCTTCGCCCTTCCCCAATTCAAATCCGGTTTCCTTACTGCGTATAGTACAAGGGTTGTCTTAACACTACTCACTCACTGTGCGTAGCATTAGGGTAATCATAGCAATACTAGGTCGGATGCACCGAACCCCAGGCTCTCTTTCCGTTTTGGCACTCCCCTGGTAACTGGCAAACGAATCGAGGGCTGCGTACCTATGATGGAGATCTGTGACGACTTGACCGGAACGATGGCACAGCTCAAGTGAAGCAGAACGCTGTAGAGCACGACGAGGATGAGCATCGATGGAATTTTGAGGCGACTGTTCGGAGAGACGAGCAGTAGAACTAGGAGTGGCATCGTCAGAATAAGGAGGGGCAGCAACAGGACCGCCACGTAGAGCGCCACCGAGCGCCGGAAATAGAACTCGAGTCGGGCACAATCCCACGTTACGTTTCCGGTTCCGGTCCGACTGGCGGTGGTGCCTGAGTCAGGATCACAGTTAACCCTTCCGCTCTGGTAGTACCTGTCACCAGGAAAGAACATTCACTGTCATGAGATTCGATCTGTTGTAATGATTATCGATGTAAAGCTAATGTGACGTTAATGTAATAGGATGCAGTAAATGTAACGCTGTTATGCCATGTGACATCATGTTACATTATGTTATGTTGTGATGTTGTGTTCTTGCTGTCACTTCACTTTCTCCGAATCTGTCATACAATCGGGCCCTGACCTAATGATTCGCCCGATCCGTAGCGCAATTCAAACAAGACACACAGTCACCGAATTTTCAAGATATTGTATCGTATATATCTAGTAATTTATAAGGCGCCTCTCGCAGTATAAACTATTCAGAGGAGCCCAAGATATAGTATTATATCAAACGCTAATTCCAATGATGAGGCTGCAGAGTCGTCGACATACATGTAGATATATAAACGCTTACTCAACAAATTCGCACTCGGAACCTCTCCACTTTCTGCAACTCTATATAATCACCGTCTGTCTTCAACGCTCTTGTCGGAGCGAATGCGCGACACCCTCCATAAACACAATGACTCTTCGCCTACATGTACGCAACACCAGTTAACCCACGTTCACTCGTAAGCTATGTTGCCTTGTGGTGCTAAGTTACGCTATGTTGCCATGTTACGTTATGTTGCCATGTTACGTTTTGTTGCTATGTTACGTTATGCAATTTTACCCTGTTACTTCAGCGAAGCACTTCTACTTTGTTGATATGACATGTAACACAGAGATTGTGTTGTGGTTCTTGAAATGCGGTATGTATACATAAACATCGATTATATAGGATTATAGGTCTATATCAGGCATGGGCAACTTCTTTTAACAGAGGGCCGCTCTAAGATTTTAAGGGCAGCTCAGGGGCCACATGCCAATCGCGGACTAATTTTTGCAGATTCATTTGCCCAAGAAAATAAGACAATATTAATTTTATTCAAACTAGCTATTGCAATATAACCGTTACGGCTAAATTTATGTTAAACTAAATGAAGATAATTTTTATGATGAAAACATAATCATCCTAATTACCTGCAGTCCTACACTACAATAAAATACTAAATATGCTATAAGATTTTTCAGTTTAAAAATTCATAAAACTGTTAGTGTACAATGTATCCACTTGCTTGGTGTGCTATATTTATTATTGTTAAATCTGACACTTCTCACGACACAATTTATCCAGTATGGTTGCTTTAATGTTCGAAGTGGCAATTCAAATTTCATTGGAAAGATTAATTGTCATTTGTTAGTCTGCATCTGCTTCTGCATTTTGTTAGTTTAATCTTTGAGAAGAACTGTCCACAAATATAGGTGCTTGGAAACAGTGCAACCATTTTCAGGGCATAAAATCCAAGTAAAGGTAGCTTCCAAAGTTTCGAACCTACCCACTCAGTGGTATTGTTTCATGCAGAGAGTAATTACATTGATGAATGAGTAGTGAACTAGTTGACTAGACTAAAGGCCGGATTCTTAATAAATAAGAAATAGATCATTTAATATCGGCCTATGTACAGAAATCCAGACATTCATGTAGGGCCTGATAAAGGGGTCCCAAGTGCCAGACACAATGCTAATATTAAAGACATGCCAAGGGCCGGTTGAAAAGTCCCCGGGGGCCGGATCCGGCCCGCGGGCCGTATGTTGCCCACCTCTGGTCTATATCATACAAAACCGATACATACAGACTCACATAGGCCCTATACAAACATGCATACACAATCTATATAATAAAGCGAGAATTCTGTGTGTGTGTGTGTGTGTGTGTGTGTGTGTGTGTGTGTGTGTGTGTGTGTGTGTGTGTGTGTGTGTGTGTGTGTGTGTGTGTGTGTGTGTGTGTGTGTGTGTGTGTGTGTGTGTGTGTGTGTGTGTGTGTGTGTGTGTGTGTGTGTGTGTGTGTGTTTGTCCCTCTGTCTGTCTGTTTGACCGGGCTTAACTTCTACAATTTTGCACCTTTTCACTCCAAACCTTCACTGCTGTGTCGGCCTCGGCTTCGGACACCCAGTGCAGGGGTTCGCGCCCCCCGTTTTCACCGCTACCATGGTGAAAAACGGCCAAAACATCGACCCAAGCGATAGGAAAATTACCGTTCCGCCAGTGACATTAGGCTTACTGCATTGGATGCAGTCCCTGCAGTGACATTAGGATTACTGCATTGGATGCATGCACGTGTAACAAACATCGAAGAGAAATTTATTGTTGGCAAGTCAATTTGGGGGTGGTGGTGGGGGTGGTGGTGGGGAGGTGGGGCTGGTGGGAGGGGGTGGTGGGTGGTGGTGGTGGGCGGGGGTGGTGGGATGAGGGGGTGGGGGAGGGGGTGGGAGTGGGGTTGGTAGTGGGGGTGGATGGTGGGGGTTGTTGGTGGGGGGTGGTGGTCGTGGGGGTGGTGGGTAGGGGTGGTGGGTGGGGGGTGGTGGGAGGTCGTGGGTGGGGGACGCGGGTGGTGGTGGTGGTGGTGGTGGTGGTGGTGGTGGTGGTGGTGGTGGTGGTGGTGGTGGTGGTGGTGGTGGTGGTGGTGGTGGTGGTGTGAAACTTATAACACCGGGCAACGCCGGGTAATCCAGCTAGTTACAAATAATCGCAGATGCATACATTTTGTATATGACTTCCAAAGTGTCAATCAATTCGAGCAGCCGACTTTCCTGATTTGTAGCCTAGCGTTAACAGTCTTGATTCTGACAACAGTACTTAAGAGTTTGATACAAAAATATAGCTACTTGAACTAATAGATCTATCAACGAGATTTGTTACTCAAAAGTTCAATTCCGCACACGAAAGACAACGTGTACAGAATAGTTTTTTGCGCTCTCCTAACGATTCATTTGGGACGGTCTTTGATAGACTCTTTCCCGCCAAGACAGAGAACTAGATTAAACTGGTCTCGTGGCTCTTCAAACAACGTCACCTCGTCGATTCCCGCGTAAGCGCAACGTTATAAATTACGCGCCAGTCGACGTCATACCACCCCGCAGTCATTCGGTGCGAAATCGCTGGACGCATCCATCAAGCGGAAGCAAGTGATCATTGCGTGTCAGCTAGGCGCAACAATTAAGTAACGCGTGATTAGCGTTCGAAAAATGAAGTAAACAACTCAGTTATGTCATGGAATTTTCCGCCTTAGCGGAGAACCGCCGATTTATCACTAACAAGTCACCAACACGATGATTCATCAAAATTATGTCATGAAAAGTTCTTATGAAACGAGTGCTCTAAGATTTGCTTATTAACCAGCGTAATATTATGTTAACATTACATTCATTAAAAAATAAACAAATACATTATGATACATGCATAAATTCTTGTATAAATATATACATATCAAGGCGGTTTGGGCTTATTTTGTCACCAATTTTGCGATAGGCCTACTTAACTTCGACAGGTCCTTTTCAATGAATATAAGATTTTAATTTTTTAGAATAAGAATCCATGCACGCAATGTACTACTATGCGTGAGAACATATGATAAAGCTATTTAGAAATAATGTGGGACGCGGTGGTGTAGAGCTATGTTCTATGCTTTGTAACTGGAGGGTCGCAGGTTCGAATCTACCTCTACCTCAAGCCACTGCGTAGCGACCTTGGACAAGTCGCTCACCCACAATTGTCTGTGAGGAAGGCAACGGGAAACCACCTCACTCATCTCATCCCCTGGATGGCATTAAGCCAATGGACCTGCCTTCAGGCAGAGAACTCATCATCGCATGAACATATTACTATAATGCACTGGCAATGCATATAAATATATCTCGGATTATTCTTTTTACTGTCGCGTCTGTTGAGTCTGATTGCGTATTTGGACAAGTCTGTCTTTATATATTTGTTTGCACATCTTTCTGTGTTTGCATGTCCGTCTGGCTGTCTGTGTGTCTGAGTGCTCTTGAGCGTCCTCTTGTGCGTGTCTTTCTCTGCAGATGTTTTGCGACCTCGGCTTTTCAATTTACAGCATAAATCTGTCGTTTTTTTCTATATTGTTCTAGCGAGTTGCTCTTTGCGTCCACAGAAAGCCTTTCCAATTTTTTTACGGTCAAGGAACCTTTGGCGAAATTAACGAGGGATGCACAGTAATTGAAATATCTTACTTTTTGTTCCGATAATGCCTCACAAATCTTCTCTTTTTCTTTGTATGCTTCTGTGTTTTCTCTGTTCTTCTAACTCGTTCAGCATTCTATTTAAAACTAACTACGATGCTCCTCCATTTCATTACTGTCTTGGGAGTATTGCTATACAGGATATATTATGATCTTCCCATTTCATGCTGGTCTGTGGTGTGTTCTTATCCATCCATTTTATGTCGCCTTACGTAATTGCATCTCTCTCTATTTTATACCGGTCTGTGAAATTGTATCCCTCTTTTTCATTGGTCTGTGTAATTGCAACCAGTATATATTTTTAAACCAACGTCGTTTGGCTTTCTTCTGAAGTCTGAAGAAACGTTTATCACAACGTTTAACGACAAAGTTAGTCACTAAATTCCGGACGACAAAAAAAACGATCGTCACAGTATTTTTCACCGAAGATAGGTATACGATCTTGTTTACTTGCCAAGTGAACGTCATACTGAATGATAAAAATGGTGCGGTTTTAGTTTCCTTCCAAAAATATTGCAAACTGCTTGATTCGCCGGTGTTCCATTGTGTCGATTGCTTGAACCAATCAGAGAAAATTTTCCCTTTCCCTCAGAAGCAGAACCTGGCCATCTATTTTCTAATCTCCCTGTTTTATAATCTCCCTATTTTCTAATCTCCCTATTTTCTAATCTCCCTATTTTCTAATCTCCCTATTTTCTATTCTCCCTATTTTCTAATCTCCCTATTTTCTAATCTCCCTATATTTTCTAATCTTCCGGTTGCTCGTGGTAAATGTCTCGATGGTCCATTAGTTTAGCTTAGTTTGGAATGGATTTTACGGAATTGATAGATTGCATTAGATTAGATTAGGCTTTATCAGGTTGGATTAGATTTAATTGTTTAGTTTCGATATGATCATTTTCCATTAGATTACAGTATTGTGCTTGTAATTACGACAATTTATTTACCATCGTCAATAGCAAGCTACTTACTTCTGGGATGCTTTACACTGTCAACTATCAGCGCAAATGCTAGGAGTTGCATAGTAAGTACATTTTGAATTGTTTTTTAAACATGAGGTAAAAAAACCAAAGAAAACACAGAAGTTCTACAATTGAGACTGACCGCTGCTACACAGGACGCGCTGCATGGTTCTCGTCAAATTACTCTAGTCTAGATTATATGAGACTTGATGAGACTCGGCCAGAATAGATCACATTAGATTTTAGAGTGGATTCTATTAGTTTTACCCCACTGCTTCAATAAAAATGCTCTCCTTCTATTACCTACCGATCTAGATTCCAGTTAGTCGTGGTAAAGGATTCGATGGTGGCTGGACTTAACGGAGACAATCGGAGATTGGTAACGACGTTCGAGGACGATTCCAGCTGCACCGGGCACCTGTACTGGTCGAATGGAAAGAAGAGGGCGCTCCAGTGGCACGTGATACACAGCTCGTCGACGACTTTGACCTGCGCAGTACCCAATGACGTCAGCAGAACCTGCGCTCCTCGGACGGCGTTCAACTTTTGTCGAAAGTTTCTGTTTGCGAGTTAAAAAGGGGAAATCTTTAAGTTACGATAGATCCCTTTCCTGATTATAAAATAAGCTTAAACATGGAAAAGGTCATCAGAAGTTAACTACAGCTATAGATGGCAGACAGTTAAGCCTAATATATTATTATGAATAGATTATGACTGATTTGTAAGCAATAGACATATTTTATCTAAATTTTTTATGGACTGTAGGCTAAACCAACTTCTAACACATTGAGCTGTTGTATCGTTTACACGTTACAACACATAGGCTACTATTAACTTGTTAAATTATAAAACATGATTCTCGTCATTGTCATTATCACCAAGATCCAAAAACTAGCAAATGTACTACAGAGCGATTGTAATACACGAATGTCACCAGTTGCTGCCACTCTCAAAATTTATTGTCTGGATAAAGCAAAAGCAAGCAGGGTGTTGTTTGTATGGAAACGGGAACTTCCATGCTCCCCACCCGTTCAAACATTCCCCGTTGAGATGGATTTTCCTCATCCATTAAGCTGCTGCCCACACATCGTTCCCTTAACTGCTTCCTAAAACAAATAGCTCGTAGGACGTAGAGTATATCATTATACAGACACAGAAAAGACTATAGTATATAAGTAGTTACTAGGGAATGCAAACCCGGGTTTTGCCTACCCGGGTACCCGGGTAACCCGGGATTTTTCGGAACCCGAAAACCCGGGTTTAACCGCGATTGAAACCCGGGTTTGAACAATGACATTAAATTTTCATTACTATTTTATTATATTAAAATGTAGCCTAACAATATAAATGTAGTCTATTTCGGATGCATATCACTATCATTAATATACTACAAATGCAGTGAAACTCGAAAGATTAACAACAATAAAGGAGGCCTGCAGGTGAAACAATTATGTTTGAGCGTAATACAAACTATGAGCACCACATAAGCCACAACAGCTTCCACTCTTCCACCCTAGACGAAGACAGCTTCCGCTCTTGAGACTGGACGGAAGTAATGTCCCCTTTGTGACAGGTTGGACCCGCACGTGCAGTCTTGTCCTCTGCATCGAATGCAAGTATTGGGACCCCACAGCCCCACAGCCAAAGTGAGGGACATCTGCCAAACCTGTCTTCGTCATCGTAAACCGCGGTTGAAACCCAGGTTTGGCGTGATTGAAAAGCGTCACTTTCATCGTCGTTCACGCCGTGAAACTCACAAATGCAGAGTAATGGACATATAACGTTAGTACTGCACTTGGTATTACG
>OY744609.1:51438662-51486162 GCA_963556255.1 Allolobophora icterica | reverse complement strand
TTCACATTCTTCTTCTTCGCATTCTTGGTGCTGTTGTTGTTTGCATTCTTCCTCTTCGCATTCTTCTTGTTCGCATTCTTTTTCTTCGCATTCTTCTTCGCATTCTTCTTCTTCTGGGCATAATATCCTTCTGTAGATCCTATATCCAAACGTGGTTGAAAGCGAAGAGTGTAGTCATCGGTCTGTTTGTCATGAGTACGTGACTCCAAAATTGAACACAGTTTCTGTGAAAAGCAAACGTGCTTCTTTGACATTTATATAGCGCCTCGGCTGTCGGGCGACGCCAGAGGCTGAGCGCAAACGAGACGAAGGCGACCAGTAGATGGCGCTTTCAGCCGGAAGGTCGTGTCAGACGCGATAATTGCCCTCAGAAAGAGTGACTGATGAGTCAGCGTTTATCCACAGTGGAATTAATCTGTCAGGGTTCAAGCGACGTCATGAGTGCCATTGTTCTTATTGTTATGATTATCATCATCGTCGTCATCATCATTATCAGCATCATCAACATCTTGGAAAGTAAACTTGGTCATTCAAAGTATGATTAATAAATAGAAAGACAGTCCAAATGAAATTTTGTACGTATTAAACCCAGCAGATGAATCGCTGAATATAAGTACAGTCTTGCACCGCCTGTGTAAACTCCCATGTGGATCCGCCACTGCACAGGTACCTGTCTGTCTGTGTGTCTATCTGTCTGCCTGTCTGTCTATATGTATGTCTGTCTGTCTATCTGTCTTCCTGTCTGTGTGTCTGTATGTCTATCTGTCTGTCTGTCTATGTGTCTCTCTATCTGCCTGCCTGTATGTCTATTTGTCTGTCTGTCTTTGTATCTATCTGTCTACTTGCCTGTTGTCTGTCTGTCTGTTTATTTGTCTATATGTTTGTCTATTCAGACGGTTTTTTATAAAGATTTCGAACGTAGACACAGAGACACAGAGTCTAAAAGGAGAGCAAACAAACCAGTCATCTATCTATAAGAGTGATGACTGGAGGCAGAGACACATATATAGGTCGATCGAAGACTTTATGAATAACTTTCGTGGCAATCAAAGTATCAGTCAACCTCTTTGGCAGATATATCGCAGCCGGTAATTTCCCGGAAGGCCTCGCAGTCTCCATCCCTGCTGGTCGTGACCGTGCGACAGAGCAAGATAGCGCGCCTCCGCCGTCTTCGGTACTTCCTTCTTCTTCAACGCTGACACCGTCACTGACAAACAAAAACAAACGTCAAGTCACGTGCGTCACGGCGTCACTCGTCATTAAAGAAAGGCACGGTTCAGTAAACAATTCTGAAGGTCTACATGCCTATAGTTCATTCGTAAAATAACCACAGAAAAACTTTAACGAATTTCGAATAAGCTTACTACTACTATAGTACTGCTGCTACTACTGTTATCACTACTATTACTACCACTACTACAGCAAAAACAGCTACTACTATGCTACTACCACCATCACTACCAATTCTACTACTACTGCTACAAAACAACAACTACTACTACTAAGACTGCCATTATAAGACTACTACCATTATTACTACTACTACTTCTACTACTGGGTGAGAAATTTACATCTGAACACGTGAATTACGGTGAATACAGTATGTTGATTCAGACTTTACCATCTGCGCCAGAACCACACTATAAACCACTCGTTCTCTGGACAAAGCTGCTTTTACCCTAATGCACACATTCATTTGCACCAGGGTAATGTCATTTACGCGAGCCTCCTCTTTTCCGATTACTCAGCTGCAATACGTTTTAGGCGTTACGGTTTAGTTAGTTGCTGTTTAACGACACGGTGTCATAAGAAAGATGATTAGCGTCTCCTCCTTCTTTCTCCAGGCTTGGGACTGGCACCACCAGAGTGCGGTATGTGGCGGTCTGGCGGAGTTCCGCTGCGGTTTAGTTGACTTTGGTCATATAGGTCCAAAGGTTTGCCAGTCCTCTCATTTTCACCAGGAATCTCTTGGAACCAGCATTTCCTTCCTACTTTCACAGTACTATGACCCGTGAAACAGAAATATCTCATTATCTTTCCTGTATTTTTCATACAACTTTAATTGTAGTTTAAAATTTAAACACGAAATTTATTAAAACCTTTCATTGATTTCAACCTCATTTTGTTTTGTTCCTATTATCGCAATGGTAAAGAATCCAAACTATAATCCAATGTTTCCCAAAGTGGGTTCCGTGAGGGGAAGACAAGGGTTCCGTGGAGCAATTGCATAAATTTTGTTTTAATGTGTTACATTATAAATCAGACTGCCAGCTGAAGGGTTCCATAGAGAAATTTCATTTAAAACAATTTCTACTCTAATTTTTATCGATTAAAACTGTGCATACCTCGATCACTTTTTAAAAATATTGTACCAGAATATGTTGTGTTTAGGTCGGTGTTCCGTCAAAAATTTTTCAAAAATTGTTCCGTAGCCAAAAAAGATTGGGAAGCACTGCTATAATCACGTGCATTCCGATATAAAATTCCAGGTTGAGCTGAGGCTATATGATGAGAGAGATAACTGAGGTCGAGAGAAGGTTTCATTAGCAGAGGATAAACTATGTCCAGAGCAAAGGCGGACGAAAAGAATCCTTTATCCAACGAGAATCCATTCTACAGGCAGACATACAGGCAGACAGACAGACAGACAGACTGCGTAAAGCAAAATATTTACGTTCGTTTCTTTGCATTTTCAATTCCTACTCCAACAGGATCGTCAGATGTCGGACATATGAAGCCCACATGACAATGTTCCCTAAGGTAATGGGCTTCATAAGTATCACCCTGCGCCTCAGTTTATATGCCAATAGCCTACATAACAATGTATGCGATTAACTTGTATGCGAATATATAACATGCGATTACAATATATTACTCTTCGGTCTCTGTCTCCTTATTTGTCCCAGGAGATGTGTGCGTGTGTGCATCTATCTCTCTGTCTCTCTATCTTTCTCTGTCTGTCTGTCTCTCTCTATCTCACTGTCTCGGCAGCGTTCGCGTCTGTTTCGGTGGTAATAGAGGACCACATCCGAAGCCTGCCGCTTCAACAGGACTTCCGCCTTAGACAGCGTTGACCCACGTTAATCTTTGATTTAATCCAGTATCTGGAGTTTCAACGGGGCGTTAATCTGCGGGATAGCCCTCCGTCTACCGGAGCATTTGCTCAGCATGACAAGTCGCGCTTCCTAGGCGATTAGCAATTTGTATTCACGTCGCTCAATATCATCTCGTCAACCCATTTTATGAAACGAATAAGCGCAGACAAACTGAGAGATACGGACGCAGACAGAGCCAGAGACAGAGCATAATGCGACAGACAAACTAAGACATAACGGGAAGAACTCTGAGAGACGGAAACAGAGACAGCGACAGAAACAAAGGCGCACATGTAGAGATAGATAGGAGGAGACAGAGGGGAGGAGAAGGACGAAGACAACGAAATAAGTAATGAACCAGAAATCGAAATAATTAATGCCCCAAGGAATGAACAAGTGTCTGAACGAATGACTCAACAAAATAATGAGTCAACCAGTAGATTAACTGATGAATGAACCTATCAATGAACCGGTGAACTAAATAAATGATTGAAAGATTGATTGAATGATTAATTGACTGAATGATGGATTGATTGAAAGAAGAAATAAAGTAATAAATAAACCAATGATTTGTTGAAAGGAAAGTTGAATAAAGACAGAACTACGGAAATCAGCACAAGTAATTGAAGCAGTTAAGTTATAACAATGCACATCTGCCCTTTGTCTGTAACATTTCTCAGAAGCTTAACACTGAGTAATGTGAGTATGGACACCCTTATAGAGGTCGTCAGATGGAAATAGCTTGGAAACCTTGAGGCCATACACGCATACATATTTACTATATGCATGCAGAAGGGATCTGATTTTGTCATAAGTGGCAATAGGAATACACCACCGGAAGTCGTAATCGTAATCGTAATCGTAAACTCAAAATTTCTAATTCGTTTCTCTAAGGCTAAGAGCAGGGCACCAGCTTAATCACGAGCGCTGCGTCGTGTCAGATGGGTTGTCCAGACATGTCAAGGATGATCCGAGTCAGGTTGCCAGAGAGACTAGAGGAGGTAGAGAGAGCTAAGGTCGGTTTCGTTGAGGTCAGACGGACTTCGTTGAGGACGAAAATATCGAGGATTTGCTATTTATGTCTCCAACGTAATGTCACGTGATCAGCGTGTTGACATACATGTAGCTACGTTTCGGATCCTAAAAAATTTGCTGACTGTAACAACTATACTGTCATTGGAAAATTATATGTATGTATGCGTTTATTGTATGTATGAATGTATGTATGTATGTATGTATGTGTACATTTAAGTATGTATGTATGTATGTATGTATGTATGTATGTATGTATGTATGTATGTATGTATGTATGTATGTATGTATGTATGTATGTATGTATGTATGTATGTATGTATGTATGTATGTATGAGAACACGAGGGCTTTGTGTATTGTATGTATGCATGCTTGTATGTATGCATGTTTGTATGCATATATGTATGTATGTATGTATGTATGTATGTATGTATGTATGTATGTATGTATGTATGTATGTATGTATGTATGTATGTATGTATGTATGTATGTATGTATGTATGTATGTATGTATGTATGTATGTATGTATGTATGTATGCATGTATGTATGTATGTATGTATGTATGTATATGCATGCATATATCTGCGCAAGTGCGTACATGCGTATGCAACTTGACATTTCGTCGCCTGAAAATTATAATGCTCTATCATGATTTTTTGTAAAAATTGAGTTTGGTATCAATTTCTTCAGTGCAGCGTTTGCTCTATCATTAGACAAAAAGGCAAGCAGGTTTAAGCAGCCGTTTCATAGTTATAAGGCAATATTTAAATGCTCTATCTTATGAAGCTGTAAATTTTCTAAGCATAGTTGGTATTATATTGCTGTATGATTAGCATCCAATCACAGACGAGCTTTCGTAATGTTACAGCAATATTGCACTGAATAGTAAAATGCTCTATCATACATAATCGGGACCATTCTGAGCTCCACCAAAGGTACACTGTACTGGCAAGGTAATATATGCCACACGTATCATGCATAAATAACCAAAATAAAGTAATATAATTCGATATAATTGTTGTGTAGTCAATAAATACTGTGTGAAATGCTGTCATTATAATTACTGTCATGTTACAGCAATATTATACCAAACTGGATGATAGAGCATTATAATACTCGGGACGCGATTTGGAAACTGCCTTATCTTTAACTTAGACCATTATTACAATTACGTTTACCTTTCAGTTGGAATTATATTGCTGTAACATGCATTTTTGCATCATTTTTTGTTATTTTCTACATTTTATACCTTTCTTTGTCGAAAAATATATTCTTTTTCAAAACAGGTCACTAGCGGGTACATACAAATGATAGTATTATCCTGCAAAACAATCCAGTTTAGAATTCTTGGCCTATAATAGTGACCAAACTTTGAAGTCGTTTTGCTCGGTTTCGTCAAAATATAAGATAGAGCATTATAATTCTCAGGCGACGATTTATGTAGCGCCGTTTCTTCGTAATCATTGTGCTAATTGTCGTCGTCGTCGCTGGCATCATCATCACCTTTATCATCGCCTCGGCTGACGTTGTTATACGGGTCGATGATGAATCGACGGACGAAGGGGAAAATTGACTCGGCGCCTCGGCCTCCGAACCTCGGTCCCCGCGGAGGGGGTAGATGCGGTCCAGGGAGGCCATCCCCACCCTCAGGTGGCGCAGAAGATCGCCACCTAGCGACAGGACGACGATTTACGATTCATGAGGCGCTGGACACTGGACAGCTTCGACGGTTTTCACATTTCGGCGGCCGAGCAAAACAGATGAAATTGCCTTTCTTGGGACCGCAATCGACATCAGGACTGACTGTCACACGTCAGTCTATATTATGATGCCACCGTAACCCTTCGATGCCACCTTAGCTCGTTCCTTCGATGCCACCTTAGCCCGTTCCTTCAATGCCACCTTAGCTCGTTCCTTCAATGCGTCCGTAGCTCGTTCCTTGGATGCCATCGTAGCCAGTGCCCTCCTCGCCAGAGATCTCCAATGTTACAGTCACTGTCTATGGAGCCTACGTCCTGGGTTGAAATCCCGATATGTCAACAGAAAGGAGAATAGGACAATGAGAGGGTCGTCTCTTCTCTTAGAAACCGGTTTTGCCGTCTGCGCTTAAGCCTCGATGAGAACGTGCCATTACAATAGCGCTTTGTCTCATTTTGACTCTGCCGAAGCCTTCCATATTGAATTCGATATGTCGGGCAAGGCTTAACGGCAGCTGGCTAAAACATATGCCACTAGTATTGCACTATCACCACGACCACCGCCATAACCACCACCAACATCCACTACTACCAACACAGCTACCAACGCTACCAGCACTACAACGATCTCGGCCACTAAACATGGCCAACATGCTGTTGTGTGGAACGATGTCCACGTCCTAAGAGCCCTCTTCCCGCCAATGAAGTGCCGCCGTCGGGGCCTACGACCTCGAGTCCACCCATTCCAGCTTCCGGATAAAGACGATAAAAACTATATCTCGCGTATTCTCTATAAGAAAATCTGAGAAGCCTACACTCCACAATAACCCATTCCCTTTATTTATTTATTTTTATTATTTCTATTACCTATTCTCTTGTTCCTGGTTGCGGCGTGCCAACCAGTTTTGCCTAATAAACTAATATAATACACAAACACACACACACACACACACACGCACGCACACACACACACACACACACACACACACGCAAACATACAACATATAAAACCAGACCAAAGTAGCAACATAGCATAGTTACCACAGTCAACAACCGCCAACACTGTGGATATAAAAACTGCATATTTTAAGGAATGCGACGATGGAACTACTTGCCAATGGACTGGTCATTAACTACATCAAGGCCAGAGACGATCACGCGCCACTCTTTCCCGCAACACATAAGACCGTCGTAAAGCCAGTCCGAACGAGGACTGCCTTCGAAATCGCCATTTCCCACCGGAAGTGAGCTCCGTTTTACGGCCATCGACGCTTTGTCCTGGCGCACTATGATCTCTCAGCGCAGCCGAAAAGTCTGATAAAACTTCCCGGATTTATATGGCGCCAATGACGGCAATGGTCTGCGGCGCATGAGACCCCCCAGACATCGGCGGGAAGTCGAAAGCGGTTAAGCTTCGGAAATTTCCTCACGAACTTTAAGCTTTAAGCCATCTTAAGGATGAACCTTGACCTGCACGAATAATTGCAACATTAAGACACAAAATGGATTCAATCGATCAATGTAATTGAAATAACTTCATCCAATCAGCTCCCGAATTTCCGAATCAGGACAGAAACGGACTCCAAAGGTCGAGTCCGAGTTCAGCCAATCAGATTTCAGAATATAAACCAGTGCAACCAATCGACTCACAATATCTCGACGAGTTCAGCCAATCAGATTTCAAAATCTAAACAAGTGCAACCAATCGACTCACAATATCTCGACGAGTTCAGCCAATCAGATTTCAGAATCTAAACAAGTGCAACCAATCGACTCACACTATCTCGACGAGTTCGGCCAATCAGATTTCAGAATCTAAACCAGTGCAACCAATCGACTCACAACATCTCGGCGAGTTCAGCCAATATTCAGAATCTAAACCATTGCAACCAATCGACTCACAATATTTCGACGAGTTCAGCCAATCAGATTTCAGAATCTAAACCAGTGCAACCAATCGACTCACAACATTTCAACCAGTTCGGCCAATCAGATTTCAGAATCTAAACCAGTGCAACCAATCGACTCACAACATTTCGACGAGTTCAGCCAATCAGATTTCAGAATCTAAACCAGTGCAACCAATCGACTCACAACATTTCGACCAGTTCAGCCAATCAGATTTCAGAATCTAAACCAGTGCAATCAATCGACTCACAATATCTCGACGAGTTCGGCCAATCAGCTTTCAAAATCCCAACCCGTGTACCCAATCAACCACGACATCTCGACGATGAGTTTCTCTAGATTACAGATTACAGCCACTGACCTAGCAACTCCGAAAATCGCAAACATTTTCGCCAATTATCTCCTCAAACCCTAGCCACCATGGGCATCGGGTGCACACGAGCAGAACAGGGTGCTTACGACATCCTGAAATTGAAATCTGACTAATTTTTCCCTATGTTAGGCTGGGACGACCAGAGGCGTAAATAAGGGGGTAATGTGTCCCCCAGGCGCCAAAATAAGGGTTAAAATAAATTAATAAGTTTACTCTTATTTTTGATGCAATGTCAACTAATTTATCCCAAATAAATTTATAAGATTTAATTTTGGAGCCCTCAAAAATCCAGGTACAACCTCATTACTTGCAAACCAGTTGTCAGGTGTGATTTTGGAGCCCTATTGGGCACCATAATTATACTATCTGTATTTTTCATATTTTATTGCCATTCGATGTATTTAGAAAATGTGGAATAAATAAAGTAGGGAGGTGGCGCCAATTTCATAGTTCGTCCCCGGGCGCAAAATATCGTAGCCACACCGCTGGGGACGAAATATACAGGCCCATGTCTTTTCACGTTTAGCCCCTTCTGAAAAAAATGCTGTGAGCTTCCATGCTGACTCCGACGACTTCAGCAAATTCAAGAAATCAGCCCTCAAAATCCTAACCGGCGCAACAAATCAACTCCACTTTAGCTTATCCATATACACGTCATCCACCAGTGTTTAATCTGGTCCCCCTCTTCTGGGAGGGGAAACAAGGTTTCTGGGGGGAGCAACGAATTTACACAAGATTTTTTCTGTATTTAATCCATCTTGAAAAAGTTTAAGACTTTTCCTAATTTCATATTTAAAAAAAGTTGATGACCTACATTGTAATATTGCTGGCCTCTGGGGGGAAACATTAATCCTGGGGGACATTTCCCCCCCCCCAAAGACGTCTAGATTAAACACTGGTCATCCACGGACCAAAAAATAAACTCTGCACGCTGAAGTTTTAAGGTGAGTCCATTACCGTAGGCCTACTTCCTCTAAGAGAGGTGCATCGTCAAATATAAACAGGAAGCCTGTAACGGGCTCTAAGCCATTCGTCCGATTATAAACCCTAACCCTGGCATCGGTATACGAAGCAACATCCTGTGCTAAAGACTTTCTCCACATATTTAATTCACCGACCTGCGACAAACACGCCCCCGTAGTACGGATAAATCACGTCCATGAACGGATTACGATAAGAGACTGGATAGTGGGTAATCCTGCGTATCAAAGGAAACACGGCGTTTTAGCTGTCGTCGTAAAATCCATGCCTAATTTTCCAGGCGCTGGAAGAAGCGAGCTCGGAAAGGTCGTAACCCCGGACCGTCTGGAGAAATCTGTTGCTGGGGGGTGAGAACTGTACTGATTGAGGTCGGACGCTGTCACGATGAGGTCACGAAAAACGAAAGGCATGAGTCCAGAGATCAATTATTTAAGGTCGTAAAAAGGAGCCAGCCGCATATGAATCCATATTAGACATTGAATTAGGTTTTATCGGTGATCGAGCCATCCGACATAGACTGAACGAAGGAGATGAGTAACGTGAGTAGGTGAGTTGTAATGTAGAGCAGTTTGATTCAAAGGCTTAGGTCGAGGTAGTATAAGAATTTGCATTCAGAACAGGCTAGGCGAGTCAACAAGGCAAAGACAATGTAGCCTATGTATTACCTGTGCATCTGGCTGTATCTATAAAGAGCTTTTATGAACATCACAATGGCGCTCAACATGGCAGTCTAACAGTAACAGTTCTATCTATCTATCTATCTATCTATCTATCTATCTATCTATCTATCTATCTATCTATCTATCTATCTATCTATCTATCTATCTATCTATCTATCTATCTATCTATCTATCTATCTATCTATCTATCTATCTATCTATCTATCTATCTATCTATCTATCTATCATCTATCTATCTATCTATCTATCTATCTATCTATCTATCTAGGCCTATCTATCTAGGCCTATCTATCTAGGCCTATGTATCTATGTATCTATGTATCTATGTATCTATGTATCTATGTATCTATGTATCTATCTATCTATCTATCTATCTATCTATCTATCTATCTATCTATCTATCTATCTATCTATCTAGGCCTATCTATCTAGGCCTATTTATCTATCTATCTATCTATCTATCTATCTATCTATCTATCTATCTATCTATCTATCTATCTATCTATCTATCTATCTATCTATCTATCTATCTATCTATCTATCTGTTTATCTATCTGTTTATCTTTCTATCTGTCTATCTGTCTGTCCGTCCGTCCGTCCGTCCGTCCATCCATTCATCGATCTATCATGCATCTACGGTCGTTTACAATCGCTTACAATCGTAAAGCCATATCTAACTTCAGAGACGCTGGAAAAAGCGAGCGAGGAAGGTCACAATTCTGGTCCATCTGGAGAAATATGTAAAGGGGTTAAACTTCACTGATTGAAGCCAGGCGCTGCGACTATACGGCCATAAAAAACGAAGAGTCCGAGGCCACAGGGCATTTATCTAAAGGGCCATAAAAATCAACCAGCCGCATATGAATCCATATTAGACATTGACTCATGTCTCATCTATCAGTGACCACTGACCGAGCTATCAGACAATGATGGATGGACGAAAGGACGAGTAACACAAGTAGGTGAGTTGTAAGGTATTGCAGTTTGGTTAAAAGGTTCATAAGTTATCGATCTAAATGTCTGGCTATCTCTTTTTTACGCTTACTCGGCCCATGCAATCGCCCTGACTTCACGGCTTTCCATGGACTCCGACTTCACTTCTAAGCGATCGTTTGTGTTAGGACCTATGAATTCTCTACATTAGATTGAATTGGATTAAACAATATTGCTTCAGATTATATTGTATAGATTAGGTTATTATAGATTACATTTTTATAGATTAGGTTATTATAAATTAGATTATTATAGATTAGGTTATTTTAGATTAAATTATTATATATTATATTGTTATAGATTAGAATGTTATAGATTAGGTCATTATAGATTATATTGTAATAGATTAGCAGTGGCTTCAATAGGGTTGGTGTCACCCAGTGCGGTAAGTCATGGTGTCACCCCCATTAGAAGGTTCAACTAAGTAAATTAGCACAGAATTTCAGTTTTAGGTAAATTGATGCAGATAGGGTACATGTAAGCTGGGTTTATGACAAATGTTTTTGTTGTTATCTGTTATTGTTAATTTAAAAATAATAAATTTCTTCTGAAGCTCCGCACAAATTTTTTTTAGGCAGTCATTTTGTCATGTTGGTGTCACTCCCTCTGAAGGTGTCACCCGGTGCGGCCGCACCCCCGTAACCCCTAGTGACGCCACTGCAGATTAGGTTATTATAGGTTAGATTATTATAGATTAGGTTATTTTAGATTAAATAATTATAGACTGCACTGTTGTAGACTAAGTTATTAAAGCTTGGATTATTATAAATTAGATTTCTATAGATATGATCACATCATAGCAAGTCAGATCACATCAGATCAAGTCAGATCACATCATAACAAGTCAGATCACGTCAGGTTGGATAAGTTCATTTGTCAAATAAGAAAAGAATAGAGTAATAACAAATAAACCGAAACGGACGGAAATAGAAAAAAATCAGATTGTATGACATCGGATTAAATTGAAGAAGACAATGCAACCTGTCACAGTAAAAGAAAAAAGCAGGGACAAAACAATCTAAAAGCTTGGGTCTCCTCCATCATAAATTCCACTCACCAGGGGGCTTGTCATCCTTGTCCCAGACCCAGACATCCCCGAGAGCCATGCCAGCCGTCCACCATTGCTCGTGGGCGAACTCCTGTCCGGCCCACTTGACCCTGTGACGGATCTGGCGTCGGATGTATTCCATTTCGTCGTCGGATTCGACGGACAGGAGGCCAGTGCCGAGTTCCAGGCAGCGACGCTTCGCCTCGTCACGACTCAGGTCGTTACGCCGTCCAGTGTCCATGACGAAGAGGTAATCCTTGTCACCGAATGACACCCAGGAATCTTAAAGGATCAACAACAATAACAAGGATGAGGTCTTCATTGATGTTGTCTCAACTGTTGTAGTCGCCGTAATCGTCGTTACAGGAGATATTAACATCGCAGTGAAAGTCATTAGCAGATATATTGTCATTATCATCATAATCATTCTCATTATCATCATCATCTTTGAGGTCGTCGTCGTCGTTATCGTCAACAACATCGACAGCAACAATAAATGAGGAAACAGGATGAACAATAGAAATGAGAAGACCTAGCGACACAGACACAAGGAGACAGAAAACAGACAGAAAACAAAAGAAAGTTTGACAGACAGATAATTAGATAGATGGATGGATGGATGGATGGATGGATGGATGGATGGATGGATGGATGGATGGATGGATGGATGGATGGATGAATGGATGGATGGATGGATGGATGGATGGATGGATGGATGGATGGATGGATGGATGGATGGATGGATAGAGAGAAAGACAGGGACAAAGTGTGGGTGTGTGTATGGGTGTGCATGTGCGCGTGTGTCTGAAAAGACAGAGAGAGAGACAGGAAGAAGCAGGAACAGATATAGAAGGAGAAACAAAGCAAAACTAACAGAGAGAAAGACAAAACGAGAGAGAAAATTCTCTCCCTGTGTCTTTTAGTTCTGCTCAGTCGCTTGTGTCATTTCGTTCTCAACCTAAAACTCATCTCTTTCAAATTGCTTATCAACCATAACCTGTCTCTAGATCTCGCAGTGCACTGATCTTCCGGATGCTGACTTCTTAATGACTTCGCTTTGGTGCGCCATCGGTTGATTCCTTGTACAATATGCACCGGCGCTATAGAAGTTAATAAATTATAATAGCAATAATAATAGTAATAATAATAATAAATAATAATAATAATAATAATAATAATAAAATTTCAACCACTGTTAATATCTTAGAGCCTGAGGGATCTTACTTACCTTAAAAAAATAAAAATAAAAAATAAAATAATAATAATAATAATAATAATAATAATAATAATAGTAATAATAATAATAATAATAATAATAATAATAATAATAATAATAATAATAATAATAATAATAATAATAATAATAAAATTTCAACCACTGTTAATATCTTAGAGCCTGAGGGATCTTACTTACCTTAAAAAAATAAAAATAAAAAATAAAATAATAATAATAATAATAATAATAATAATAATAGTAATAATAATAATAATAATAATAATAATAATAATAATAATAATAATAATAATAATAATAATAATAATAATAATAATAATAATAATAAAATTTCAACCACTGTTAATATCTTAGAGCCTGAGGGATCTTACTTACCTTAAAAAAATAAAAATAAAAAATAAAATAATAATAATAATAATAATAATAATAATAATAGTAATAATAATAATAATAATAATAATAATAATAATAATAATAATAATAATAATAATAATAATAAAATTTCAACCACTGTTAATATCTTAGAGCCTGAGGGATCTTACTTACCTTAAAAAAATAAAAATAAAAATAATAATAATAATAATAATAATAATAATAATAATAATAATAATAATAATAATAATAATAATAATAATAATAATAATAATAATAATAATAATAATAATAAAATTTCAACCACTGTTAATATCTTAGAGCCTGAGGGATCTTACTTACCTTAAAAAAATAAAAATAAAAAATAAAATAATAATAATAATAATAATAATAATAATAATAATAATAATAATAATAATAATAATAATAATAATAATAATAATAATAATAATAATAGGGGGTCGCACTTCTTCCATCAGTGGCGACAAACGTGAATCAACTTTTCTTTCTCAGCGTTTATCCATCAGCATCCAACCCTATAGTTTGGTTGCATTTAAAGGCACGTTTCCCACGCTTTCCCCCCGAAGACGAGGCCAGACCCTCCAGACACTATCTCTGCTCAGAAAAATTAATAATTTTTTCCAAATCCTGAGGGATCCTTCATGCCTCGGGTAAAAAAATAATAATTCTTTCGATCAATCTTTCTTCCTTCCTGTATAGAGCCATATTGTAACCGAAAGCCAGATGTTCCGATAGGTAAATATAGTGCGCTATATAAAAAATAATCAGCGCTATATAATGCCATCGCTTTTCGCGGCACGTTCAACGACTTAGCGGAGGACGAGGCCTGATTTCCTGGAAGTAACAATAAATAGTCTAATATCTAATTCCCCGAGGGATCATGTGTACCTTGGGGCATAAATAATAATAATAATTTTGGATAATATCAGTTATAAATTTGGATGATAATTGATAACAATAAGGGACAGAACTAAACATAATGAGACACAGGAAGAGACAGAAGGAGACACGATAAGACAGAAAGCGGCAGTAAGAGACACAAAGAGAAAGACATGGAACAGTAGAGTCAAGCGAGACGCTTAAGGCGTGGCATTTGTAGATTAACCTCAGCACTGTGTCGGCTTAACTGGATTAACCCACGTAGTAAACTGTTATCTCCGTAAACATTTAATCAAGTCGCCGAATCCTTTTCGGTCAGAGATGTTATCAGCATCGCTTGACGGATCTGATGAACAGATTGAGCCACCGCATCAAGCCAGGCTAAGATACAATCGCACCGTGCTCGGTAAGATAGCACAGCATAGATAAAAGTGTATGTATATGTACGTACGTATATTAGACAACATAGAGGCAATATTGTACTGGTTTGGGATAGTCTAGCCTCTATAATCTAGACAAGGCTATACTAGTTTAGACGAGCCTAGACTAGGCTAGAAACTACAAAAAACTAGGCAAACTGCAGAATAGGCCCCTATAGATCAGACTTGAAAGAATGAATATTATACAAGAGACTAGAAACTCTGGCAGATATTAGAATATATATGGACAGAAGAGACCTCAAAAGTTAAGATCAAATCGATTTAGAACAGATTGGATTATTACTAATAAAAAGGAGCGATAATCTGACCTAATTTTACCCTACCCTACCATGGCTCAAATTCCGTTGACCGTTATTGTTAGTGATCACAGTTCCTTCCATAATACCCATAGGTCGGAATGAGGACGGACAAGTCACAATTGTGATTTGTTGTTGGAATCCGATGAAAGGAAACACTCAACATCTGAGGGAAATGGATGAGTAAAGAGCGTTCCAGCAGAGCCGGTTAGGGACGTTTCTCCCCCCCCCCCCCAACCCAACCCTACAAATCAAACTCTGAGAAGAACAACGTCTGAAACGGGGTGAGGTACACATGGTACCCTTTGGGCAAGAATCGTACAGTCAGGCAAATTTCAAGTACGGCTGATTGATGTACCAATTGCGATTCAGCCAGAAGATCTATCAGTCCAGGAGTAATTGTAATTGTAATTTATAACTTCTATCGCGCAGGTGTCTAGTGCGCAGGGCGTCAACCGATGGAGCACCAAAACCAAACCGTAATGAGGTCGTATCCAGAAGATCAAGTCCGTTGAGACTACGAAGGATGAGCAATAATTATTTGAAGAAGAATACGCGCTTAGAAATACAGTTGAAAATGGCGCACGGTTAAGTAATTATCCCTCAGCATACTTCACCACCCTTGATATGACCTAACCTAAGCATGGGTATTACGAAATACCTACCATCTCCTACCTGTAATACTGAAACTAGACTATAAAGTGGAACAAGACGCGTACCTTTCGGCATCCGGTGCGTTTTAGTCTTTTGCTTAAAAGGCCGCAATTTGCATCGATGCATTTTAGTCGTGGGCGCGCTTCTTCATCGACTCTCATTAGTCTTCTTCTTCTTCACTATCTTCCTCCTCCTCCTCCTCCTCCTCCTCCTCCTCCTCCTCCTCTTTGTTCTCTTCCTCTTCTTCTGCTTTATCTTCTTCTTTTCCTCCCGCTCATCGTCTTCCTCCTCTTTTTCTTATACGTCTTTTCTTATTCCTCTTTCTCACATTTTCCCTCTTCCTCCTCTCCTTCCTGCTGTTCTGTAGACCTTCCTCCTCATGTTCTGTATTTCTTGCTTCCTACCTCACCTCTCCTTCCTCCTCCCCTTCTTTGCATAATATCCACTTCCCCTTCTTT
The DNA here is from genome assembly GCA_963556255.1 of Allolobophora icterica. Taxonomy (NCBI): domain Eukaryota; kingdom Metazoa; phylum Annelida; class Clitellata; order Crassiclitellata; family Lumbricidae; genus Allolobophora; species Allolobophora icterica. The sequence continues at coordinate 51,469,998 of OY744609.1, read as the reverse complement.
CTCTAATTCTTACTCCTCCTCCTCCTCCTCTTCCTCTTCCTCTTCCGCCTTCTTTTTCTTCCTCTTCGTCATCCTCCTTCTCTTGCTAATCGTCTTGTTCTTCCTCTTCCTCTTCCCCCTTTTTTATTCCTCTTTTTCACATTTCTTCTCCCTCTCCCAGTCGTCCTTCTGTTCTTTTCTCCTCTGTTTCCTCGTTTCTTACCGCTACGCCTCTCCTTCTCCCATATGCCTACTCTTGCTCCATCTCCTCGTCATTGTGTTCTTCTCGTTCCTATTGATCATCCTCTTCCTATGTTTCTTCCTCTTGTTCGTTTTCTGCTGTTCCTGCTCCTCATCCTTGAATTTCTCTTCCTCCTAATGGATTTTCGTCGTCTAGACCTTCCTCTGCTTATTCTTACTTTACTTCTTTCCCCTAATATCCACTTCCTCCAACTTTTCCTTCTCTTCCTCCTTCGCATCTTCTCTTTCATCGTCTCCTTTAAAAATTTGCTTTTTTGCCCTCTCCATTTTCTCCCCACCTCCTCGTCTTTTCGATTTTCTTCGTGCTACTTCTGTCTTCCTCCTTCTCTTCCTCCTCTTCCTGCTCCTCCTCTTCCTCCTCCTTCTCTTTCTCTTCCTCCTCGTCCTCAATCTCCTCGTCCTCGTCCTCCTCCTCCTCCTCCTACTCCTCCTTCTCCTCCTCCTACTACACATCCTTCTACAGTTAGTCTTCCGACTGTCTTCGTCCTCCAAGTTCTCTGCTCCTCCTTCTGCTCCTCCTGCATCCTAGTCCTCCTCTCTCTCGTCGTTCTCCTCCTGCTACTACACTCCCGCATCCTCTTAACCCGCCCCTGTCTTGTTCTTTCTCCTGTACTCCCACTCTATACGAGGTGCTTCTGAGGAAAGGTCGGCGTAACCACTGTCGCACTGACAGGCTCATAAATCGGCGCAATGCAGTGGCATCGACTGGACTTCTAGAAATAGTAATTGGTCGATAAACTCAGCGTACTTCGCTAGACGAGCGATTCCACGGACAACCATTCAACATGCACGCCAGCCGACACTCTATAGCGTATATAACAATAGACTCATATAGCGCGTGTAGACTTAGAAGAGGAAGAGGACACGAGGAGGATTATCAGAGTGAGGATTAACATAACGAGGAATAGGATGAACAAGATGACGAGGAAGGTGAACAGTATAAGGAAGAGGATGAAGACAGTGTGGGCGTTGGTTGACTGGCGGTGCCCCATTGCGACCGGTCAGTGTATGTTAATTGGCCAGAGCATCGAATGCATTCGGCACTTGGTAATGTTTAGGCGTACACCTTTGCGCATTAATTGAGTCAGTGTCGGCCCGTCGGGTTAAGTCTGTGTGACTAAGACCTAGGTGAACCTGTTCGATCGTCTCAGCTAACAAGGCGTTTGGTATTTAGATGTTTAAGTCAACGACTCTGGAGCCATCTTGTTCCACTTTTACTTTTTTATAATAAAAAAACTCAGAAACTTTGTTTCTTGTTTTGTGTTGTGCTGAGCTACTATCGAGCAAATCGTTCGAAAACTTTGAAGGTTGTTTGACAAACAGGATAAGGAATAGTATTACAGAATGCGGAATAGGATGACTCTGGATGAGTATTCAACTCAATTTTTCAATTCAATTCAACTTTATTGATCCAAATTCAATACAAAAGAACAGTAGGCACCAATCGGAATGTAAAAACATTCGGGATACAATAGGGAAAGCCCAAAAGGGACATAGGTCCCGCTTAATAAGGGCTGCCTATTTGTTACATAGTAATAAGATGGCACCAAAAAAGAAAAAGAAGGTGCAAAGAGTAGGTCCAATTTATCAAATGGTCACGTTAGGTTACGGTTTTATGTGGGCACTTCCATTGAGTGATGTGAACAAATGAGCACAGTAAATAAGCGATCACATTGCTTCACCTCACATCACCTTGTCTTATCTTGCGTTATAATATTCGTTCATTTGTATTTTCTTTACTTTTTATCTTACGCTATGCTGTTGTACTTGACTTGCTAGGTTAACCTTACCATACCGAAGGAATGGTCTAGATCCCTTCTTTTGCCACCTGATATTACCTTACCTTAGCTCATCTTACCCTTTCCTGAGTTTATCTTACTTCGGTTTATATTACAATGTTCCATTGTTGCCGGTAACCGTGGTGGTTACCGTTCATCACTTCTTACAAAGACGTCCATCGTCACTCGGGTGCAACGCCCATTCGGACAGTGTTCAGATAAGATGCAGAGCATTGTAAGTGAGCAGCATAGCTTTCCTCTTTCTGTCTCTGTCTCTGTCCCTCCTCCGTGTTTCTCTCCGTCCCATCCTCCGTCCCATCCTTTCCTCCCTTCTTCCGTCCCTACATGTATATGTGTCGCTCCCGCCTATCTCTCCATCGGTCTCTTCATCAGTCCCTGTCTCTTCGTCCCTACCTCCTTCTGTCTCTCTGTCCGCCCTTTCATCCGCCTCTCTCTGTCTCAATTTCTCCATGTGTCTCTCTTTCTGTCTCTCTCTGTCTCTGTCTCACTGCCTCTGTCTGTCTGCCTGTCTCTCTCTCTCTCTCTTTCTCTCTCTCTCTCTCTCTCTCTCTCTCTCTCTCTCTCTCTCTCTCTCTCTCTCTCTCTCTCTCTCTCTCTCTCTCTCTCTCTGTCTGTCGCTGTCTCTCTCTCCGTCAGTCCCTTTCTCTGTTTCTCATTCCGTACCTCCCCGTGTCTCTCCATTCCTCCCTGTCCCTCTTTCCATCCCTTTGTTTGTCCCTGTCTTCCTTCACCCGTCCCTGCCCTCCGTCCCCCACTGAATCCGAATTATGATGTCCGCACAAACATCCTGGAATTGACGGAACAATTATTGCTCTACTCGGGAAACATCTTCGCCTTCTGCGCCCGGCACGACCCCCGTACACGCGATCTCGTGATAAAGATCGCGAATGCAAATCGGTCGAGGGGGACCTCCTATACCCCGTCCGCATCCCCTCTGGCTCCGGAGACTTGTAAACGAGGCGCCGTGATGGTCGCATTGAGACCAATATTGATGCTGTATTGCAGTGGCAAACTGTTGCATTTTGCTCTGTTCAGCGCATACAATGGCGACATCCACTGACGATGTAGTAGAAGGGGGTAAGAGGGATGGGTACCCGGGGGAGTGGGTACCCGGACATTTGCATTTTCGGACTCGGCCACCCGAGTCCGAAAATGCAACACTAGGTTGTGAACCCGGTTCAGCCAGACTGCCATTTTTCCTCAGAAATTGCGCAGACAGTTAAGTTGGAGCATATATTATGTCCGCCTGTAATACGTTAAACTTTAATATATTATACACCAGGGGTGGCGAACCTTTTTTTAAGGTGCGTGCCAAAATGCTGCTAAATCATTTTTAAATATACCGTCGCGTGCTCTTCAGAATTTTGTACAGTAGGCCTATATAATTATTTTTCTCATATAGGTTTTAGTTAACAAAGCGTAGCAAAAATTGAATTAAAGACGCTATTTCAAAGATTGTTTTTGAATGGTGTTAAAATAAAGTCCTTCAACAAAGAAAAATGAGGATTCCTACAGGGATTTTGTATTCTAAGTTTAAAAATTTGGGGGACGCTCTGAAATCCGCGTGCCCAAAAAATTTCAACGCGTGACACTTTTGGCACGCGTGCCATAGGTTCGCCATCCCTGTTATACACCGAATATTGCATTGCATTTCATTTAGGATTTGACAACGTGGCCTGCAAGACAATTACTGTATGTTATCACCAGTGATATTTCAGTTTTGAAATTAATTACAGTTTCAGTTTTAATCAGTTTTGGGTTTGTAATTTCTATTTCAGTTCAAGTTTCAGTTCTGAAATAATTTCAGTATTTATTACAGTTTCAGTTCTGAAATAATTTCCGTTTTCATTTTCAGTGTCTACATAGATATATTTGCATTGATAGACAACAAAATGGACGTACAAATGATTATATGAATACATGTTATCAGCTATTAACTAGTAGAAGCCCTTTTCTGTCATTCTTTACAGTGCTAATGTGTTACAAATCGAAAAGTAACTTTGCAGCTACAACAATACTCAGCAACCCATGAATTACTTCACAAGATGCTTGTTAAGTTTCACAAACACCCGGATCCTCTGGTTCTGGCTTAGCCTGTTTCTGAGTCCAGCAGTCAAAAGGCCACACAGGGAGAAATTTCACTCCAAATTGGTCTGTGATGCTGGTGCAGCAATTAAATCACAATAATTTTGGCATAATCACAATTTATTCTATGCCATAGAAATCTATATGTTTAGTTGAGAACTGAATGAAAGTGTATGTCGCCTGTTAGTAAAATTGACAAGTTCAGTAGCTCTATCATCAGGTGTGACTGTGATAATGTGATCTACAAGAAGGCTGACAGCTGGAAAAAGTTTGTCAGTATATGCACATTGCGCTGTTTAGTATACAGTGATAGCCGACTGTTCAGTTATTTGTCATTAAATCCAGCTAACCAGTGATAACTGTTCACAGTGACACTAGCATGTATGGTCACTTTGTATAATACATTATTAAATATTTGAAAATCATGAGATGCTTAAAAATTACATTACAAATGCCAGGAGTACCTGACTGAAAATATACAACCAAGTCGCTTCCAGCAAATGTTGCATATCACGTGAAAAGAGAACAGGAGCCCCACTCTTTTGTCAAGAAGACAGGCAGCTGCCGGCAGGGGCTTAAATTGGTGGCATGAAGGATTCAGGATAGATGAGAAGCGGCTTTGTAAACCGGTCAACACTAGTTTTGTCAGATGCTTTGCAGATTGAAACTTCTGTAAGTGGCATTCAAGTTCCATTGTGGACATCAGAACATAATTATGACATCGATAAGGCATCAGTCGGCAAAATGTCAGTCTGAGTAGCAAATGGTTCCTGTAAATTAGTCATTTCCGCAAGTTTTGCCCATTCGCTGACGAGAAGTGTCAATTCCCATCTCTTTTACTTCACTCTTAATCAGTAGCAATCGTTGAGCCATCATAAACGTACTGTTCCATCTAGCAGTGCAATCGGCAACAAGGTTTTTACCACACTTTCTATTCACCTTTTCCACTGCTACTGACGACTTTCTAATCTGGCTAACAGCCTTTCTGGCCCTCATTAGTGTTTGTGCGTAGCGCTTTCTATAAGGGGCCGTCCACATATTACGTACGCACTGAGGGGATCGGGGGGTCGGATTTTGGCGATTTTGCGTACGGGTGCGAACAGGGGGGGGAGGGGGGGACAAAAGTGTACGTACGCAAAATAAATTTCTAATTATGACGTCCACATTAGCCGATTTATAACTCTGTATTGTCCTATAGTCGTCCGATGGCATTTTATTACATTATATAAACGCCATGTGCAGTTATTCTGTGCTGTGAACGACACCTATAATTTGTCTATATTGGCCCTCACTCATCCTTCAATCTGGCCTAAAGTGCAGATTTTCGAGACACTTTCTGCAGCTGGTCTTCGGGGGGGGGGGGTGCGTCAAGTGTACGTACGCGGGGGGGGGTGTGGAAGAAAGTACGCTTGCGAACAGGGGGGAGGGGGTCCAATTTTCCCGGATTTTTGCGTACGTAATATATGGATGGCCCCTAAGTCTGCTTAATTACCAGTTGGAGATTATGAGCCACACAAGGCATGTGACGATACAAGACCTTCTGAGGGAGTTCTGGAAGTGGTAGATTAGGATAAAAAGGTTGGAACTTTAGCAAACTTCGTATATGAAATTTCTGCGAATAACAACTTCGATTAATATTATTAATATATTTACCTTCAGATTAGTCGAATTCTTGCCAACAAGCTGTAATCCACGTGGTTTATAGTTAAAGTCTGATCCAACTATCACTAAACACGAACTCTATTCGTTTTCTCATCAAACTGGTGTCAACGAATTTGAAAGCAGCTGATTTCAATGCCAGCAGTTTTGCAAGTCAGACTCGAATCGAAATCAATTCCTTTATTGAGAAAATTCAAAAATGCATGCATGACACACATGAAAAATTCTTCTGTTTGTCAGAGACTCAAAGTAAACTAATGCCAAATCACATAAGTACAACTGAGGGGGTTGGAAACGATCCTCTAGGGTGTGCAATGAAGACTAAACTGTTGGGTCCTAAGAAAGACTAGGGGTTAAACCCCGACAATTCCCACCCTGTGGCAGGCATGTTAATATTTACAGTTCATGACTACCTAATGAGTAATCCAGACTTATCTTTATATATAACGAGTACAGTTTTATTTTAAGACACATCTCTGTATGAGCGCTTATATGTTGAGATATTATGACAATGAGCAATTTCTTTGCGAAATCGGTAGTTTTGTGCTATGCGTTTTCCTTCATTAAGCAACTTGAGTAATGCAGTTTAAAACCACGGGGTCCCAACTCTTGCTGATATATCCTGGGAATCAAACGAAGCATTGTCAGGCGTGAAGTAACGGTCTTCCACACGGTGTCCCCTTTCCCAGAATTATTAGCCTACGCAGTAGGCCTGTATTTACCATGGGCCAGAAAGACCTAAGCGACTATACTCTTGGCTGAGGAATAAATGTAACTATAAGCGTTTTTCTATAGCGACTGCATGGCCTCAACCCTTCTAATTTTTGACGAATTGATTAGGTGAGATCCTTCACAACCGCTACCCGTTTGAATTGGTACCACACCTTGTAAGGTCCCCGTGTTAGTCGGAGATTCAAATCTTTTAAATAAGCATCCGTCGGTATACGCGAGCCGGAATCGTCACGGATACAGGCGACTTCACCTACGTACGCTCTACGGAACTCTACCGATGTAGCCAACTGGATCAGCAGCGCTGTGGTCATTCACGGATGAGTGGTTGATATACAAGTCCGAGTCCGATCAGAGGGAATTTATGATCGAGTTCGTTTGTTGGGTAGTTGTTTTCGCCGGCGCTTTAGACGAAAGATCATACAATTTGCGATCTGCATCCCTGGTGCCTGCAGTTGACAGAGCTGTGTGCTATAAATGCTGAATCCGTTCATCCCTTTGGGGTCGCGGTAACAAATGGATTTCCACTCACGTGACCTTGCCCTTATTCGTCATCCGAGTTTGTACCGAAACACTTGTCCGGAGATTATCTTGTGCTTTTATATCCAGCTCATACTCAGGTCCTCGGAAGCGTCGAAGATTTATAGGGATGATCGATTTACGATGATGAATTATTATTGTGAGTTCGTTGGCGGAGAGAATCGCCTGCGACGGAACTTCTTGTCGAACGTGTCCGTCCGGAAATCGACCAGGCTAAGGATGACTTGTGCTGAAAGATACGCCGTGATTGATTTAGGAGACAGAGACGCAGTGGGAGGCTAAAAGATACCCAGAGAGACCAACAACAGAGACCCACAGAGAGAGACACACACAGCCAGGCCAACAGAGACCACTGGCCCAGTTAGCTACATCGGTAAGAGCGTTGGCTGCGCGTCTCATGCGACTCTTTGTTAGAGCGCATGCGGACCGCGGTTCGCTTCCCGAAGGTGGCTTATTTCAGAGATTTAAACATCTCGGACTAGCACGGTCCAAACACGGGGACCTTAAATGGCGTGGCTCCATTCAAACGTGCAACGGTGGTGAAGGATCTCACCCGATCAATTCATTGAAAAATGTGCAGGGTTGAGGCCATATACGGTCGCTATGGAAAATCGCGAACATTTACATTTACACCCATGCACACAGACTGAGATGCACCAAAAGAAAACCAGAGAGAAACAGAGAGACCTGGGCAGACCAGCAGAAACACTGAGGAGAGACCAAGAGAGATTCATCCAGATGAACAGAGATACAGAGAGAGCAGCAGACTGCCCAAGATAAACCCACAGAGAATGAGTGAGATCCAAAGATACCCAGAAAGCAGTAGAGGTTGACAGCCAGCGACAGAGACCCAGATAGGACCAGACCGACTAAGACAGACAAGCAGATACACACAGGTAACCTCACATAAGAAGATAGACGAAGACAGAAGAAGAATAAGACAGTAATAGATGACAGAAGGATACGGACAGAGGGACATAGGAAGACCGAGAGAGTTACTGCAACCTATGCATTCCAATTGCAGTTCCTCATCGATGTCTATAATTAAGCTCTCATTAATCCTGATTTAGTTCTGGCCTCGACCTTTCTTCATTGTACTCGAGAAAAACAACTTCATAAAACAAACCAGTCGGCACACGAAGGATTAGAGGGATAAGAATCTTCTATCAAGACTGGGTCAGTTCCGGATGGGGATCACTATCAATAAGATCAGCTCTATGGGGTCTCATGCGAATGATTGAGATGAGGACTGGACCTCATTTCGGGGATTCGACGATAATCAAAGGAACATTCACTGATTGATTGATTGATTGACTGACTGACTGACTGACTGACTGACTGACTGACTGACTGACTGACTGACTGACTGACTGACTGACTGACTGACTGACTGACTGACTGACTGACTGACTGACTGACTGACTGACTGACTGACTGAGAGACTATAATGAGTGACTTAAGCAGATGAGTAGGTAGTTAGGTTGGTAACTAAATAGGTTCATAGTTTTGATCCTACTCTCAGTCTGCCCTAACTATAGGCCTATCTCATATGTCTCATTTCTATCTAAGATGACAGAGAGTATAGTCCACGCTCAGCTATACTCTTACCTCTCTGCAAACAACCTGTTTCCGTTTCTTTAGTTGGAATTCAGGCAATTCCACTTCACGGAAACAGCCGTCCAGAAAGTCTATAACGACCTTGTCCTTGCTGCTAACTGAAGATGTGTTACTGTCTTTAATACTCCTAGATTTCTCTGATGCTTTTTACTAGATCACTGCATCCTACTTAAAGTCTTGCAACAGTCCTTTGACATCTGTGGTACTAGCCGCAATTGGTTTGTCTGCATGCGCACTGCTTTCTCTACCTAGAATAATGCACCAGGTTGCAAGACTATATATGTCTTGGACGCTCATACCGCGACCATATCACACCTGCTCTTCGTTCTGTACACTGGTTTCCTGCATGTCTGTGAGCGCGTGTCTCCTTCAACCTGGCATTCCTCAAGTGCAAATCAAGTGCAAATCATCTGCCATCCTACTTATCTTCCATGGTCACACCCTGCAACTCTATCAAAGGCTGCTCCTCTCTTCGATCAGCATCTGCTTGGAAAGTATGTTGTTCCTGGTACACGTCTTTGTTTTAACCGGCGATCAATCGCAGTTGCCGGTACCTCCTCATGTTCGCAGCTCTCTTAGCGAGACAGTCTTTCGCTCTAAACTAAAAACTTACCTCTTCCAGTCTACCTATAGCCCTTAATTGTTGCCCTGCTTCAATGTGCGCTTCTAAACACTGCAGTACGGAGGGCATTATCAAATTACATAGGGGCCTATGTATTGTATTGTTTGACCTGTAAGTGTGCATGGTCGTCCCCCCCTTCCCAGATTTTAAAAATATTTCTAAAAAATAAAATTTTTGATTATTATGATTATTTCAACAGTCCCAACACGATTTTCAATTCTAAAAAACACTCAATTATTTAGGTAAGTCCTTGACCATTATTTATTTTTGAAATTCTCACGTGTTAGATGTTCAAGAATAGCTATGCAAAAACGTCATTTTCCTCCCCCTAAAATATTTTGTCCCTCTAGAAAATTCCCCCCACCCAAAAAAAAAATTCCTGCAGACGCCCATGTAAGTGTGTAGACTGTCTTACGCATGAAAGCAATAGCCAAATAAACCATGGACGTCGTCAACCACTGCTGATGCCCCACACGCAATAACTTCAACAACAGTTAAGTTTCTTCGTCTCGCTGCACGCAATATCTATACGCTCATCAGAGTGGCAAAAATATGTTTCTGTCAGAAACTATCGATCTGTTGACTTCGCAAAAATATAAGAAAAACCGTTGAGATTTAAAACCAGCGATATACGAATCCAGAAACGTACAGTTCATCTTGATCTGAACAAACTGAACTCGGGCCTATAAATGTATTCTATGCCGGACAGTTCCCCTGCGCCGGATCTAGCGACCCTAGGTCGATAGCGCAAAAGCAATTACGCGGTAAGACTTGTACCATTCCCTAATGTCTAAGGACAGATTCCAACCTATACACACATCGCAACCAATCATCTCCAACAAATTTTTACCACAGAAGAACGTTGACACCCGTTACTGCGACCAATATGAGAAATGATTGAAGGCGATAACATTAATATTTACCTAGTTTTGATTGTTCTTACGTTTATGACAATACGCTATGTTTTATTACAACATTAGGCTAAAAAAACGACATGCCCAGACTAGACTTAGGGTAGACTAACCTAGACTAACTTAACCTGACTTTATTAAACTTGAATACTCTAGACTAGACTGACAAGATTACCGTAAACTTAATTTGACTTGATACCTACACATCAGAACTAGAATAGGTTAAACTAGACTTGAATAGATTTAACACACTAGAAAATACACTAGCAAAGGTCACAGATCGGATATAGCCTCGATTAGACTCGACTACATTACACTACGTTAGATTCTACAACATACCCAATGCCATGGCATACTTCTACTCGAGAATAATAGATGTCACTATTCTGTGGACTACAAGCACTAGAGCGATCGGAAGAGATTAGATAATACACAACATAACACAAGGACATAGTTTGACTCTTTGAGGCAGGGTTCGAATAAATTGCACTGTAGATCGGTTAGACTCTAATAAATTGCACTATAGATCGGTAAGACTATACTCTAATAAATTGCACTATAGATAGGCTATAGACTCACAAGACTCTAATAAATAGAACTATAGATAGGTTAGACTAGACTCTAAAAAATTGCACTACAGGTCGGTTAGACTATAACTATAAACTCTAAAAATTGCACTATAGATAGGCTATAGACTCACAAGACTCTAATAAATTGCACTATAGATAGGCTAGACTCACTAGACTCTAATAAATTGCACTATAGATAGGTTAGACTAGACTCTAATAAATTGCACTACAGGTCGGTGAGACTAGACTCTAATAATTTGCACTATAGATCGGTAAGACTAATAAATTGCACTATAGATAGGCTAGACTCACTAGACTCTAATAAATTGCACTATAGATAGGTTAGACTAGACTCTAATAATTTGCACTATAGATCGGCAAGACTAATAAATTGCACTATAGATAGGCTAGACTCACTAGACTCTAATAAATTGCACCATAGATAGGTTAGACTAGACTCTAGTAATTTGCACTATAGATCGGTAAGACTAATAAATTGCACTATGGATAGGTTGGACTAGATTCTAATAAATTACGCTATAGATCTGCTAGACTAGACTCTACAAAATTGCATTACAGGTCGGTTAGACTAGAGTCTAATAATTTGCACTATGGATCGGTAAAACTAGACTACCAAATTGCACTATAGATGGGTTGGACTAGACTCTAACAAATCCATACTGACGGTAACTGACCCGACTAGATTAACTTGAATTAATTCAGATCAATTCATACGTGTCGCTACTTCGCAGTGAGGAGTTGAAAGGCCAGAAGAATAGGAATCTGAATCTGTCGAGAGACTCTCTAATGCAAGGCGGTCGAACGACTCTGTTTACATACTTACGAGGAAGATTTATCGTTGAGTCACCGTTTAAAGCAACAAAAAGCAGTTGCATTCGTTTCCCGCGGCGGCGCTTTACTTAACTTTGTCCATAAACAACCTCAAGAAGCAAAGCAGCCATCCGTCTTACTCGAGCGATCTTCCATTGTTCCAGCGGCGGAGATGGCAATTCCAGGACACTTTCACACCACGACTTCTCGTGCCCATTAGATTTTTGGGACTCCGAGAAACTGTTGCCGTTGGCGGCAGAAAAAGTAAACTTCATCTCGAAAGTCTCGCAACATCTGCTCATAAGAAGCGCGCGCTTATGAGTAACGGCATAAGGAGGACTTCAGGTCAACAGTAGACCGACAATCGGCCAGCAGACAGAATTTAGGCCGACAGTAGACCGACATCAGGCCGACAGTAAACCGACAATAGGCCGACAGTAGATCAACATTAGGAAGACAGTAGACGGACATTAAGCCGACAGTAGAGCGACATTAGGCCGACAGTAGACCGACAATAGGACAGCAGACAGAATTTAGGCCGACAGTAGACCGACATCAGGCCGACAGTAAACCGACAATAGGCCGACAGTAGACAGACTTTAGGCCGACAGTAGACCGACATTAAGCCGACAGTAGACCAACATTAGGCCGACAGTAGACAGACTTTAGGCCGACAGTAGACCAACATTATGCCGACAGTAGACCGACATTAAGCCGACAGTAGACCAACATTAGGCCGATAGTAGACAGACTTTAGGCCGACAGTAGGCCGACATTAGGCCGACAGTAGACCGACATTAAGCCGAAAGTAGACCGACTTTAGGCTGACTGTAGACCGAGATTAGGCCGACAATGGACCGACATTCAATGGTGTAACATTATCTTACAAAATGATGGTGACCAATCCCTCCCGTTGCCTCTCCCTTCCATTCTCCATCCCCTCTTCCTCCTTAAACTTTATGCAATTGATGTGATACTACCAACTGCAAGAAGATGGATGACATCGCCAATATATGCAGCACAAACCAATAAATAAGAAGCTAACGTAAAGGCATCCATCCTTTTAAGCAGACACCACCCTCGGCGTCTCGCTGGGCGAAGAAAAGATCAGCTTGCATAAAAATTTCACCAGTTCCACCACAACCTATGGCAACATACGAAGCAAGGGTCCGGAAAACAGTCCAGACTATCCGTCATTGGGTTGCAATTTCCCCAACAATTTTGCTTCAACGTTCCCCAAAGATTTAAAACACACACCGCACCTTGCCCGAGGCTGTATCTTACTCCTACAAGACAATGAAGCGTCTGCCGCATTGCCCCCCGAAAGCTGTTTCATTATATTTCACCCTGCATTTCGACACATGTATCGATTTTGCTAAGATGTATCGATTACCGCCTAGAGCATCAATTCCGAGACGTTATAGAACTTTCTCAGATCTGATCAGACGGGAAAGCGGATTTCAAGATTGTGAGACGGAAACCATGCAGGAGCAACAAGAGATAAACGACGGATGAGATGCACCGAGTATCGTCTGGACAACGCGTCTCTGGAGATGGCTTCCGGTGCATGGCGGGACAGAGGTCTGAAGGGCGAGGCGCTTTTTGCTGGCACTGATCAGAGAAACTTTTGCAAGGTCAGCCGTCCGCGATATCGCACAGCAGATGTCGCGCTACTTACAGACTCAGGACAAACGGTCGAAGGAATTAATGGACGGAAGGACTAACGGACGTAAGGACTGTCAGCGACTGACTGACTGACTGACTGACTGAATGAGTGAATGAATGAATGAATGAATGAATGAGTGAATGAATGAGTGAGAGAACAACTGAACAGACAACCTGATAACGGACGAACGAACTGACAGATATACAGACAGGTAGGCAGACAGATAGACAGACAGACATATCAGTCTATTTATAGTAAACAAGCACACTAGCAGGAAGTGATACATTTTAAATCACGTGACTTCGGATGGCGTATTACGTTCTTCATTCTTCGGCCATTGCTTTTTTCAGAATTAATGTAATAAATACAGTTAGAAACTGTGCTTAATGTAATAAATAAGTTTGTTTTAAAAATCTACTACGATCGAGGAAAGAGAAGACGAAAGTAGAGCACGAAAACTTGACTCAGCCACTGATGGATAGGGGCCTACTGGTTTCAATACGTCTCAACACTTTCTTCTGTCGACACTGTCACTGTATTCTTTCCCTACTTCGCCTACTTAACCGTTCACTGATTTATCTAAATCTACGTGTATATACCGGGTGGCCCATTAAAAACGTTCCCAAACTTTGTTAACCTGGCAAAGATCTAATTTCAGAGATATCAACTTTTAATTTATACCAAAATGTTATGCCATTATTTCTGTGCACAAATGTCACATTTCAAGAGCGAACGTTTATTATGTCACACCCTGCGGCAAGGTTATGACCTCATACCTGTTTACAAATTTTGCACAAAACTACGTCATTTATTTCGCCGCGAAGTAACGAGAGTATCTTGATTAAACTAGTCCTCGAAGTAGTAAACATTAAAACATGGTGTTTTCAAATGATGATCTCGCTGTTATTAAGATATCATTTGAGGAGAAGGGTTGGCGAGGCAAGCGAATCGCTCAGGAATATCCGCGTAAAAACTGGTCAAGACAAAGCATAAACCGAGTCATTAATAAGCTTATTGAAACTGGTAGCGTTGCTCGCAAGCCTGGAAGTGGTTGTCCAACAACTACAACGACTGTTGAAAATGCTGAGAGCGTAGAGCAGTTGTGTCAATCGCAGGAAAATGCACCTGGCACACATCAATCTCAACGCAAAATGGCCAGCACTCTGAACATTTCACGTAGCTCAGTACAAAGAATTCTTTCTAAGAAGCAGTTGAAGGCATACAAACGAATGCCAACAAGATTGACAACTGACGTTAAAAAGAAACGCAATGTTAGATGTCGTGCGCTGTATACTCGATTTTCAAAATCTGATATTAAGAACATAGTCTATACAGATGAGAAGGATTTCACACTGGAAATACCTCTTAACAGACAGAATAGCCGCGTTTACGGCTCTAGCAATGAACGAAAGTCTTCAATTGCGCCAGAAAGACTTTATCATGAGACTAGTCGTTTCTCTAAAAAATTAATGGTATCTGCTGGAGTTTCGATTCACGGTAAAACAGACATCATCTTCATTGATCCTCAGAAAACCAAAGTCAATTGAGAGTATTACGTCGGCTTGTTACGCGATAAGCTCATTCCCAATGTCGTAGACTCTATCCTGACGACAATAACATCTTTCAACAAGACAGTGCTCCTTCACATCGTTGCAGATTGGCTCAGCAATTTCTTCAAGCAAACACCCCTGATTTTATCTACAGTGATGCCTGGCCACCAACTCTTCCGATCTAAATCCTCTGGACTACTGTATGGAACGCCCTAAAGGAGCTTGTGTATGCTGGTCGAGAAAATCGTTTCTAAATACTTAGATGGCTAGGTGGCGCTTCGGCGTGTTTACGCCAGCTCAACTCGGTCGTAACGTTATATCGCTTAAAGTTGTTATGTTGACATTTTTCGATTTGCAAACTATTCGTGGATAACTTCTATTGATCCGTGACTACTTCGCTACGTGAACTATCACAGTTAGATTTACATTTCCATCAGAATCTATTGTTATTCATTGTACGTTTTCACACCACAAAAATGGCGGCGGGCGACCTGCGTGACGTGGCAAAGCCCTCTTTCACGTACAGCTCGGATCAGCTGCGTGCGCTTTCTTCTTGTCCTTCTCGTATTTCGCGCTGTACGAGGAAAATCCTATTCTCCTGTCGAATCTGGCGACCGACTGCTGGTCGACCTAAACCAGCTTCCCTCCCGTCGGCACCTGCTGATGGCTTGTCCTCGACTGGTCCCCTATCTGGCCTCCGCTTAGCTACGTGGAACGTTCGCTCGATCCGAAATAAACACGTCGCTGTTGCTGACACGATACTCGCTGAAAACCTCGATCTACTCCTCATCACAGAGTCCTGGCACTGCTCCTCATCTGATGTGGCGGTACGCAGATCTGCCCCGCCGGGCTATTCGTGTATTGACTGCCCGAGGGCCGATGTTCGGGACGGTGATGGACGTGGCGGAGGGCTCATCATCTACCATCGCGCAGCTCTACCAACGCGAAGGGTCACACTCCCAGACCCTCCCACGACCTTCGAGGCTCTGGTTGTCTCTGTCGCTTCGCCTCATGCCCCACTGACTATCATTGATGTCTACCGTCCGGGGTCTGAACCGCCGTCAACAGCCTTCTTTGGAGAGTTTGCGGTGCTACTTGAACAATTCGCGCTGCACAACACCCAGCTGGTCATCGCTGGTGACATCAACCTTCACCTTGAGGACCCGGAACTGCTGGAGACAAAGGAGTTCGCACTTATCGCGGAACAGTTTGGGCTGGTGCAGCGAGTCGCTGAACCGACACATCGACTGGGCGGCTGGCTGGATGTTTTAATTACGCGAGACGACTGCCAGCTAAGTGACCTTACAGTCCACCCACCAACCATATCAGATCACGGTCTTGTAATTGCCGTGGTCCCATTCCTCCATGAGACTCCGATGCATGTCGAGGGACAGTTCAGATGCTGGAAGTCGATGGATCGTGCTACCTTCTGTGAGGCCCTCCTTTCCGTCCCAGCCTTCGCTGATCCATCCTCCCTCTCTGACGCCTCGACCTCTGACCTCTTTGAAATCTACGAGACAACGGTAGCTGATATCGTCAACACCTTGCTTCGAGCTCGTACTGTAAAGGCGCGCCGCTCGGTGCTGACACCATGGTTTGATGCTGAGTGCCGTGCTTATCGACGGCACGCCCGTCGCTTGGAAAGACACTACCGGAGAACTAAGGCCTCTACTGACCCTGCTACCTGGATACGATACGTCCGTGAAATGCACCGTCGTTACAAAGATAAAGAGCGGAGCTACTGGGAGAACAAGATTGCCCACCACTCTGGAGAACCAAGGAAACTCTGGTCGACATTCAATGACATCCTGGGTCGAGCGCGCTCTGGTTCCAGCCCGGCTGCATCGCACTTCACAGCCGATGCCTTCCTTAAGGCCTTCATGGGTAAAGTGAGTTCGGTCCGCGAGGCTACGGCAGACAGCCCACCACCGGTCTTTCCACCTACGAGCTGTGATCTTCCGTCTCTGGGCCCAATTACCAGTGTTGAGCTCCGTCAAATCATACTTACATCAGCGCCGAAAACCTGTGAACTGGATCCACTCCCATCATTCATCCTGCAAGAGACCCTTGATGTCTTCCTACCGTTTCTTACGGTTCTATGTAATCGCTCCCTTCAAGAGGGAATTCTTCCTGCTAGCCAAAAGAAGTCCATCGTGGTTCGAGTGATTAAAGCGGAAGGACTCGACGCTACTGAGCCAACTAATTTTAGGCCAATAGCAAATGTTTCATTCTTATCTAAAATAATTGAAAAGATTGTTGCCACACAGCTCATGTGCTACCTTGACAAAAATGGTCTCCTCCCCACTTTCCAGTCCGGTTTCCGTAAGGGCCACTCCACAGAAACCTTGTTAGTCCGCCTGCTATCTGACATATATGGAGCCATTGACAGATCTCAGGTCACTCTCCTTGCGCTGTTTGATGTGAGTGCCGCGTTCGACACTGTTGATCACGACATTCTCTTGCAGCGCCTATCCATTTCTTTTGGCTTCTCTGGCAATGTTCTTGATTGGCTTACCTCCTTTCTGCACGACCGCTCCTTCTTGGTGGTCCACGGATCCACTAGGTCTCCTTGGGTCCCTGCTCCATTTGGCCTGCCTCAGGGCTCTGTCCTTGGCCCCCTTCTTTACATAATCTACACTGCCGACCTAGGGTCCCTGCTGGCGGCTGGGTCGGTCCTTAGCCAGTCCTATGCTGACGACCTGCAAGCCTATATACACTGCCCGGCTGTCCGCGCTGTTGCAGCGGTGGAAACCATGACCCATGCCATGGAGTCCCTGCAGGCCTGGATGTCCTCAAACCGCCTGCGGCTAAACCCCGCCAAGACGCAGTTTATATGGCTTGGCACTCCCCAGCAGCTCTGTAAAATAGATCTGTCTTCTCTTGCCTTGCAATTCCCACACCTTGCTTTCTCGACCTCGGTCCGGGACTTGGGAGTCATCCTGGACCAGGAACTTGCATTCACGCGGCACATAAATCTTCTCTCCCGCAGTTGCTATTACCAGCTCCGGCAACTCAAGGTGATCTCCCGTTCTTTGTCTCCCGGTGCAGCTTCCACGCTTGTCCATGCTTTTGTTGTTTCTCGATTGGACTACTGCAGTGCCATATATGACGGACTCCCGGCCTGCCGGATTGAGTCCCTGAATAGAATCCTGCGTACTGCTGCCCGCCTTGTAGGCCGCATCCCCAAGTTTGGCAGAGTGTCTGCGTATATGAGGGATGTCCTCCACTGGCTCCCCTACCCACAGCGCATCACTTACCGAATCTCTGCCTTGGTCCGGCGGTGCTTTGAAGGTTTGGCCCCTCCATACCTGCGGGAGCTCTGCTGTCCCACCTCATGCTCGCAGCGCCGTTCCTCTCTCCGCTCAGCTGCGCAGGCTGAACTTGTTGTTCCCCGCGTGCGGACAACCTTACGGCAGCGCCGTGCCTTCTCTGTGGCTGGCCCCATGACCTGGAATGGGCTTCCTACAAAGCTCCGTCAATTACCGATTGGTCATTTCACCCTGTTTCTTACTGTCCTCAAAACTGCGTTATTTGACCGTGGTTGGGCTGGGAGTGCTCCTGAGTAGGCAATCTTGAAGGGGCGCTATATAAAACTACTTTAATAATAATAATAATAATAAGGCGGAGGATCAATTAAACATTTGTCCGCGTCAAACGTCATCATAAAACAACTATGCAAAATTGTGACCATGGGTCATACAGTTCTAACAACAATTTCTCTCAAACTGTTGAGTATTTTGCGCTAAATTTTGGCTGTGTTGTACAAATATGAATTATGATAAGTTTGATGTACCATGATTCAATTTACTTTAAAATTGTTTAATTGCCAGGTTAACACAGTTTGGGAACGTTTTTAATGGGCCACCCGATATATATATATATATATATATATATTGTTAGGGTCACACGACTGACTAGTCCTAGGATGGGCAAGGGTTCTGCTTGACTGGTTTCTTTGGCTGAGAAGAGACCTCTACCGAGGAAAGATCTCCTATATAAGGATAGAGAATAGGGTGTGTGGCTGAAGTCTCTGATGATACTGCCGACTGGCCGTAGTCTTGTCCGAGTACTTTCTGTGCATGATAGTTAAGCTATTTTCGTGAAGCTTTACACGTTTGGTGTTTGACGTACGTTCTACGTGTCTTCATTTCTGGTCGTCAGCCTGTTGCTGCATTGAAGACCAGGTTTTCTTTGGCGTTCTTCCGTGTGTGATGAGCGAACCGTTTTCCACCGTCATTATACGGTTGGGTAATGTATCGTTATTTTGTTTGGAGAATTATACCTGTTTAAACTAGATAAGAGTTGTTTGAGCTTTTATTAGGATGAACTCGTAACATATGTGTCAACGGAAGGATTGGGTTGACACACACAGCCTTCGCTGTCAGCGATTTCAATAAAAAGATTGTAGGCCATCTGGTGCACGAGTCCACAATGCATAAACAATACTTGTGACCTGCAGCAGATACTGGATCGATCGGGCCAACGAGGTCCATCGTCATTCTCCTGAAGGCGACCTCTTCTCTTGAGACCGGAGTGATAGGCACTCTATCCATCACCAGACTCCTTGCCTTTAGTTGACACTTCTCGCAAGACTTACAAAATTTCACAATGTCTCTTCTCATCTTTGGCCATACAAAAGATAATTTTATTCTTGAGACCGGAGTGATAGGCACTCTATCCATCACCAGTCTCTTCGGGGGCGTGGGTTCGAATCCCACCGCTGCCACCAATAATGTCAACCCAATCCTTCCGTTGACAATCCTTCTGATTAAATCCTTGTTCTCTTCGTACTTAACGCCTATTTAATGTTCACCTTTTGAACCCTAATTCTACGTATAAGTATAACCTGAATTAATCAGCAACACAGTTTAATATCTTTTCAGTTTAATAAGAAACAAACAGACAGAACTCAATTCGATTACAACTCAACTAGTCAGCCACACTACTACAGCGAACACCTTCGAATTCAAACTTCTCTAGTCAGCATAATTCTTCGCGCCTCTTGACACACCTGTCTTCTGTGCGCCTAAGCGAAATCTAATAATATACATATAGCGCGCCGCTGCCGAGATTGGCCGGCCGCGCGTGTCACTAAGACTAAACGTTATACATCTATCATATATACATATACACGTGAAACTAAAGTAAGCGCACTAAATATATACGCCAATATCTCGCACTGCAAGACTGTACACAAAACTCAGTTCACAATATGGGAGTCGTCCGGGATCTTTTGTCGCTCTCATTTTTCTCGTTGAATACGAAGTGTGTGTCGAAACATATGAGGGCTCGCGGGATTTTTTTTACACTCTCATTTTTCTCTTTGAAATTGAATTTTGAGTGTGGAGTTTAAATTATGGAAATTGTGAATTTTGAATAGGGGAATTTTGAATTTGAATGGTAAAGTACGAGAATTTTGAATTTTGAATAGGTGAATTTGGAAATTTGGAAAGTTGAATTTTGAAACTGAATTTTCATAGTTGAGTCTAAAGTATGGAAATTGCGTCCTATGGTTAGCTGCGTGCACGTGTTGTTTTACAATGGAGACGACAATGGAAGCCCGGTGGTGCGAGGAGCGGAAGCGCATGCGAAGGCAGAGATTTTTGGATGGAACGTTTGAGTATTTGCGAGCGAAGGCTGCAAGACTGAGAGCGCACAGAGAGATGGAAAAAGTGGAGAGCCAAAGTAAGCGTCAATTTGAATTAGAGAAGTATAGGTTGCAGCTTGAGTTGGAGCTTATTGCATTCAAAATGGACTTGTTACAAGTAGGGACTAAAACGCGGGAATTGAAAGCACAGGTAGAACCGCAGATAGAAGCACAGACAGAGGAGTGTGTTTGTGTCTTGGCGCCTGTCGATAAACTAATTCAAGGTGTGTCACTAAATATTTCGGATAGTTCGTACACTGAGTCTCACGAAATTAATGACTGTGACGATACGAGACTGAATGAAGGTGATTTGTTAGGACTGTTTCATGAGTCGAATGAGATTAATGTGTGCAGGTATTCTGGCTGTGTTGAAAATATAAATGTGTTTTCCAATACTTCTAATTTCTTTGGTGAGCCAAGGGCAAACACTTCGGATGTTGATGAAGGCGTGTCGTCGGACGATTTGGTTCGGTTGTTTGACGAAGACAACGAGGATGATGTTGCGCCAGTTGACTTACTTTGTTGCTGTCGAGATGAGTATGTTTTGTCAACTTTATTTGCGAATGATGAGTCGAGTGAGATCATAGTGGTCAATGCATGGAATGAATGTGAATTGATTAACGGAATCTTGAATGAGTCGTTTGAAAGTATTCCGAACGATTTGTTGGTGAACTCGAATGCGAGTACTGCGTTTCTGAATGTTGTGGAGAAGGATGGCTTTCCGTTGGCTAAAAGCGTTGCTGTTAATGATTGTGTATCGCCGAAAGATTTGGTTCGGTTGTTTACTGAAGACACTGAAATCCTCGGTGATGTTGCATCGACTTTGAATGGCGGTGTTGTTTTCGTTCATAGTTTGGATGATATTGAGGTGAATGAGAATGTGTGTGTGCCTCGTGGTTGTGTTCTGAATGGACAGAGTTTGACAGTACCTTTGCATCCGAATGATTGGATTTGTGAACGCACGATGGATGTAATGGAGTTGAGTTTAACAGGAAAGACTTTGCCTGTAGTTGATACTTCTGTTTCACAGAATGTTTTGCTGTGTCAAGATTTGCATTTGACTAGAGAGGTTTGTTTTAGGAGCGAAATGCTTCGAGTTGTCAGTTACTTTGAGTTGTGGCACTCTGGTGTTGGTGAATGATTCGCTACATGCGCATTGGCTTTATTGTTGCCTTACTTTTCGATGGACGGTGTTCCATGGCATTGGTATATCGTGTACCGTGTTGCCCGTTTGCCAGTGGTTTTCTGTTTACATGCATCGTAGATATCTGTGCTCTGCATTTCGAGTGTTTGGGAAGCAAGGTGCTTTGTGCGTTGATGAGCTTGGGTGTTCAGAGTCAGTGATTGATTCTCTTGTGAACTGTTGTACTGACTCTAATGCTGTTGCAAGAGTTTATTTACAGAGATGTTCTGTTTTGGATCGTGTTGGTGGACGTCGACGGAGCAAGCGACTGCGAAGGTCGAGACGATCTTCTGCTTCTTCGACCAAGTTCGTGGCTATGGTGGTTCTTCTGACGACACTATGCGGCTACGTTGGTGACGCCTCGCTGTCGGAAGCTTTGCGCTCCGATGGTAATGCTTCGACTGTGCTACACGATGGCGTCTGTTGGCACTTGAAATACGCGTCGCGACCATGGAACGTTGTGGTCACTTCGGACTTCGCTTCTCAACGGTTACTTGGACCGTTGTTCTTCACTTGCCCATATCGGCGTTGGACAAGCGTGTTCAATGCTGCGAATTGGACTTTGCTCTTCAAAGGAAATTTCTTCACGTCGCTCAGGATCCTTGGAGTTGACGGCGAGCGATTCGCCATAGGGGTTTTTTCCAGTTGGGGGTTATTGTTTTGTAGGTGTTTTGGGGTGTGTTTTCTTCTTATTTTCTTGAGGTTTTTGTGTTTTTGTCTGTTTGGACATTTGCATTTTGAACATTAAGCCTACACAGATGATTTTTGTGTGTGTTATAACATTGTTTAGTGGACTGTTACGTTGATGTACCTTCCGGATTTGTTGAGTCGACCGTCGATGGTTATCACTGGATAATCATGTTTAGGGCTGACGTACATGGACGTCTAGTGTGTATAGATTAAATGATTTTGTTTGTGTGAAATGATTTATTGTATAGGTTATGCTTTGATTGTGATTTTTGTTGCACTGTGCATGTTAATTGTAAGGTAGTTAAGTCAGAAACCCTTCTGGTTTCTGCCTTGCATGGACGTCCCGGGGTATGTTAGGGTCACACGACTGACTAGTCCTAGGATGGGCAAGGGTTCTGCTTGACTGGTTTCTTTGGCTGAGAAGAGACCTCTACCGAGGAAAGATCTCCTATATAAGGATAGAGAATAGGGTGTGTGGCTGAAGTCTCTGATGATACTGCCGACTGGCCGTAGTCTTGTCCGAGTACTTTCTGTGCATGATAGTTAAGCTATTTTCGTGAGGCTTTA
The DNA here is from genome assembly GCA_963556255.1 of Allolobophora icterica. Classification (NCBI taxonomy): domain Eukaryota; kingdom Metazoa; phylum Annelida; class Clitellata; order Crassiclitellata; family Lumbricidae; genus Allolobophora; species Allolobophora icterica. Next base: position 51,447,093 of record OY744609.1, on the reverse strand, counting down.
CACGTTTGGTGTTTGACGTACGTTCTACGTGTCTTCATTTCTGGTCGTCAGCCTGTTGCTGCATTGAAGACCAGGTTTTCTTTGGCGTTCTTCCGTGTGTGATGAGCGAACCGTTTTCCACCGTCATTCTACGGTTGGGTAATGTATCGTTATTTTGTTTGGAGAATTATACCTGTTTAAACTAGATACGAGTTGTTTGAGCTTTTATTAGGATGAACTCGTAACAATATATATATATAGTATATATATATTATATTATATATATATTGTGTGTGTGTGTGTGTGTGTGTGTGTGTGTGTGTGTGTGTGTGTGTGTGTGTGTGTGTGTGTGTGTGTGTGTGTGTGTGTGTGTGTGTGTGTGTGTGTGTGTGTGTGTGTGTGTGTGTGTGTGTGTGTGTGTGTGTGTGTGTGTGTGTGTGTGTGTGTGTGTGTGTGTGTGTGTGTGTGTGTGTGTGTGTGTGTGTGTGTGTGTGTGTGTGTGTGTGTGTGTGTGTGTGTGTGTGTGTGTGTGTGTGTGTGTGTGTGTGTGTGTGTGTGTGTGTGTGTGTGTGTGTGTGTGTGTGTGTGTGTGTGTGTGTGTGTGTGTGTGTGTAGCTCAATCAACAATATAACGTAGCCTTTACTTGACGAAAACACAGTCCGAAGAGTTTTCACAATATTTTCTTTTAAGTCCAAACACGAATTCAAATGTAGGGCCTATATCATAATATAATGTACAGTCAGCAGTCTTAACAGAAATCTTAAAACAACTCTTGTCTGCAAAACTTTCACGCGCTATCGCACGTGAGTCTCCTAACACCTGAGCGGGCAACTAATTACATCTGTCAGCCTCCCAGCGCCCTGCTATGTAAACACATCTAAGCGTTATATATTTATATATATTTACACACGATGCTATCTCACAATGAACTATATATGTTTTTAACAACACGCTGACATCGTAATCGTAATCATAATCGTAATCTCTAAACTTCTAAAGCGCCACTCGAAGGCCAAGCGCAGGGCACCAATCTATTCACGAGCGTGTCATCGTAATGACAAACTGAAAATTTATATAGCGCCATTTCAAGAGACCTCATCCCTTCCTTGAATTTATACGTGTGTTGTGCAGACACACTTAGATAAATTCAAGGAATCCTTAGATAAATTCAATGAAGCTTTCCAAGCTTTCTTTTCCTCAGTGAAACCCGCCTCAACAATTCATATGCCTCCTCTGTCTGTCTGGCTGTCTGTCTGTCTCTGTCTGTACGTCTCTGTCTCGCTGTCTGTGTATGTGTCTATCTGTCTGTCTGTCTGTCTGTCTGTCTGTCTGTCTGTCTCTGTCTCTGTCTCTGTCTCTGTCTCTGTCTCTGTCTCTCTGTCTCTCTGTCTCTCTGTCTCTCTGTCTCTCTCTCTGTCTCTCTCTCTCTGTCTCTCTGTCTCTCTGTCTCTCTGTCACTCTGTCTCTCTGTCTCTCTGTCTGTCTGTCTGTCTGTCTGTCTGTCTGTCTGTCTGTCTGTCTGTCTGTCTGTCTCTCTCTCTCTCTCTCTCTCTCTTTCTATGATCTCTCTAGCAACCGAACTCGGATCTCCATTGGACATCTCTGGACAATCTCTCTAAAACAACGCCACTCTCATTAATAAATTGGTGCACTGCGCTTAGCTTTACAGTAGCCCTATAGAAATTAGGGTTTTACGATCAAGATCATGAATCTTTGAAAGAAAACTATTAAGAACAGTACGTGAGTAGGTGACGTCCGATTTGGGCCAAATGAAGAGAATCGCTCAAACACCGATTGAAAAGAGCCAGCTAATGACACACACACCTATTGCAATGTTTTCAAAGGGCCGATAAATTGACAATTCGCTTGACAATTCGTTTGACAATTCACTCGAAAATTCACTTGACAATTCACTTGACAATTCACTTGACAATTCAAGGTCTCGAGTCAAATGCGACTTGGACAACGAAGAGTAAAGTTTACACAATGATGAATTGTAAATGAGAAACTACATGGATCAATAATATCTCGAAACAAGGCTGGCCAACCTTTGAATCTTGCATCTATTATTTGTGACTTACCTACTGTTATTAATCTACCCACGTCTACTAAATGCAAACATAGACTTAGAGACCTAATGCCCATATGTTTCTCGAATCTCCCTTCCCTGTGGTTAATATTGAATGGCCAATTTGGTCTGCTTAGTTTCCTTGAGCACACGTGTATATAACTGTATAAATCTTTAAGCCACAGTTCATGCACATCTCCACCCACTCAGATTGACTCCATGTGTACTGTAACAATTGGGTAGCATCTGTCTTTCCGTTCAACCACTTAGACAATGACCAGACTTTATTATGCAACCAAATCCTAGACTAAATATACCGCAGCCCAGCCACGTTCCCCTGATGACGTAGTCTTTCATCCTGTGGATGTCATCCAGGCTCCAACAAACTGCGTTGCTATGGATACTGACCCAGACACTAATTACTATAAAAATATAAATGTGAACTAGTATACGCGCATGTTTGCAGAAGATATCACCACTATACGCAAACAAACAGACCAATCCTTCTTCATCTCTACCGGACATAAATGTACACATTTTAAAATCGCGTCCGTATGGTCTCAACCCTGCTCAGTTTTCACTGAACAGGAGCTTATTGCATAAGATATAAGATATAAATATCTTCTTACTTAAAACATAGACACATCTTGCTATTTGCTGTATTGTATTTATCAATTTCTAAAGCGCCTCTCTCAGTGCAACTTATAGTCAGAGGCGATCCCAGTGCGAAGAACCCCCGAGGAAACAGAAAAGATTTAAGACAACCGATGGCTGTGGAAGGACTCCCAGTGAGAAAAAAATGGAGAAGCGAGTAGCAGTAGGCAGGCCATTCAAGAATGATGGACCGACGCTGGTAAAAGCAAGGTGCTACGCCATAGCAGTCCTATAGAGTGAGGGACTAGAAGGTCCAGCCGATCCGACGAGCGAGGCGGGCGATGAGAAGCCGCAGAAACAGAGGGACACTTTGGAGATTGACCGATGGAGGATCAATGAATGAGAAAGAGAATTAACAAACATGCCTCCAAAGTCCCACAGAAACATTTCAAACAGTAACAGAAACCTGTCTGCAGAAAGATACTCGCTGTGTTAGGGCGCTATACAAATCGGTGAAGTTCAAAATAATTTAAATATAGACTACTTAAACTTGCTATAAGAAATACGTTTATTCAACATCTGAAATATGCTGCTCCAATAACATAATTAAAATAACTCGTGTAAGAGTACAAATTAGGTTTAAAATATAATTAAAATATAATTAAATATAATTAACCTATATTAAATATAAAAGAAATAATTTCATTAGAAACAATACTATGAAGGGACTGCGCCAGAAGTGATAGTCTATCGGGAGGGACTCGAGAGGCGCTATAGAAATATCCGGAATAAAAAAAATAATTTATCGATCGCCTAGAGCCAACTTTGATATATCGAATCAGGAATTTCACTTCTTCATATTGTGACGTTTTATCTTGCAAGTATTTTTAACCGGACACTACAACCTAGACATGCTAAAGGTCGATATTCACCCCTACTCACGCATTCTTTAAGATACTAACGCCGGACCATTTCCTGATCAATCGGAACGTCAACTAGAGTTGCCCCCAAACACAGCTATACTGCTACAGGTGCCTTTATTGACAAAAGTTTTACAGACATTCGTCTGTATCTTATTGTCTAGATAGCTAAAATCTGCCATAATTATAAACCTGACCATTTGCCAATTGCTACAAGGTAATTTCGTGCAGCTAGGCTATATCTTTGTATAAATAGCGTGTATATACTCAAAGTCACTCCCAACTCTGTGCTCACCCCATCTTGCTGGGTCAACAGATGCATCCTTTTCCTTTAGTATACTGCTACAGAAAACAACTGGCGAAATGCGTTTCTGACAGACAAAACCTCGCCAAATCCGTCCGAGCAATTTAGATGCACCGTCCAGACGACCCCGGTCAATGGCCATAGGGTAGAATTCAATATCTCAAAGCTCCTACAAGGACGCCTGAGCCATTTAGAATTAAGGGTTCTCTCGCTCAGGTGTCATTTGCAGTGCCATCGACGCCAAAATGGCTGCATTATGAGACTGGCACATACAAACAGGTCCGTGCAACCGTACACACACACACACACACACACACACACACACACACACACACACACCTACATACACACACACACACACACACGCACACACACCATGTACACACTTGTATACATGCATGCACGTTCAGCTTTTGCGAGTATCCAGCTTACTGACGTTGTCTTTGTGTCTGTTCTGTGGAGGTGCTATATAAATATCTAAAAACATATACACACCTATATACATACACACACAGGAATCAGTCAAAGGTAGGGTGTGGTTTAACTATCCACAACAAACATACATCTAAATACATAGGTACATATTCAGAATCGCTGGAAACACGCATACACTGCCTTATTCTACGTTGTGCATTATGTTGACCCATACATTGAAGTTGAAGGCATAATATGGTATGGTATGACATGGCATGGTTTAGTATGGCATGGCATTGTATGGCATGGTATGGCATGATATGGTACGATTTAGAATGGCAAGGTATGGCATGACATGGCATGGCATGGCATTGCATGGCATGGTATGGTATGGTTTAGAATGGCATGGTATGGCATGGCATGGTATGGCATGGTATGGTATGGTATGGCATGATATGGTATGGTATGACATGGTATGGTTTAGTATGGCATGGCATGGTATGGCATGATATGGTATGGTTTAGAATGGCAAGGTATGGCATGGCATGGCATGGCATGGTATGGTATGGTATGGTTTGAAATGGTATGGTATGGTATGGTATTGCATGGCATGGTATGGCATGGTATGGTATAGTATGGTATGATATGGCATGGTATGACATGGCATGGTATGGTTTGGACTATATCATATTGTAATGTATGGCTTCGGTACTAAAGCTGTATGATGTGGTTTGTCCATTGCATAGGGTGCAGTATGGTATTATCGTAGGTTGGAAGTGGTATGGTACAAAAGGGCGGCGCTTGGATTACTGGACGGACCTTGTTGCACCATTGCACTCGGTTAACCTCTCTGCATGTCCGATATATGAAGTGACCATCCACGTGGTCAACGGCTGTCCATTTCGCCCGGGTCAAAGGTCGACCGGAAGACGTTGGAGAGACTTTCCATCTGCAGTGGTAAGGTCCTCCATTCACCCGAGATCATAAACTATCCGCTGGTCTGACCTTCACTCAAAGTCCTGACCCAGAGACGCTGCAGACTGCTTCGTCGAGGCAAATGGAATTGGTCGACCCTGATCACTTTCTGTCTGTCTATCTGTCTGTCTGTCTGTATGTCTGTCTGTCTATCTGTCTATCTATTTATCTGTATGTATATCTGTATGTCTGTCTGTCTGTGTACCTGTCTGTCTGTCTGTATGTCTGTCTATCTGTATGTATGTATGTATGTATGTATGTATGTATGTATGTATGTATGTAATATGTATGTATGTATGTATGTATGTATGTATATATGTCTGTCTGTCTGTCTGTCTGTCTGTCTGTCTGTCTGTCTGTCTGTCTGTCTGTCTGTCTGTCTGTCTGTCTGTCTGTCTGTCTGTCTGTCTGTCTGTCTGACTGTCTCCACTTGTTTCTCTGACTCTGCCTTTGCCGATTTGCCTTACTACTCCTTACTGTTTCTCAGCCTGCACGTGTATCTTTATATATATATACATAAATTACATATATATATATATATATATTTATATATATATATATATATGTATATATATCGTATCCTTGTCTCTGTGTCTTTCTATCTTTCCTTCCTTTCGCCGCTGACGTCCCACTGATTATTCTCAATCATAGATTTAGTATATCAAATATATAGCTCTGTATATCGTATCGACACAGACAGACAGACATACAGATATACATTTAGGATAAATGACCCATATATTATATATATATATCTATGTATATTTATATATATATATATATATATATATATATATATATATATATATATATGATGGCAATAAATGGATATTGAATTGCATTGAATATGCATAATAATAAATCAACGAATATATAAATATGTCGCATATAAATCATATTCAAATCTCATATATTTATGAATAATACAATTAAATAACATGCATAAATATATATAAAAACTTTATGCAATACAAGATGGATGTTCCCTTTCGTAGGAGCGGAGAGATTGACGCAGAAAGTTTGTATAAGCGACGTCGTTGAAATGCAATGGTTGGGTTGATGGGTGGGTTGGGTGGTGTAGGGACGGAATGGGGTGGGGTGAGAGCAGAAGGTCAGCCTCGAGGCTAGTTGAAGATCTGGAGTGGGGTTGAAGCCGGGATGGAAAGAAATTACGGGATGGATATAACGAAGATGGATGATCAGCTGTTGAGCAATTGGAAGGAGGAAAGAGACAAGAAGGAGGAGGACGAGGACGAAGACAAGAAGGACGCAGAGGAAAAGGACAAGGAGGAAAGAGACAAGGAGGAGGCGGACGAGGAGGAGGAGGACAAGGAGGACGAAGAGGAAAAGGACAAAGAAGAAAGAGACAAGGAGGAGGACGAGGAGAGGACGAGGAGGAAGAGGACAAGGAGGACGAAGAGGAAAAGGACAAGGAGGAAAGAGACAAGGAGGAGGACGAGGAGGAAAGGACGAGGAGGAGGTCGAGGAAGAAGAGGACAAGGAGGAAGATGAGAAGGAGGACGAGAAAGAGGATGAGGAGGATGGAAGGAGGACGAAGAGGATGAGGAGGACGAGGACGAGGACGACGAGGACGAGGAGAATGAAATAGTATAGCACGAAAGCGACATGACAGGTGAAGGAAAATGAGGATTAGGAGACAGAAGAGAAAGAGGATGACGAAAAGAAAGAAAGAACGACGAGGAAGAAGAAGAGAAAAAGGAAGAAGTAGAAGAAGAATCAGAGGAAGAGGAGGAGGACGAGGAGGAGGAGGAGGAGAAGGAGGAGGAGGAGGAGGAGGAGGAGGAGGAGGTGGAAGAAAAGAAAGCGGAGGAAGACGAAAATAAAGAAACAGAATAGAACAAATACGAAACAAAGGAAAAGGAAGAAGAGGTAGAAGGCTAGAGGAAGGGCAAGAATATGAAGAGGAGGAGGAGGATGGCAGCGAAGGATGCTCTAGGGCATAAAAGAGATGTTGTCCACAGCAGAAACATGGCTGAGAAACCCATATCAGTACTGAATTATGAAAGAGCATTGGCTTTTTATCATCTGGTCATCTTTTGAAAGGACGGACTGACGGACAGACGAACAAGCGGACGGACGGACGGACAAGCGGACGGACGGACAAGCGGACGGACAGACGGACAAGCGGACGGACGGACAAGCGGACGGACAGACGAACAAGCGGACGGACAAGAGGACGGACGGACAAGAGGACGGACGGACAAGTGGACGGACGGACAAGAGGAGGGACGGACGGACAAGAGGACGGACGGACGGACAAGAGGACGGACGGACGGACGGACAAGAGGACGGACGGACAAGTGGACGGACGGACAAGAGGACGGACGGACGGACAAGAGGACGGACGGACGGACGGACAAGAGGACGGACGGACAAGCGGACGGACGGACACGCGGACGGACGGACAAGCGGATGGACGGACGGACAAGCGGACGGACGGAAGGACAAGCGGACGGACGGACGGACGGACAAGTGTACGGACGGACAGACGGTCAAGCGGACGGACGGACGAACAGACGTACAGGCGGACGGAGCCACGGCTGAACAACATCAGTATAAAAACGGCTGGGGTGCATTATAGCGTTTGTGGGTTGAAACCGCATGCGTACAAAACTCCGCCCGTCCACACACCCCTCGCCCACTCCTCATTCGCCCAATTTCCGCCGTGTAAGTCATTCAAACACAGGGGGTTCTTTGGGCCAACGTATGCATCCGTTAGAAGTCAATCCTGTGGGACTGCATACGTGACATCGTTGTCTTCATTGAGGTGCAGCAGTGAGCATTGGTCCGAATGGAAGCGCTTTCTCTGCTTGGCACCGCATTTGTTTTCAATGTCACGGGCATGCGGAGAAAGATGGATGGAAAGATTGGTGGAGGAACAGGAGGAAGAGATGAAAGGGAGTCCAAGGACGGATGGGGGAACGAGGAGGATGATCACGGGAGGTGTAATTGTAATTGTAATGTGACATTTATAAAGCGCCACGAGAAAGGCGATTCCAGCCGATAGGTCCAACATAGGTTAAGACTACACGGGCAGAGTAAGCTTAGTTGGTTGACGAGTCACGTGCGCGTTCATTAATTTACATAGGCGTATAGCTCCGCTCATACGTCTCACCAGTGTAGGAATTCGAAACGTGCACCCGGGACCGAGGAGT
>OY744609.1:51421162-51436162 GCA_963556255.1 Allolobophora icterica | reverse complement strand
AATACAGGCATCTGCGCCTATATCGATTAATTAATTAACTGCCACGCATTGATCTCATTGCGCTATGGTTGATTAGCGTTCGTAATTGAAATCGACTTACCCGGAATTGCCGTCATCTGCGTTCGCTGGGCATCTCGACGGGTGGCCATTGGTTCTCGGTGGGTGGCCAGCGCTTCTGCGTGGGTGGTCGACGTCGTAGTTTGCGACTCATGACCAGCTATTAAGATGATGAAATTAATCCAAGCCAGACATACAGCTCTGCCGAGCGTCGCCCGTGGTACACCTGACACCATCTCCGTTGCTGTTCCATACACCAGACTTCCTTGACAGAAAACGACTTCACGCGTAGATATGAAATATCCAGAAAAGAATTTGACGACACCCGATCAAACTGATTTACACGCTGCGTTCAGTCAGAAGACAATCAAGACAGCAATCACGGATTCCGTTGCATCGTCGACAGCCAATCAAACATTTCTACAGAACGAAGACAGCCAATAAGAAAGTTGTGCGCTGAAAACAACCAGTCCTCGGCCTGGTCAAAAACGCTGTAACAAGCCCCAAATCGAAGACAGTCAATCAGAAGTCTTTCACAACAAAACCAGCCAATCAAACATTTCTACAGAACGAAGGCGGCCAATAAAAATGTGTGCATGACGAAAACATCAAATCAAAAACTTCGAACAGACTAGAGAGCCAAGTAGGATCTTATGAACTGCAGACAGTCAATCATAGTCATTTTAACGGATTCGACAGCCTATCTCACAAAGACTTATTATTGGCACAAACTGTCACTCTACAGCCAATCAATCAAGGGTTTCCGTGGAGAAGCCAGCAAATCTGAATTTTTTTATTACAGCTAGTTAAAATTAGCAAATAAAAATTGCGCCGCAAAGACAACCAATCATAAACTTTCGTACCGAATGAAACCAGTTAAATTAGCCAATCGAAAAATTGCGCCGCAAAGACAAACAATCATAAACTTTCGTACCGAATGAAACCAGTTAAATTAGCCAATCAAAAAATTGCGCCGCAAAGACAACCAATCATAACTTTCGTACCGAATGAAACCAGTTAAATTACCCAATCAACAAATTGCGCCGCAAGACAACCAATCATAAACTTTCGTACTGAATGAAACTAGTTAAATTAGTCAATCAAAAAATTACACGGCCTAGGAAGCAAAACCAAAAATTACGCACTGAAAACAGTCATGCAGTTAAGATATTAGTAGCCAATCAAACACTTGCGCAGCCAAGATTATCTATCGAATCGTCGTTGAACAACTCTACCCGCAGACAAATCTCAAACCTTCACATATTCCTAAATTCATATCCTCAGAAAACACAGTTGACGGAGTCAGAATATATCGAACATCCTTGCAGAGACAGATACACTCTCAGTCAAAAACAGAAATCTATGAACGCTGCAGAAATTAGCGATTCGACGACTAATTCGTTTGATAATCCACTACACCATAAGAAAAACCTGCAGTCTAACGTTGTCCACTGGTCGTTCTTCTTCGTTTTCGGCTGAACCCCCTCTCACCCCGTCAGACACAGCCACCCGGGCAGCCATCGTGTCGAAAACAGTTGATGAGCGATTGCTTACGACATTGCGTCACCCGCTTTACGGTGCGTCAGTCACCGAACGCAGACGAGCATGGAACCATAAAGCTGCCGACTGATGGAGAGCAAGGAACCATAAAAACCGCCGTCCAAGGCAGACGATCCGCGGCAAGCAGTTTTGCGCAGGCGCACAGATAATTAGTAAAAGACCATCGCACTAGGTACGATAAGATAGATTGCATACAAAGTGCTTGCGTATATAATCGCAAGACGCCGTGTAGCAGAATGAATTTATTCTGTTGCGAACCAGCTGTTCCATCTCTCTCTTACTTTATTACTATTTTTTTGCTTCGCTTTAATTTGACTTCCCATTTTGCTGCCTTTCAAATCGTCCTCTCTCAGTAGTTTCAAGATATATAAGTAAGGTAAACGAAGGCAAACGTATTCCTCTGCAAGTATGAAATGTGTAAGTACAAGTTTCCACAAAGAACAGCGAAGCTAAACAAGGGAACTAATGTTAAGTAATGTAACATACGATGAATACATAATCTCATAGACAGTCTGCCACACACCGTAATCTTTTCAAATAAGCATTTTGTGTTGTCGTGAACGTTAGGCTCCGGTGTTAGTAATGAAAGTTTCGATAATCGTCAAGCATCAGTTTTCAGCTTTGAACATCTACTATAATTACTGGACCTGGTGCGATTTATGCGGGTGCTCGAATCTTCAAACGTTGCGCGTTTTGCGCCATGAATCCATGATCGAAAGAAAAGAATGGCTCATGAGGGTTTATTTAGCGCGCTGGTGCATAATTTATTTTTCGCTTTAAATTGGAGATTGTTTATTGGCATCGTTTCCGATCTGTCAATGTCGTCTGAACTTCTGCATATTTTATGGAAGCAATTCTGACTGAGGTAATTAGTACAAACTGGATGAAGCAGTTATGAATGATCGAATCATCACTTAAGCAAAAGGACAGGACAAAACCATTGTCCAGCAGACAGACAATCACATTACTAGCCAGCAAGACGGACTATAATATGTACACAGGAAGACCACACATTGATCGACAGACAGCAAGACAGGCAGGCGGACGGATGGACAGACAGACCAATTCAACCGAGAGAGACAAACAGACAGACATACAGATATGAAGTAATGGCACAGAGGCAGGCAGACATACAGACCGTTGGAACGGACAGAAAGGCATACAGACAGGTATAGACAGACAGAAAGGCATACAGACATATGTAGACAGACAGAAAGGCATACAGACAGCTACAGACAGACAGATAGGCATACAGACATATGTAGACAGACAGAAAGGGATACAGACAGCTACAGACAGACAGAAAGGCATACAGACAGATATAGACAGACAGAAAGGCACACAGACAGGTATAGTATAGACAGACAGAAAGACCTTATAAGAGAGAGGACAACGGGCAGTTCGAGTCTTAGAGAGACAATGAAAAAGACAGGCAAACATATTATATATGTGATGCGTTCGATTTTTATGAACCTTATATATAGCCCTAACTCTTTATTCCTCCCAAAAGCAAAGTAAAAATAATAAATAGAAAATGATAATATAACACGACAGACGGTTTATGTCGATGACCGTTCTGAGTTGATAGCTTCTAGAAGGACTTCTGTAGTTATGAGACTTACCGCCAGAGTGTTCCACTAAAGAGTCAATTTCCTACGGCGGCGGCACATAAGTGACCTATTACGTCAACTTTCGTATTCTCGTCTAGGCAAAACAATTTTACTTGCTTATGACTATAATGAGACCATTATTTCCGGTTTGGTCTCGGGACTTCCGGTTTCTCGTCGCAAACTGTCATAAACACAAACACTATTATACGCACCAGCACACATACACACACACACAAACACACACACACACACACACACACACACACACACACACACACACACACACACACACACACACACACACACAAACACACACACACAAACACACACACACACACACACACAAACACACACACACACACACACACACACACACACAAACACACACACACAAACACACACACACCTGCACACTTTAAAATATACAATGCCAAATGTATACTTGCATCTCGTATTGTGTGTTCTATAATGGGTTATATGATTCTTTGCATACTTTGCCGTATATTGCTTTTCTTACTAACTACCGACCTAATGCCTAACTTACTAAACCATCCTCATTCCTCCATCCTCCTTCCTTCTTTAGTTCCCCTACCCTCTCTACCTTCCTCACTCGCTCATGCACTCATACATACTCAGTCGCACTCATTCAATATCAATCTTTAATTTAAAAAATTGGTAGTACAAGACAAGAAGAATATGAAAAACAAAACAAAAAACTCAATCACTTCTGGTGTTTGAGAGAAAACACATAGGGCCTACAAATTTGACAACATCATTGTCATGTGAAAGGCATCTCTGGATATATATATATATATACATATTATATATTATGTAATGTCATATATATATATATAATATGTATATATATATAATATGTATATATATATTGTGACGGAACGTTGTCGGTTTTTATGTAGGCCACTGTATATGAACTGGTTGCTGCAATCATTGTAAGGGTCGTGGAAGATGAAGTAAAGATACGGTAACGTAATTTGCTCACGGTGTAACCTATAGCTTAAAGACTGCGCATGCAGGCCAGGCCTCATTGTAAAAGCGTTTCAAAGTACAAATAGTGCACACTATATATTACTTTCATTCAAAATTTTTAATCAGATTTGGAAGACAGCCGATTTAACGGACATGTTCGACGCCTTAGCGATAATTTGTGTTCAAGATAGTCCTTCTTTGGCCTCGCCGCAGGCAGTCCAGGCGCGCCCACCACTGAATTATTACAGTATCAATTATGCTTTGATCCAATGCAGCGCACGCATTCCTGATTAATGTTGACGTAGCTAATTGATATTGCGAATTTTTGTCTTCTTTTTTGCATTATTCGCCAGAATAGATGACCACAAAATTTAAGTCTGGGATGTTTGAAAACCAAAGTATAGTAGATATAAAAACGAGTTTCGTTAGTCAGCAGTTAAAGTAAGTAATTCTTTATTTTAACCAGCTGACAAAACGCAATTCAAGTCAATTCGAGACTTACCTAATCTGCTGACCTAGAAAAATTTACGCCATCTGCTTACTGATGGTAATTTCTAAGGTTCATCTTGGGTGATTGTTTTTCACAGTTGCTGTTCTACAATAGTTAAGATTTATTTTTTTCTTAATGTGAATAAACGTTTGTCTTTTTTTGCTTAACGTGTATTACCTTTTTTTTATCCTGCTACCTTACAGCCTTCAATTCTGTCATTCCCTCAGCTACCCTTCCTTCTCATAATCTTCTTACGCTTATAAAACCTCCATGGCATATTCCTTGGTAATAGGCCTAATTCAGTTGGTTGTCATCATACTTAATGTACTAGGTAATTGGTGTCGCTATCTAGCGGGATCTTTGATCCATTCAGGGCCCCTTTGTAGTCGATTTAGTTGACAAATGATTTCTTCTTTACTGTCGCTGTTGTAATCTTAATTGGTTGCAAGAATAAATGATTTGATTTGATTTGAAAACGTAAAAGTTTATCGGTCTCACGAGAATTTCTTAACAAATGACGTCACAATGACGTCAAATTTAACTAGGGATCGTCCAGTTGAATTTCTTTACATTTACGAATATTTATTGGACTCCCTCAGGTCCATCTTTGCTGTCCCTCTCTGTTCTCCGGGCAGCTGCACGCTTGGTTGGGGTTATCTCCAGATATGACCATGTTTCCGAGTTAACGAGAGATGTCCTCCACTGGCTCCCCGTCCAGCAGCACACACTTTACAGGGTCTCCTCAATGGCCTGGAAATTTGTCTTAGGCCTAGTAGACCGGTCTACTTTCATGAATTCTTTACTCTAACCTCTGCCGGTGCGTGGCGCAGATCCCCGCGCACAGCCTCCCGGAGAGACTTTGTTGTTCCTTTTGCTCGTACTGCCATAGCACAGCGCAGGGCATTCTCGGTGGTTGGTTCTGCCGTTTGGAACGATCTACCTCTTGAGATTCGCTCCCTTCCTAGGGATCTATCTGGTTCCTTTTATGGTCTTCTTTAAGACATTTCTCTTTGATCGGGCCTTGGTCGGGAGCGCCTCTAAGCAGATTCCTTGAAGGGGCGCTATATAAATCTCAGATATAGATAGATAGATAGATAGATAGATAGATAGATAGATAGATAGATAGATAGATAGATAGATAGATAGATAGATAGATAGACAGATAGACAGATAGACAGATAGACAGATAGACAGATAGACAGATAGACAGATAGTTAGATAGTTAGATAGATAGATAGATAGATAGATAGATAGATAGATAGATAGATAGATAGATAGATAGATAGATAGATAGATAGATAGATAGATAGTGATAGATATCGTAGTTAAATAAACCACAGTTGTAAGGGGTCGCTTTCGTACTCGCATCGTATATATATATAATTATATATACATATATATAATTATATATATATATATTCCGTTTAGTCACTTTAGTGAGGAGACTGTGGAGGTAATTTTCTGGGAATCAGTGATTACATCTTTTTGAAACACAGTCCCAAAGTCAGAAGGCGTAGACAGATGGGAGGAATCTGGTGCATGCAGCGGTGTGTTACTTTATGTGGGATGAGGATTGGTACGATGCTCGGTGATTCTGATTGGATAGGGTGAATGTCAGGTCGGCCTCCCCGACGCCAAATGTGCGATGGATGGACTGGAGGACTGAAGGACAGACAGAATAAAAGACAGACGGAAAGATAGACGGACGGACGGACGGACAGACAGACAGATGGGAAAGATAGACGGACGGACGAGAAGACAGACATAAGTAATAACGAACGAAAGGGCCAAAGACGGAAGAATGAATGAAGGACAGACAGACAGACAGACAGACAGACAGACAGACAGACAGACAGACAGACAGACAGACAGACAGACAGACAGACAGACAGACAGACAGACAGACAGACAGACAGACATAAGGGACAGACAGACAGACAGACAGGAGGGATGGGTCAGTGAAGCAATTAGATAAGTGCAAGAAAGCCGTGAAGGGACTCGTGAGACTCTGCGAATGTACGTACCAGCTGTTCAACAACGCATTCACGGACCCAACACACACACACACGAACACACACACACACACACATTCACCGACAACTACACCGTCACGCAAGCACGCATGCACTGCGCATTTAGAGATAAAGATATAGAGCACATCAATACACATATACATTACATTGATACATGCATAATATATTAATGCCCTAAACTTTCTACGGCACCTTTGAGAGCCTGAAAGTATCGAAGGCACTGTATAAGTTCTCAGATAAAATACAGAAAACCAATAAATCTGTCCAGAAGCTGATTATAGTGGAGGTTTATGTGCACAAGATGGTCTAGTGCAGCGGTTCTCAATCTTTTGAGACTCAAGGACCAATTATAAATTTTGTGTCTCGGTCGCGGACCACCACTAAAAATTGTGCCAAAAACAAATTAACAAGAAATAAATTTTTGCCATAAATCCGTGTATTATTAGTTTCATGCTGCCATCTAGCCGATTCTAGCGATTGAAATAAAACTTTAAAAAAGTTAATTGACAACATTTTTCTGTTTGCATGTTTTAATTGTAGAAAATATAAATTGTACGCCTTGCTCGCGGACCACCAAGCAGATGGCCGCGGACCACAGGCTGAGAACCGCTGGTCTAGTGGTTAGCGTGTTGGACTGTTAATCGAGAAGTCGAGAGTTCAAATCCTCGCCAGGGCAGAAATTTCACTCAAGATCTCTGCTCCACCTGCGCCCTCTAGCCAACTCACACATAACGAGTACACTGATCTACAATGTCAGGAGAAGATCAGACGATGCGAGAGAGGACTGACGACCTGCCCTTATATGCCGAGGCTAAGAAAATTGAAGTCGCTAGCACCCATAGCTGCCTCTCATGGTTAGCTTAAGGGGTTGCTCTTCTTATTATTATGGATCGACAGGCTACGTGCGATTAGTCGTTGCTCAGTTGCTTGGTGCTGGCTGGCTCTGTCACACGAGGGATTGTTCTCGGACAATGGTAAATTATTATATCTTCTGTTGTTTAAAAAACTCATTCTTTCACCGAGTTATAAGTTGCTCGACGTCTTAACTCCGTGCATAGAAGATTTGTTGGTTTCGGAGTAGACAGACATTAGCCGAATACAGAAGAGGAGTTAGATTGAAAACATTCTTCCATGGATCCATCTCTCAAGAGTCCCAACTGCCAGTCGCTTGACTCCTGAATAAAACAAAGGCTCTAAATCTCAATGTAAAATCAATGTAACTACGACCCGCGGGCAAGATCCGGCCCGCCAACACTTTTTATCCGGTCCATACAATTCTTCAGAAAATCGAAAAAATCACAAAATTCAGACCGCGAGAAGTTTTCCTCGTTTTACTCAAGCGGCACTTTTTTCTTACTTACTGTTCCGGTCTCGTCTTTCATAATGACCCTGTGTATTAGCCCTGCCGATCTGCCCCACTTCCTCGCAGTCGCCATTTTAAACAAATTCATGTACAGCTCAGTTAACTGATCTAAACTTAAATTCAATACTGCGAATTGCAACCCGTGCAGTCACTCCGGATTATGGGAAACCTGTTAGTGCATGCTCACACGGTTGCAAAGATCTCACTAAAAACAGCCAAAGTATATTTAATATTAAATAAGTAACTCTTTTAATGTAAATCGTCATTAATTAAAACGTTTTAAAAATTTACCAGGCCCTCCGAAGTTTTTTGGCGTTTAATGTGGCCCAAAGTGCAAAAAGTTTGCCTGTCCTAATAAAATTATAATGTAATGTACTACGCCTACGGAGTTAAAATCCTAGCCAGGGCAGAAATCTGTAGGTTTACTAAGGTTGACTTCGGCAACTCCAACTAAATGTATGCTGGTCTCTCTTCAGTCTCAACTAAACCTTTCCCAGCTTCAGTCAATACGTAACGCTGCTGCCCGCCTTATTGGCGATCTCCCGAGTTTGCCTTTTTCTTCCTCTGTTCCGGAAACGCCTGAAGTCCATTTTATTTGTTCGTGATAGCACTGACCTGGGTTGGGAGCGCCTCTGAATCGTTGAGTGGCGCTTTTTATAAATGTTCGATAACAATTAATGTATAATTACATTGGTTCTGTTATATCGCGTGAAAAAAGTACACAGTGAGAAGCGATTAGTGTTTTACTTAAGAGGGACAGCGAAACTGCCAAGATGGTCACTGATTTTCCTCTCTCAGGTAATCAAAATATGCATCACTCGAGTTAGAACCTTAGAAAAAATCATTTGGCTAGAAAAAATCATTTGAGAAAATAAACGAAAATAAAAACCAATCCGCGTTACAAAAAACTCAATTACGATATTACATACACAATTACACATACAAACATCTATAGGCCTATATAGATACACAACACATGCAAACATGTGTACATATATACACAACACATGCATATAAACATACATACATACACAACACATACAAACACATATGTGACCCATCGCCACAGAACCAGTCGCAACTTAAAAATGATAAAAATTTAGTTTTTTACACCATCTTGTAGATCCTTTATTTACCTTTTCAAAACTGTTTTCGGTTTTTTTATACCTCACATACAACCGAAGTTACAGAATTTTCAATCCGACGGTTTACATAAATTGTTACTTGAGAAAACTGCGTTTAAAGTTTAGTGATCATTGTCACTGTTGTCCTCACTTTCATCGCGATTTGTGGTAAAATATTCCCGCAACAACTCGTGCACTTTCGCTCGATCCGACCCTTTAGCATTTATCAAACTCGCAATAATAGCCTCCATTTCGAAAATGAAGTTTATTAAGTCGAAAATGAACAAAATAAGAATTTTTTGCCGTTAACCCGACCCATTTATCTGTCATTTAAACAAACCAGGTCACGTGAGTGGCATGCTCTGGGCCGACCTTTCAAACCTTCAGCCAACCACGGTGCAAAATTTAGTCACGTGCTCAGCGTTGCTAGCTAAATTCAAAAATTTAGCGGTTAGTCGACCTCTTTCGGGCCAATCTCTGTGCATAATACACAAAGAAAGGTCATATTTTATTAATTGAACAGACCGAGGAGATTTCCCTGATCAAAACGAGGCCAAGCACGCACGAAAATTCGATCTGTAACCTAATTAAATGTCACAACAAAGTTAGCGAAATTTTGACTAAGATTCTGTTTTTCCATCTTGAAACAGATATAGGGCTCTTAGTAAAAAAATGTTTTTTACACATTTAGATACGTCTAAACAAATATTTTATATGTCATTTGTATTAAATATATATTTTTGTAATTGTTTTTGCATTAATGTCAATTACGACCGGTTTGAGGTTACCCATCATAAATCGGCTTTTCTGCGTAATAACGTTTTGCGATAAGCGACTGGTTTCGTGGTGATTAGTCACATATGTATAAATACACAACCTTCAGTATATTCAGCGCTCGTGTTTAAACCGATGTTCTGCATTTAGCCTGTAAGTAGCAATTTAGAAATTTCGAGATTATAACGATTATGATTACTAATGCTCTTCTCTGTCTTAACCCTTCGTCGGGCGGAAAAAAAACTATACAACTAAGGGCGTGGGGTCAATTTTGACCCCACAGTAGTTATCATGTAATTCGAATAAAATAAGCACTTAGATTGCACGTGAAGGTCATTATTATTATTATTCACTGAAATGTCATTACTTGTTGTACTTCCTCATGACGAGACGTCATAAAATGACGTCATGGCATGACGTTACGTCATGATGTCATGACGCCACATGCAACAAAAGGCTTGTAATACTGTTCTTACCCTAATGTTTAGCGCCCTCAATAAAATATAATGACGCTTCCTCATGACAACACGTCATGACGTGACGTCATGACGTGTTGTCATGACGTGGTGTCATGACATGACGTCACGTCATAATGTCATGACGCCACATACAAACATAGGCTTGTAATGCTGTTCCTACCCTAATGTTCAACACCCTCAATACAATATAATGACGCTTTCTCATGACATGACGTCATGACATGACGTCATGACGTGGTGTCATGACATGACCTCACTGCATTATGTCATGACGCCACATACGAACATAGACTTGTAATACTGTTCTTGCCTTAATGTATAGGCTAGTGCCCTCAGTACAATGAAATGACGCTAGAATGAACATAGGAGACTGCTAGGAGCCTAGGAAAGTATTTCATCAATCAGCAGAGAGACATGTCTGACAGAAGATTTGACAGTGGAAAGTGCACACATTCTTATGACATGCCTTGCACACAGCCGTGGCTTTTTTGTCTGTCTGGGACAAACTTGGCAGCGACCTCGTTTCTTTGGAGGTTCCATAGTGTCGTCTAACAGTCATCCTCTAATCAGCCCATGCTGAGTTGCATCGCTGTTCCTGTAGCTCATGGCAAAGATCTTTTTCCCAGCTTCTTGATGACGCTGACTCGCTGGAGCTTTGTCCACATTCAATTTCTCATGAAGGACGTAAGCTTGAAGTGCCGGAATATCCAGCAGGTTGCAGAACGGCACTGCCTGCCGAAGGCTGGTTGAGAACTTCGTGCTGAATCATCTGGTCAGCCTAATCAACTACTTTGGACTTGTTGTAGAAGTTGATAACCTCTGGAAGCTTCCTTGGTTTTCTGATAAAAGTTCCATTGGAGATGTGCATAGTCAACAAGACGATGACCAGTTGTAAGAAAGCAATGACAAGTCGCCGGTCTCATTGAACCCGACAAAGGATGAGTACAATCTCGCGTCCTCAGGGAGAAACAAATTTTTTAGGCAAATCTACTCGATTAGTACGAATAGTACCAACCAAAGTAGATTTCTTTATCTTCAGAACACCTGTAGCTAGGGCCAGCGAGGTGCAACAGTTATCAGTAGTAATGTTGCGACCTCCACATTCAAGAAGGTATATGAGCTGACGTTCAATGTTTCCTCCCAGATCTTTGGTTGAAGCAGCATCAGGGCTCTCTTTGCTGCAATAGGGCCTATATGCTGGCATTGTACACGTACTTCGTTTCAGCATCGCAGCACATCCATAACTTTATGCCGTATTTTGCCGGCTTTGACGAATTTTGTACGGATTTTGCACCGACCTCGATATGGAGCAAGCCTTTCGCCAATTGTCAGGAATGGCCCTGGATAATAGGCGTAATTTGTGGGGGTACGAGGGGTACCCGTACCCTACCCACTGTTTGGACTGGGGGTACCGTACACCCCACTTTTTGAACATCAGTCAATATCTTATTATTGTACCTTCCCAGAGATTGCAGTCTCGGCCTTGCTTCGTATATGCAAAAAGCTGGTACCCCCCACTTTTTAGACCAAAGTTGCGCCTCTGCCCTTGAATCATTGCACCTTGAGCGTTATGTAAAGAGTAACAATAAATAAGGAAGTAAAATTGTGGGCAATGTGCAACTTTAGACTGTCAAATGAGAAAGCAACATCAATAATCAGTACTGGGGTCAAAAATGACCCCATGACCTTAAGTGTATAAATGTCGTGTAATTTTTTGTCCATCTAAAATTCGCATGCAAACTCAACTGGAATACGTAGAGACAACCAATACAATAATTCTCGTGAAAATTCACGGCAGCCATTTCAGTTTTTGATATCGAACCATAGTTTGAAAATGCGCTCTGGGGTCATTTTTGACCCCACGCCCGACGAAGGGTTAATTTACTATCACGTGATATGGAAATTTATTTAGCGCCTCAAGTGATGACCCTGAGATCGTAATCACTATAAATCTCCGGGACTTGTCTGCATTTGGACTGACTCCAGCTTTAATAGCCTACTAGATCGGTCGATTGGAACTTGTTTCGATGCAGTCGATCATAATATTCTCGGCGTATTCTCTTCCAAGCGGTGCAACCATGCGCGACAATTACTCCGACGTGTAAGACAGATAAGCCAGTCGAAATCTCATCGCCATCTCATCAACCTCTGTCTGTCTGTTTGTCTTTCTGTTTGTCTCGCTGTCCGGCTGTTTGTTGTCTTGTTGTCTGCTGCAGCATATAATTATGTATGTGTGTATCCATGTATGCACGCATGCATGCAGGTATACACGTCTTCACGTGTGTTTCTACCAATTGGTCTTCCTGTTCGTCTGTCTACCTGTTCGTCTGTCTACCTGTTCGTCTGCATGCCTGTCCGACCTTTGTGTCTCTTTGTGTCTACCTGCCTGCCTACAACTCTCCTGTCTGTCTGCTTTGTCTGTTCTTCCTGTTTCTGTAGAACCTGTGCTATGAAATGGACACAAATGGAGAAATAACGTCTCTGTTGCCTATTTCTCTGTGTGATTCATCTTAACTTGTCCCGTATTTCCATGCCTTATATCAATATCGTACCTACCTAACCTCACATTCTGCTAACCTTTTCTTCCCTTAACTGTAATTATTAGTAGCCTTATCTCTATTATCCTGCCGGCCGCTATTATCTTATCTTATAACTACGGATGCAGATTTTAACGATTAATTAATTGATTAATCGTTAAAAATTTAATAGATTAATTTCGGCTTCTTCGATTTTTTTCTTACTTATTCATAATGTCGATGTTCCGGAGTAAACAATATAGCGAACAATGATAATGTGAAACGTTTGAGTGGATATTTAAGTGATCGTTTCACATTTAAGGTAGACCTAAATGCTGCTGGAAAAGTCTAAGATGAGGCGCTAAGATGAGGCGCTAAATAAATTTCCATATCACGTGATAGTAAATTAAGACAGAGAAGAGCATACATAATCATAATCGTATTCTCTTCCAAGCGGTGCAACCAAGCGCGACAATTACTCCGACGTGTAAGACAGATAAGCCAGTCGAAATCTCATCGCCATCTCATCAACCTCTGTCTGTCTGTTTGTCTTTCTGTAGATAAAAAATAAAAAATAGTAGGGCCTAACTATATTGACTACATTTTACAGTTTGACAATTTGAACTTTTGCACGCGATTGACGTTTTTTGTGGGAAGAAAGTAGTAACTGACTCAGCGACTACATTTTCACGCTTTCCGTAACATATACCAAATTAATACTTATTGCTATACTGTCGACGGCTTCTGAATTTTCAGTCGATCGGGCTTCTTACCTTCGACTCTCCCGAGTTGTGGCATTGCGGTATATCAAGATTTCTTTTCATGATATACCGTAATGCTACAAATCGGGAAGACCCGCATTAAGGGGGTGCTAAGGGTGCTGTAGCACCCGTGCCCGCAGTTTTGAGGGGCCCACATTTTCGGAAGTACATTAAAAATTGTATTGTACTTGTAATTGGGCCCAGCGCTGATGGCAATATAGGTAATCACAGCACCCGGGTCCGCACTAGCCTTAATGCGGCTCTGAAATCGGGCGAGTCTTTGATGTTTGATGTGTAAGTAATTAATTAACAGTTCAATGACAATAGTACGTCCAAGTTCGACATAAAATTATCTACACGCACGAATCTAACAACGATATTTGTAACTCAGAATATCAACAACATCTTTGGCGTTCGCATTAAGATGCATTTGGGACCACCCTTTTAGGCTCTTTCTCGCCAAATACCTGACTGGTCAAACTGGTCCGTAACTCATTGATATAACACAAGCATGAGTTTTCCAAACTATCCCCTGACTCATCACAACGTACGCTTAACGTATAAATTCGCGCGTCATCCGACGTCATACATCGATGCGCAGATATTAGATACATCTAGCAATCCGAAGTACGTGATCACTGCGTGTCAGCTAGGCGCACCCAGATACTGCGCGATAAACGCGCACAAAACGTAGGGTAAACAACCCAATAACGTCATGGAATTTCCCACCTTACCACGGGAAACTCGTCAGCCAATCAAAAACAAGCCAACTGACTGGTCGATATTTTGTCATGGAAATTTCCTATCGCAGCGCGCGTTTTTGACTAACTGATCAATCAGCGTAATATTGCAGTTATACATACGTTGCTATATACACCTTATAAGTCGCCTTACTTTGCTGGGCGACCCATAGCAAGCCATCTTGTATGCCGGTGGTGACTTGTTCATCTCAGTCGAATCAATTGCGTCTTGGTAGTATGTCGACAGTCGCAAACTAGGACCATATGTCTTACTGGGTCCATCCTCCTTTGAGGCTGGCATACAGACAAATAAAGGAGGGAGACCTTGCAGAAGAAAATGAAGAGAAAGAGAGAGGTCAGGAGGAATATGAGGAGAAATAAGAGGAATCATAGAGGAGAAATAAGAAGAACGGAAATAGTAAGAGGAGGAATAGGAAGAGGAATTGGAGGAGGAATACGAAGGGGAATTAGATGAAGAATCAGAGCAGCATTGACAGGAGGAATAA
>OY744609.1:51378662-51416162 GCA_963556255.1 Allolobophora icterica | reverse complement strand
GAATAGACCCAATCATGTCGACAACACGTCCTTCGTCAGTAAATGTGCTACGTTTCTTAAATCCAAGATTTCCAGCATTGACATCGTGTGGATTAGCATCTTCGAAATGAGTTGCGTTGTCCTTGTAATACAAGGCTGATGTAAGCTGCGAGGTTTTAGCTGCATCACCATAGCTTAGAAGAGTTTCCAAATAACTTCTATAAGCATAAGTGTTATTTGAAGGTGTGACTAGGGTGTCATTTAGGGTGATGTCAACTTCCGAAAATAGACTGTGCAGAAATAAGTTGATCGGTCCAACATTATCATCGGTTACTGGTTCGTTGTTTGCTTTTGTAATTTGGACTCTAACATATAACTGAGTGTTTGACAAGTCGAGGTAGTCTTGTCCTGCGCCGGTAATACTAAATTCTATAGGAGTTCCATGTGAAATTGTAGCTATCGGATTATATTCAACGTATGCACCACTCTCTATACTCGTCTGTGTTGGTGGTACGATAAACAGATCCAATTCGCTCTTTGTGCATTCACAAGATTGTGGATGAACGAATGCCATACTTAAACTTTGCCAAAGATATCGTGCTCCACTTCCACTCTTTTAGTAAGTCTCTTTAGCGGCTTTTTCAACCTCTTCCTTCCACTGCCACTTTGAGCATTGAAATCGCTGGACGTGGTAAAAGCTTTTATACCTTCTGGAATACGTCTTCTGCTAGATTCTTTAAATTGTTGACCCTCAACAACGTCATTGGCAATCTGCAACCCGGTTCTCAAAAAGTGTTTTCCAAACGATTTAGCCCCAGTTTGAATCAATGGCCAAGCGCTTCTGAAAAGCCCGCTCAGAAAACTTCCAAGTCCATGACCACGCTGCATGCGCGCGCCTTGGAATATTGGCATACCATTACCACTCTGTTGCAAATAATAATCTTCGTACGCGAGTCGACTCGCGTCGCAGCAAAATTGTCTTTTCATTGTAAAAGGTATGGGCTTTTGCAAAGTCTAAAATGAAGTGTAACCATCACCTTCCCGTATTCGAATGGTATGGGTTCACCAGTATCCGTCCTTATATCTATTTCTATAGAGTCAAAGTTTTTCCGTTGCAGTGGGATGTAGATGGGTTTTTCATATATCGTATGTATGTTGTCACCGCTTTTACCTGATACATGAACGATGCGAAGTAGTGGTGCTTTTGTGTCACCCACAGGTATGTGCTCCAAGACGTTACAATATACATACATGGAAGAAAACCCTATATTTAGGTCACATCTCTTGTCAGCTTCCCAGAGTAATGGTGTAGTATTCGGATTCGTCAACGGAATCTGTCCTTCAGATATACCAAGCATTGCACACAGATGTGGCGAGAAGTATATGAGTATATCTTTAAAAATGACTGCACTGACACGTTTCGTGATATCATTATATTTGAACTGTGTAGAATTCATGTTGTCATGCTTATAAGTTTTCTCTTCTATATGTTCGTTTATCGTTTCTAAGAGATCCGTCGGTGAGTCGTAATAGCTCGGAGTCAATTCAAACATACAATATGGATGAGATGTGACACCATTCCTTTCTATAGTCTGTGTGTATATGACTCGTCCATCAAGCTTATTTAAATTGAACCAGGTGTGTTGATATTGTATTTCAACCAAACCAACTTCCCAATCGCCAGACAACGATATACCGTTTTCTAACCTCGTCGTATAATGTGCAAGCGTGTTGTTAGGATAGTAGTGCATAGAACTATTACTCGGTAATGTCATGTAAAAGTGCGCCATGTTATAACAAAAGGTGTAAAGTCTCCAAAGTACTTTCTTTGAATGAGACTGCAAACTACTACAGCCTGAATATATCTGTCGTCCAAGAGTTAAAATTCTTATCATAGCCTCGCCATTTAACAAAATATTCGGTTTTCCCTCCACGCTTACGACTTTTTAATACTTTTTCTACTTTGTAAACATCGTCGTCTTTCAAAATCTGCTGCAATTCATCTTCGTAGAATTTACCTTTCAGCTTCTCTCCATTTAAATCTGACAATTCATATGTTATTGGGTCTGAGGGTATTCGAGCAACTATTGTGAAAATTTCATCGGTCCAAGAAGGTAAATATCCCTTTTTGAAAGCAATTCGAGCTTTGCTTATTCGCACCTTGTCACCCACGCTATATTTCCACTTTGCTGGTCTTTTCTTTTCACCATACAAGCGTTGTCTAATAAGGGATTCATTTTCTTTTGTCACTTCGCTCGGTGTCATGCCTATACTTCTGTGATATGTGTTATTATAGGAATGTACCAAATCTTGTAAGACATCTGTATAACGATATGTGTTTTTGTATGTAAAATACTTCCACATCTTTGTTTTAAGCGTGCGATTAAACCTTTCAACGACAGAAGCCTTTGTATCAGTGTTTTCGGTGGTGTAAAAAGCTATAGCATTTGTGCGCAGCAACGCTTGAAAGCTTTTGTTAAGAAATTCTGTACCTTTATCGGTTTGTAAATGCGCTGGATGCCTATCGACCAATAACGTTGAAAAAGCCTCGGTCAAGGCAGATCCAGTTTTTGATTTAAGCACAACAACCCAAGCATATTTAGAAAAAACATCTATACAAGTTAAAAGATATTTATTCTTATCATTATACTTTGACAATGCAGAGACATCTGCGAGGTCGGCCTGCCACAGATCGTCAGTACACACAGTGAATGTTTTTCTACGCCTAAATGTTAATCTAACAGGTTTATGCAGAGTGTATGCATCTTGTTTTTGTAACCAAGTTCTAACATCTTTAGTTTTAACTCGTCCTTTTACATGTCTTTGAAACGTCTTCACACCGCCAAAACTTCCAGCATGTTTTGGATCAAAATACGAATCCATCAGTACTTTTCCCAACGAAATTTTGCTCGTGACCTTCTACGACTGGGCTTTGGAGTAACTGTTGGACTTTCATCAGATGGTGCGTTAATATATTTCCATCTGTCCTCGTTACCGATTAATTCGTGAGGAATATTACATTCCTTCAAAGCGTCGGCGAGCTGCTTCCAGCCGGCTGGATTTGGAATCGTACTTCTTTTCCTAAGCAGGTCGTTGATCAAATCCACAGCATGTGTTTGAGGAATCGTTGTATCCTTCAAAACGAGTTCTCCCTTTTCAGTCCAATCGATATCAGAATTGTTTTTCATATGAGTCAAAAGTCGCGATGCATGCGATTTCCATTTCGCTGGAACGGTGTTTAACACGTCAGTCTCTAGAGAACTAGTTTTCGAGTCGCTTGTGGTCACAACTTTATCAGCATTAGTAGTTACATCGTTTAAAGTAAACTTTGTTATAACATTAGGTTTGTCAATATTTAAATAACGACTTAAACTATTTGAATAAAGTTTAGCCTTTTCATCGTCGGCAACATTTCTATGTAGTATGTCATAGATTTCTCCATCCAATCTCGACAGAGTTTTATCCAACATGGTTTCCTTCCATTTCTCAATCTGTCTCGGTTCAACTAAAACCATTTTCTTTGCGTGTTCCATGTTATTTGCTAGGATTTAAAAACGAACCTAGAAATGCGAGCACTGGAGGTAGCAGCGCAGCGAGGAATCCACCAGATTGAACGATGCGCTTCTTAACCTTAATCAACGTTTTCTTAGACGCCAATTTTCTTAGCTTCTTTTTATGTCGAGCGAGTTTGCTCTTCTGAGGTTTAGTTAAGGGGATGAAGCCTTTTAAAAGATTGAGAGTGCACTCGCATATGCCACACAAAAGATCCTTGCTACAATTCTTCAAAATCTTTTTCCGAACTTCGACTGACGCATCTTTAAGCAACCTTAGTTGCGCAAGATACTTCTTTATTCTGGAAGTCATTTTAAATGAATGATGGTAACAGGTTGTGTGCAACTGTATATATTTATTTTCTAACATATACAAAATGTGTCTCGCCTGGAAATATACTTGTTCTTATTCTACATCTTTCATCAGTATCTGGTCTAAGATCGACCAAGAGGTAACCAAATGGTGTCATTGTGGCATCTCTGAATGCTTCAAGCATAAAATTTGAATAACCAGGAAACATCTGTCTAGCTAAATTTGCAATCTGTGTAGAGTCTCTTACATTTTTGAACAGAACCAAATAGTGAGCATTCAGACTGATTGTTCTGGTATGTTTGCTTTTGTAAAACAGATTTTGTGTGAGATATAATACTGAAACATTTCTGTGATGACTAATCTTTGTGAAAATTTTAGTGACTCTCTCATCCGTTTCACTCATCAAATCGTCTAGAATTAAAAGCGTTCGTTCTTTTCCGTCAAAAATGTTTAAGTCTGGAAGTCCTTCATGAAACTGGATTTGGGTGTATTTATCAAAAATGTCTTGGTATATCCCATAACACCATATTACTTTGTCAACTGTTGGCTTTACCATGTGTTGTAAGTGATCTATAAATCTCAATGTAAATTGGGTTTTGCCACACCCCGAAGGTCCACTTACAATAGCTGAAAATGGATGTTGCCAAGTAGGATCCATTTTAAAGAATGACAAACTGAAGTTTGAAGTATCTTTATATAGACAGATGAAAACACAAGAATAACACATTCGATAGAGTTATATATAAATATTATATGCAATTTACGATCAATGAACAATATAATAAGTCTTAGACGACAACAACAACAGTAGGAATATCAACGTGACCATAAGCTAAGGAATCAATACTGTTTAGCAGATAACGCTTATCATCGAATGGAGAAAGCGCAGATTTGCAAATTTCTGTTGTATGCAGTTCATGTTTGCTACTTCGAATGACAAAGAACCTCGAGGAGGTAGGCTGCTCATCAAAAATACAGTTCTTGTAATCAGTGTGACGAATTTTTTTCGTTACATACGACTTTTTAACACCCTTAGCCGTTTTCTTTTCATTGTTTCCAGGCAACAACAAACTATACATTTTGGACCGGAGTCCTACAAACTCCAAAACTGCTTTGGAAATACATTCATCTTTAAACTTCCCTATGACTTTGGCATTATCACGACTGTACAGAAAATGGTCAGCTGGATAATCGGATGTATCGTAATAATTCATGTGATTTTGCATGTCAGAATATACATCATCTGTACGAATGTGGTAGCACAGACTATCCGTATCGGTAAACAACAATTTCGCTCTTTCACCATACTCCTTTAAAATATGCTCATAGTGAAAGTCATACATTTGCAGTTTAGAAATGTCCAAAATTGACATGCCAACATAAACAGGTTTGTTGAGAAAAACGCTAGACTTGGTTAATTTGATAACCGTTACATCTTCGTTAATGATGTTAAACGAGTTAAACGTTGGACGGGCTATAAAACGCTTTGCTCTTCGGGCGTTTGTAACTATGCGAACGTCTAAATGAGAACGCTTGTCCTCAAGCGTCTTGCCATAGACTGAATTATTCATCAACTTAAAAAGGTCCTTCTCAAATGATGACGTAGCAACCTGTCGCTTGGCCGTATTAAAATCAATGTAAGTTTTCAACCATTTGGATTGCTCAAATTCCAAAATTTTATGAATTTTCACAAGTCTCATACCCATTTTCAGATAGAACTTCAAATTTCTATAATGCACAACATAGTTGGTCTTGTTCTGTAAATTTGGCACTAATTTCTCATGTTTACTGTTAAGATTGGTTCCAAGCTTTGTGGCTAACTCGTGTGCATATGGAGACAGCATGTTGGCCGAGATAGCAAGCCTTTCAGGTGCCAGCGGATAATCATTATGTTTTGCATGCAAATCAGATGGGTATTCAAGGTCTACTTCTAGAATAAAACCTGTTGCATCTTCAGCAGATTTAGATTCCAAGTCAAATTCTTCAATTTCGTCAGGGTCAAGAAACCTGAACTTCCCAGTGGGTAAAGGTTCGCTCATTGCATATCCATACAAGTTATTGCAGTCGAGATACATAATGTAACTCTTTTCGACATTTTCATCGTATTCATGTTCAAGATAAGGGTTGTTAGCCTTGGCATATCGATTGCAAATCATGGATACACCACCCCGCATTCCCTTCTCAATGAATAGATACTGATCAGGATCCGTTATAAGATCCAGCGAGACTTTAGTCATTTTCAAGCATGCATCAAAACTCAGTCCTGGAGATGAGAAATAGTGGAGGGGGTCTAATTTGTAGTAATTCATTGACATTGTTCGAAACTCTTCAAAAACGTCTGCAAGTAGTATAACATCCGTCTTCAAATACAGATCATGATACTCTTGCATGGTATGCATGTTAAATTTTGTCCAAACGGTTTGGGCATGAGCATAGTCGGCATCGCTAACGCTCTCTTCTGTGAGATGACTGTAAAAGTCCTCTTGAGCTGGCAAACAGGTTTCAACCATTTTGTTAACATTATCAAAAAATTCATAAGGAAAAGTTCCCTTCCTAAGAACCAACTTAAGTTGCTCATCATTGTCGTAAAGTCGACGCATATGTTTAAAATTTGATTGTCCATCTTTCATCAAATTTGTCACCAAAGTGTCAAGACTACAGTTAAGAAATTGAAGAGAATCGACAAATCTTAAACCGTTAATTTCAAAAGCCAAATACTTTTCCATGTTTGTGGCAATGACATTCACATCTTGCGGAGCAAAAAATCTTGTCAGATGTTTTAGAATCAGGTGGGAATCATATCCCTTTAAATTATGAAACACGATCGGTATCATATAATTTGCAGCCTTTTTACCCTTCGTCTTTGTTGGCTTCTTAAATTTCATCTGCAAATTACAATTTGAACACAGAGCTGACAAGAAGTTGCCTGTTATGTGACAGTGGTGTCTCACTTTATTCTTAGGTTCCAACTTGACCTCACATGAAGGACAATTTTGACAAGAGTTATAAACATCCAACTGCAATTTGTTCAATGGAATCATTTTCACATTTTGAGAAAGAATTTCATTAATTCTGGTCTGCTCACTTTTTATATGTGAAAAAAATTTGTCCATGACATTTTCACCGCTATAGACAACAGGTTGTTCTGTGTTATATTGTTCGAAAGATGAGACTGTTAAACAACAAAAACCGCTTGGCACATGTGTGTCATGAAATCTGGTGGAAGTTCCATCGTTTGAATTTGTCTTTTCCAAAAAACATTCAAAATCAGAATATATCGCAAACGGGACATTCATCTGATGAGCAATGTTGTTAAAACTTAAAACATTATTGGAAGCTGTTGGATATTTCACATTTTGAGGCCCATGTTTACCACATTCTAGAACGTGCGCCTTGTAGGTGTGTTCAAATTTGAAGCAATGTAAACAGTATGCACATGGGAACGATTTGTTTTTAGCTGAATTTCGTTTAGATAAAAGTGCAGATAGATTGCGAATCACAATGTAGTGCCGCTTCTCTTCATCGCTCAAAAGCAACAAATTAACAACATGTTCCGGTTTCTGTGTGGAGAGGCATATAACGGTACAAAAGTGTTATCCTCTGAATTTGGATAAATGACATTAACTGCAAAATCTGGATTGTTCGATTCAAACTTTGGTATTTGAGCAATCTCTAGCGGAAAGGTGAGCCCGTCTACGTTTAACTCATCTAAATGTGGTCTATAATGACTAACACGTTGAGGATCACACTTCTGATAGTGTGAAACTGCTAGACAGCTATACAAAAAGCAGTAAGCATCATCACCATTGTTAATATTTACAGTGGCTCTCTTCTTAGATATCCAAGCTGGTGTTGATATAAATGAAGACCCCCCAATTGGGTCATATGCAGCCATACACAATTTAATGTTATCAACTCCATCGATTTTCCAACCTGAACCTTCAGATGAGAAAAGCTGTGACAGAGATTCAATTCGTTCAATGGCCTCACCGAGTTGTGCAGACGTTTGTTCAGGAGTTAAAAGAATTGTGGGGATCGACTTGAAGTAACCAGTTGTCTTAGCGTCACCGTCCGGATTTTCGCGTTGAAACCTTACGTCTGCAGCAATGTACCACTTTAACGGTCTACAATCAAAATCAATAGAGCTGATTTAGTACAAAGAGAACAATTAAATTGATATATAATTCTGTAAAAGAAGTATTATAAAATGATTGTCTTGAGACTTATCAAATAAGTTTGTATAAGCTTTCACGCATTGATTTACATTTCAAATGTAGACTTTAAGCAACAAACTATTGATCTGTCATTAAGATATTGCACATTACACATATTAGCTGATCGCTTAAACAAATGGTTTACTATGTTGTGAATATGTGTGTGTGTGTGTGTGTGTTATGTAGTTACTACAAGACACTACAACAGGTCCATTTAGCTACATCGGTAAGAGCGTTGGGTGTTTGTCTCATGCGTCTCTATGTTAGAGAGCATGCGACTTACCGTTCGCTTCCCAAAAGGTGACTTATTCCAGAGATTTAAAAATTTCGAGCTGACATGAACAGAAATGAGGATCTTTAATTGTGTGGCATCGATTCAAATGGACCGTGTTGGTGAAGGATCTCACATGATCAATTTCATTGAAAGAAATGAGCAGTGTCGAAGTCATATACAATCGTTATAGAAAATCACGTACATTTTATGTTTCAGAATTTATTACTTATTGTAGTAAATAACGTTAACATACCCTTGGTGTGACAATCCTTGATTCAGACTCTGCGCGATGTTGTCTTCATGACTTCGAATTTGTAGTTCAACATCTGTTGCGTTCGACTCGGATTGTAGAAGTTCCTCTGCAAATGTATTCTGCACTGAAACACGAACTTTGGACGACGAACTGTGACGATTGCAGATGGTGCAAGAATCTTCACCATCGCGGAAGAAACGATTCGATCTGTGGGAGGCGCATATCGAACATTGCTTACGACTGGTACATGTTGCACATAGGCCGTCGCTCGACAAATTCACAGACTTGTACGATCCACACGATAGACAGTAGTTACCATCTCCAGCATCTGAGAAAGAAAAAATGATAGCCGGTTTGAGTCAATTGTGTAAAAGAAAAGTAGAGCAGCCCCTCTGAGACATTTACGTCAATGAAGTGTTAGCAACTTCATTTTCTTAGCCTTGCCATATGAGGACGACTGGACGAGTGACCAGTCCTCTCCCTCGACGTCTCATCTTCGCACCGACGGTGTAGTCATTATAGCTGAGTTGTCAGTTGGAGTAGAAATCTCGAACCAAATTTCAGCACTGAGTGGGATTTGAAGCTGAGTCCTAGCGCTTGAGAGTCCAGCGCTCTAACCACTACACTATCGAGCATCTCGAAGAAACCTGCAAATGTAACCGTTTCCGGCTATTCAATATGGTGTGCAAATTAAAACAATTATATCTTGTACATACTTTGCTTTTTCGATAGATTTTCTGTAGAAGTTGATGTCGACAGAACAGGTTCATCCAGTTTTCGCTTCACTAAACAAAAACATATAAAACTTTTAACACGAATTCCTAACACTGATAAACAGTTCAGAACTGAAATCATATATCATAATTTCTCAACAACAACATAAATACAAATTTTGTAAACTAACTCGGTTTTTTTCCTCGTTCTTCTCGCTTTTCCATTTCTTCCACAAGCGCCATTAGTTGAGAATCTTCCATGTCACCCCACAAATCTGTGACGTCCCAGCTGTCGAGATTCTGGATAATTGGATTGGATTCATCGTTCCCTGTGAACGCTTGCTGGTCCGCTTCCCATTTCTCCACGTGAGTGAGTAATTCTCCATCGCTAATATCGTCCCATGCGCCATCAATGCACCATTCTGATGCTGAAAATAACAAAGTTTTGATTCCTATATTTTCAACAACTTAAGAATAAGCGCTTCATATGCCGTTGTAATTAAAATATTTACAATCTATATTATAATATACCACTTATTGTAATTGCATTGCTCAGATTGTCTTAACGTATACTTTATGACCTGTGAGCTCACTATATACAAATATGCATACATAGATCTAAATAATCATAGGTTGTGAAAAGTTTCAAGTTCTACTGTACATTCTAATTAAACTTTAAAAATAATGTTGTGCGACAATGATGACCATGTTATAAGAGAACACTAAAAATTAATTACTTTATTATATGAAACTAAATTAGACCTATACATACTCAACGGTTGTTGAAGATCCATGACCAACGTTGGAAGGTCCGTATGAGACTGTCTTATGTTGCGATAAATGCTTGAGTTTTATACGGGTTCAGACAATTGCTTATTTTAGACTTTTGGATATTTGACCTGGGATTATAGACATCTTCTAGAAACAGAGCTGGACTTAGTCTCTGTAGATGTAATTGAAAATGGTCAATGGTTAAGTTAATGGTGCACCCTATGAGATGAGCTGATAAGGCTTGTACATATTTTCATTCCAAGGAGTAGGTCTAAAGGGTCTGTCCAATCTTGGATACAGAATAAATACATGTTGAAGACGAATAAATTTCTCAGAACACCCTGTGAAGGTTGTATGTCTGATAGCACAGGACAAGTATTTATTTGAGGCTTTGGACCCTCTGTACAGATATTTTAAACAATATATTGCCTTTGGTGTGTGGTCTGAGTTGAAAGTGCCTTGGTGGGCGTTTTATATACAATGCAGAGTTCAATGCTGAATGCTCTGGCTGATATGGTATAGTTTAAACGTGCATGCCTTGGTGTGCTTCTGACCAAAACAAGATGTGTCTAAAGTGCAGAGACCATTTCTGATAACAGATTTCGACTGGATAAGGTTCAAAACGTGTTTGTATGTGTGTGTGTATGTTTGGATTGATGTGTGTGTGTGTGTGTGTGTGTCTGTGTGTGTGTGTGTGTGTGTGTGTGTGTGTGTGTGTGTGTGTGTGTGTGTGTGTGTGTGTGTGTGTGTGTGTGTGTGTGTGTGTGTGTGTGTGTGTGTGTGTGTGCATTTGCAATGATGTGTGTGTGTGTGTGTGTGTGTGTGTGTGTGTGTGTGTGTGTGTGTGTGTGTGTGTGTGTGTGTGTGTGAGCTGTCAGCCGTCTATGCTTTTTCGGGAGTGAGCTGTCAGAAGTCTATGGGTTTCCCGTAAATGCGCTGTCAGAAGTCTATGGGTTTCCCGTAAATGCGCTGTCAGAAGTCTATGGGTTTCCCGTAAATGCGCTGTCAGAAGTCTATGGGTTTCCCGTAAATGCGCTGTCAGAAGTCTATGGGTTTCCCGTAAATGCGCTGTCAGAAGTCTATGGGTTTCCCGTAAATGCGCTGTCAGAAGTCTATGGGTTTCCCGTAAATGCGCTGTCAGAAGTCTATGGGTTTCCCGTAAATGCGCTGTCAGAAGTCTATGGGTTTCCCGTAAATGCGCTGTCAGAAGTCTATGGGTTTCCCGTAAATGCGCTGTCAGAAGTCTATTATTAACTACTGGCGTATTTAGATCTTTTGGCGGCTGCTGCGTCGTTTGCGGCTTCACGTGACCGATTGATGAGTTACTGCCAGATATGACGTTTCGAATGCGTCTGAAACGGTCACATCCCAAATGAGGCACCTCCGTATGACCACGGGATAGGTCTCACGCCGTTATTATTATTATATTATTATTATTGTTATTATTATTATTATTATTATTATTATTATTATTATATTATTATTATTATTATTATTATTATTATTATTATTATTATTATTATTATTATTATTATTATTATTATTATTATAATCATCATCATAACGTCTTTGTTGCCTATTTCTCTGTGTGATTCATCTTAACTTGTCCCGAATTTCCATGCCTTATATCAATATTGTACCTACCTAACCTCACATTCTGCTTACCTTTTCTTCCCTTAACTGTAATTATTAGTAGCCTTATTATTAGTAGTCATCATCATCATCGTCGTCGTCATCATCATCATCATCATCATCATTGCATCATCATTATTATTACTTTTGTTGTTGTTGATAATGATGATGATGATGTTGTTGTTGTTGCTATTTTTAATATTGTTACTATTGCCGTTATCATCAGCATCATTATTATTATTAAACAGGCAAATGCAACGTGCAAAATAAACCATCCAGTCCCACAGACGCCTGCAACGACCTTATAATATTCGACCATCAATATATGGATGCCTTGTGCACAATGACGACAGCGCTATGCAAAAAAATCTTATATTAGACGTTTATATTCAACACGACGAGGGCTTCGTTATTTATGAATCAATGTATAGACGAAAATCCAGGCATTTATGCAGATCGAGTAAAAACGAGCGTTTTAAGTTCTTTTTAAAGCTGTTTATTGATATGACTAACATTATTCTCAGTCGGTAGATCGCACTAAACGGCTGAAATTGTAGCGATTGGTTAGAGTGCTAGCCTTGTAACGCGGAGAGTACGGGTTCGATCCTCCTCCGAGATGGTCACTGTGTAGGGGCTTTGAACAAGTCCTTCACTCACACACATTAACTCATCGCAAATGATCGATGCTTGGCCTTGAAATAGTGGTGCTTAATAAATTCGTGATAATAATTATTATAAAAAGCCCTAAGCTTATATATATGGCCAAACGGCTTAGTGGAGATCGTCGGACGATAAGATTCCCATTAGTGGCAGAGCGCAAAAAACAAGACTGTCGCGACCGGTACACCCAGTATCTGGAGCGATAGGACGATGCCGTTCCGTGCTGGCATTTATGACCACGAAAAGCCAATTTATAGTCAACTCTGTCGAGAAGACAGCATCTTCGAACGCTGCCCATATAACGATACTCTGCAGTCTCAGCAATTTAGATACCATCCGCAATCTCGCCAACCTAAGCATCCTTCCAGCTCAAGCTCAGCCACATAAGCACTTATTCTTTGCATCAACAGCAGCCTAAGTAGGCATCTTATTTGGCTGAGCTGCATCTCCGCGTCCCAGCCTGCAGCATCAGCATTACCTACATCCGTTTTTCCACTGATGGACTGCGTAACCAACTTGGTAAGATCTCTGTGGTTTGAACGTCTTTATGTGGCGATCGGGATCCATATACATAACTTCGCGGGGCGCGGTTGACTCCAATCCAATTCTGCGCCTGGAGCCATCCACAATTCCACATATCACTGTTCCTTCTGCTTCCGACGTAAAATGGTCGTTCCGTAATATCCCTGGCCATATCTCCCGTTCCAGCAAAGCATGGTTGAGGATTTGCTACTTCCCTAAGAGTATAGCAACAGTATATTAAAGCTCTGTCTCTGGATCAGATTCTGCCTCTTCGGCGGTCGCCGGATGGGCATCGTTCTGAGCATGGCCTTTCTCACAACAGGGTTCGTCCCTTTACCGGCAACAGTCGTTCCCTTCTTGTGTGCATTCTTAGCTATGGACTTTCTCTTCACTACCATTCTACACCTGGAACAATCGCCATTGATATGAGACATCAGACGTTCTGAGTTCCTGGGTGGAGGAAGATTTATGTGAAGTCCCTGCGTCGTCCTGTCCTAGGCACATTCATACTAGTAATACTAGGCGACGCCTCTTCTAACTCCTCAGCCCATCTCGCTCCATATCCTGGTGGATGATATCCGGCCTCAACGCGTTTATTTTGTCACCACCACAACTGACGGAGTAAGTTTTCCTACCATCCGTCCTCTGCCAATACCTTACAAAACATTGCCATAACCATCTTACCCTATCTGGTGCATTTTGCACTTCTGGGCAGCAACTAGTGCCCGCGCCGGGTGTGTGTTGGTGCGATTCAACGTCGGCCGTTTACCAACTGGCCCCAAATCGTCACCTCTTTATCGCCACTCGACCAGTTCGCGCCATTTTCAATCGTGATGCTAACCGGAAGTTGCATCCTGGTCAATTACGCTCTGGCGAGAGCAAAAAGAGGCGGGGCTTGACTGACGATTGATTGACGTAATTTCTGCGGCTAATAGGTTGACTGACACCCTCGTTAAAAGACTGGCTTTGTAACAGACGGGTTAACGGAGCGACGGAGTCATGCGTCAGCACCCTGTCTGCTATGATCGGTTCTAAATCACCTACTCTCGGCCCCGTGCCGACAGCATTGGCCGCCTTCCAAAAGAGAAGTTGAAGGCTGTAGAGTTTAAGCTTGCGTCAGTGTCCAGGCGGCCGATCATAGGCGCAATAAATCGACAGATTTTAATTGCTGGCTACTAAGAAAACTGCTTTATCGCTTAATGGTTTGTCACCTTGCTGGATACTCACAACCGGGCACGTGAGTCTGTCTGTATGTCTGTATTTCACTATCTGTCCGCTTGCATGCAAGGTTACCTGTTTGTTAGATTGCTTCCTTGTCTCTGTCCGTAGACTTCAGTACAATCTGATTTATGTAGCGCCTAGTGACTTCTATAGCGCCGTCATAAAATGCACGAGGCCGCTTCAAGTGACAATCGTAGAAAAACTAATAAATACGTTGTTGAAGTTCGATCGAAATTCGATAGTTCAGACAGTCAGTGTTGGTGGATTCTGTGGATGTTGCAGCAACAGCCACCGGTTCCACCAACACTAATTGTCTGACGACAGAGGTGTCTGTCGATTACAGTAGTGTCTGTCGATTACAGTACTGGTCCCTCAAACCAGAGGTCGGTGGTTCGAGATTTCTGCGCCACTTGTACTCCTTAGCTGTAGACTGTCGATCAGACGGCGAGGGAGAGCACTGACCACCTGTCATCAAATGAATTGGCTACCACTTCCAACTGTCTCTCGTGGTCAGTTCACGTGGCTGCTCTTCTGGTTACTCTGAACTATCAGCGATAATGCAGTTTTCTTAGTAGCCAGAACTCCACCCTTACCCCGATAGGGGTAAGGGTACGACGCAACTCAGATCTATTCGTTATGGACTTCTCGTCATAGGCACTTGTCTCGAACTGTCTTTGTTTTCGTCCAGTTACTGGACACTGGCTAGCAAAATCACAGAAACATGTTACGCAAATGTGTTCAATTTCATATTAACTGCCCCCGATGCTTTAGCTTCTAGGGTTTCGTTCCGTGCCTCGCTTCGGAAGCTTACGACGCTCCCCATGCCCCTAGCCGTCAGAAGGCTCGCTGCTCCAGACCCCTCAATTTTCCTCCAGGTATTCCCCCGATTAAAAAGTCGCATACGCCACTGCTTCAGCTGTAATATATCCAACTCAAGGGCCACGCCTCAGAGGACTAATAGAGGCGTCTAATAGATTTACGTTGCCTTGTCTTGGCTTTCCGACAACCAATGTTTACGCTAGGATCTACAGATACGACAGTGTCTGGAACTGTCAGCTACTACTACTCACAGGAGATGGGCATTAGCGAGGCAGGCCATAAATCTGATCAGAGATTACATTTTGACATCTAGGAATCAATATCTAATTAATCGAATTAACGAAAGATAATTGCATATCGATCCTAATTTCTCATATATGGTAAGTGTATTTTGACGAATTGGCGTTCATAAGGGTTAAATTCGATTTCAAAAGAAGAATAGTATGATTCACGAGCGTAAGAAGAATCCGAGTGCTTGAAGGAAATTGGGTATTGTAATTATTAGAGTTTTTGACTAAAAATCTGAGTTCTTGATGGGTAATCTGAGTTCTTGATGGGTTTTGGGTGAGCACTTCAAGGGCAATCTGAGTTTTTGAACGAAATCTGGGTGCTTGATGAATAATTTAGTTTCTTTAAAGAAAATAATATGAGTGTTCGTAGAGAAATCTGGGTACCTGACGGAGAATTTAGGTCGGCAGTTGAATGGGAATTTGATTGTGTTTGAAGAAAATATGGATGTTTAGAGAGAAATAATCTGAGTGCTTGAAGAAAACTCTGACTGCTCTAAGGGAATTGAGTGCTTGAAGTGGGAATTTGCGTCATTACTTGAAGGGTAACCTGATTGCTACGTTGTTAATCCTGGTGCAGGGTAAGCCATTGCTGAAGATATACAGCTGTTTACCATCAACATCTGACCTACCGTTCCACTGAGTGTCCTAATAAAATAAAATGGTCTCAACTGAACTATCGCATTAAATACCAGTACATAACATTACAATAAGTAAGTCAAATGCGGTATTTTAAAGTGTGTGCTATAGGTCTATAACATCACAATATTCATATCACGTAGTTTCCCAGAGAGCTGAGGGAAGCCCTTTGCGTTTCTCGTAAAGCCTCTATAAAAATTCCCTTAATTCAGCGCCCACTTAGATCCTTTGGGGCGGTCTTTGAGAACCAATTGCGATT
This sequence comes from Allolobophora icterica, assembly GCA_963556255.1. NCBI lineage: Eukaryota > Metazoa > Annelida > Clitellata > Crassiclitellata > Lumbricidae > Allolobophora > Allolobophora icterica. Next base: position 51,400,055 of record OY744609.1, on the reverse strand, counting down.
CGTCACCGAAAACACTCTCATCTCATATACCGGAAACCGACATCCGAATAATCCGGAAACCATCGCTTAAAGACGTAATCCGTCCCACAACCACCCGCGTTTCCGTTTCGAAACGATCTTCTCGTCCTCCTTCGGAGTCCTGCGAGAGAGATATCGCCGAACCCTGGCGGCGTCTTTATTGGACAGACGACGACGGGTTGCGTAAACAAGTTTAGTGGAAATGATCACAAACAAAACCTCCTCCTCCGCAGCCAAATCTTCCCCATGCGCGCCGAAGGGTTTAATAATACACGGGTGGAATAAAGCACTAAGTACAAAAAAGTCATATCGAGTAAAATCGATATGAAATTTGTTTTTCCAAGTAATGTTTTCCATTGATCATTAGAACCAATATGATGTGTTAGTACGTTGCAGTATGCTATTTGACCATGAATTTCGTTATTTTGTCAATAAGAAGTGAGTGGGAGAGCAATCGGAGCTCAGGAGCCAAGCCATTCCAGATGGAGGCATCAGTGACAGACAAGGACCGTAATTATCTATTATTGTTAGTATTATTATTGCTATCCGTGGTATCTCAGATGTACACAAACAGTATGTTGTTGTCTTAGAAATGTTGTGTTAAGTAGTCAGGAAGCTGTATAAACAAGCAGTATAACAATATATAACAACAGTATTGAAACAACATTAGCTGTACTGAAACACTCATTGTAATCAATGATTTTCCCAACAGGAATAAGGCATTTATAAATCTAGCACAGTGTTAATGTAAAGTAACTGTTATTGAAAGTTGTCTAAAGCCATGTTATTGTAAAGGTGTTACTGAATCCTCATTGAGTATGACGATAATCCTTAAAAGTGTTACTGCAAAATGTTTCACATTGTGATATGAGAAGTACTGTTGAATATTAAAAATGATTTCACTGAATACGAGTTTTCAATAATATCATTAATATAAGGATGTTATAAAGCATTCTGACATTTCTCCCAGAAGAAATACTATTCTCTACTGCATTATTATTTGAATAGAAACTATTTTACAAGTATTATCCTAACCGCATTCTTCCTTCGCTTCCTCGTGTTATCAGACCATAAGTCCTCGTGTTTTGTCCGAATCTTGCCTTTTTCCTTAGCACGACTTGCATTCTGCCTTTCAAATTCCGAATCATTATCATAGTATTCCGTTTCATCACTAGACTGTGACGAATAATAAGTAATATTGACTTCTGAAGACAAAAAATTAGCGTGCTGAGCCTCTGCGCGAGCGTCCATTTTTGTTTACGTGTGACTGATAGGGTGCTGCCATACGGCGAATTAAACGTTACTATTTACTGGAATTAATGATCATTAGTACTTTCTTCCATAGATGAGAGACCAACCTACAGGAAACACGCGATAAGCGTATAAAAGAAATAATGGCACTTAGTGCTTTATTCCACCCGTGTATTCAATTATTATTGTGTTTGGAAGTAGCCGAAGCGGGGTTTAACTACCGTGGGCTGGAGCCAAATCGTTGACTCCTGCATAATTAAACTCGGCCCGGATTGGATTTCAGTGTCGGTGTGTAGGGTCACCTTAAGAAATCGGATATTTATTTATTCATTCATTCATTTATTCTCAGGAGTTATATAGCGCTTCTCTAATATGCCTACTAAACCCGGGCGAAGAAGAACAGTTTTCAAGTGCTTAGAGAAGATGCATGCGGCATTCCTGGTTAAATAACACGCAGATCTCCAGGGAGATTATTCTAAGTGGATGACCCACTCACTGAAAAAGAACTATACATCGGCACTCCCCAACTGATACTGCCAGACTAAGATCAAACTCTTAAATTAAACACGCTGAGAAATAGGCAGCCACTGCGATACACCGTGAATGTAGGTCTATATGTAATTACAGTAGGCGAATTTGGTTTATAACGGGCCCCTCGGGTCGAATCATCCCCTTCTTTAGAGATGCCATCTAGCGGATTGGTCAGCGCTGTCTATGACGCAGAGTACCAGACTAATATGTTGAATATTCATCAGTGTTTAGATTGGAGTAATTTTCTCTCAAGGGGCCCGTTTTAGGCCACTTTCCCCTACGAAACAGGGTCAGACTTAAAAACACCAACAACAAGCCTAGCAATTGCACAGTAACGAAATACAAGTCTAAGATATGACATGAACGTCTAAAACTTGGAGAAGGAAAGGCGCATCGTGTAAATAAATGGTCTATAAAATAAGACATCGCGAGACTTGGAGTAAAGACGAGAAAAGCAACAGATTTGACAACTGACCAAAAAGAATGGGTGCAGAAGCGTAGCCAGTAAACAATTTATGGGGTGTTTTGCCATTTCGGTGAAGGGGTTACTATTGGACCTGGCCGCAGAGTACGGGGTCAGTTTTGAAAAGTTAAGTGTTTTGCATTTTTGCAATTTATTTTGTGGGGGTTGAACCCGTAACACCCCCCCTAAATACGCCCATGGATGGGTGCCATTCATTCAAAAGAACTGACGATGATGATTACGACGACGATGATGATGATGATTGAAAAATTTTTCCAGTGTATGCATGGTCCAGATCAATGTGGGAGTGATGTTAAGGTTACCCTTCCCTCCCTGCCCTCAGAGGTTGAGAAGGCGTCATCAACCCCACACGGGTAGAAATCGTCTCATTAGGAAACTCGCTTTGTGTTCATGACTAAACAGGGAGAATGGAAACACAGATGACTCGCCAGATTCCTTTGGATGTTGAAATGTTAGAACTTAGAACGAGTGATCTTCTTGAATGACGGGTGTCCTTGGATATAACTGATTTGCATGATTAGGGTTGCAGATACCAGAGGCGTGACTTTTGTCTAAAAAGTGGGGGGTACCAATTTCTTATCTACATGAAGCAAGGCGGACAGTGTGATCTCTGGGAAGGCACAATAATAAAATATTGATTGGCATTGTTCAAAAAGTGGGGGTACGGTACCCCCAGTCCAAAAAGTTGGGGGTACGGGTACCTCTCGTACCCCCGACAAATTACGCCAATGCCAGATACAAGGGTAGCCAAAGGAGGACACAGCAAGCCGGAAAGGAGGACGCATTGAATGTTTCACTCCGGAGTCAGAGGGTCTCCTAAGTAACCAAGAAACGAAGTCACTTTGACCATAGATACATTGTAACATTTACTCAGATCACGGGCTAGAAACATCTGGAAATAAAGCTTCAATAAAAATCTATACATATAGTTTCCATATATATAGTGTCCGTCTGTCGGGTGGACGCTACGTCACAAACGGGTTCTGTTCTATTGTGAAACATAAACCTGTCGTCTTGACGACGGCGATCTTGGCGACGGTGATAATCAACAATACATAATTATAGACCTATAATATGACGTCATAATTATGACGGGCAAATACACTAGTAAATAAATAGATTAGATGGCTTGTAAAGTTGTTAAAAACAGCCACAAAGTAGTGGCCAATAGTGCAATACAACAGACATACAAAAAGCAGGGCATTTTCCAGGCTTTAGCTTTGCCTGCCGGACAGAGGACATGAGGCCAAAAAGGAGGACATGCCCTGCTTTTCCCCGGACGTCTGGCAAGTTGGCAACCCTATGCATGATAGATGTTTGCGTATTATTAACTGAATTCCTCGACTCGTATTTTATCCACTTTGTCACAGCTTCTTTGATTGATCGCTACAACCTATATCGACTGGCTGACTAATTGCATGGGCTGGTTGGCTTGCTAGCTGGTCAGAGGCGGATTAAGGCATGTTCAACATGTTCGGCCGAACAGGGGCCCCCACACTTCAGGGGCCCCCACACATGGAAAAGAAATTTTTTTCAGTATTTTTTAATTATTGCTATTTGTTAAGTCTAGTAGTAAAAATGAGCAAAAACCTCGGAACAAATTATTCGAAACTACTTATTTAATATAGGGCCTACACAAATACACAACTTTCGCACATGTGTGAGCCCCTATTGGAGTTTCCATTATCAGGCAGATTCATCTAAAAAATCAGTCAGAAATGCTAGTGAGACCTATTTTGACTTGCTTAATTAAACACTTACTACCTGACGGTACAATAAGGCCTATTGTTACATCATTTGAATTATGAAACACTATGAAACACGTTTTTTGTTAACAAATTTAAATTTAAGAATAAAGGCCCTTTTTACGTCACTTTTATTATGAAAAAACGTTTATATATCGTAGGCATATATAAGTTTTAATTTTAAAACCAAAGGCGCGTTGTTATGTCACTTCAATTATGAAACACATTATTTAGTAACTAGTGTATTTGCCCGTCATAATTATGACGTCATATTATAGGTCTATAATTATGTATTGTTGATTATCACCGTCGCCAAGATCGCCGTCGTCAAGACGACAGGTTTATGTTTCACAATAGAACAGAACCCGTTTGTGACGTAGCGTCCACCCGACAGACGTACACTATATGGAAACTATATGTATAGATTTTTAGATTTAGAGAATAAAGGCATTTGTTACGTCACTTCAGCTATGAATAGTCTACTAGCTAGTGTTATTAAGTTTAAATTTAGACAATGAAGGCTATAGTTACGTCATTACAATTGTTAAAACGTCTGTTATTTGTAATCTCAGACATAGAGAATAAAGGCCTTGATTACGTTACTTAAATCATGCAAAAGTCTATTGTTATTAAGTTCAAAGTAACAGAATAAAAGACTATCGATCATTCGTTAAGTACGTCATTTCGATTATGGAACACGTCTATAACAAATAATAATATAGTCCTTTAATTGTTACGTCACTTCAACTAGGAAAAAGTCTATTAATCTTCTTTCTTCTTCTTTTCCTTCAGGCTCGAATTAATCCCTCTTTGGAGAGGGGTCAGCCATTCGAAAGTGTATGAAGATCCATAGAAAATTTTGGAGCAAAGTTTCACAACCGGATGCCCTTCCTGACGTCAACCCCTTTCGGTTTGGAACCTAGCCTTTGGTGCAAGCACCTACCCGCAAGGCAGCGAGGGCTTCAGGCTTATTTAAAGGCGGCCTGTACTCGCCTTGTCACATGACCGTCATAGAGCATCTGCAGCTTTTATCATAGGATGCGGTGCCACCCACATCCCATACCGCGCCCTGATAGCCTTGTCGCTGTTGGTCCGCGACTGCTTATTCGACAGGGTATACCTGCTTATTTCGCAGCTAGCCTCTATATCTAGAGGTCGTTCCACTATCCGCCACCTGTGGACGCGTGTGGTAGCAGTACAGCTCTCCCCCACACGTAAAAGTCTATTAATGTTAAGTTTAAATTGAGAGAATAGGCCTAAAGGCCTATTGCACGTTATTTCAGTTGTAATACGTACGTCTATTGTTTGTAATTTTAGATTTAGAGAATAAAGGCCATTCTTACGTCACTTCAATTATGAATAAGTCTATTGTTATTAGGTTTAGGCCTACATTTAGAGAATAAAGACCTATTGTTACGTCACTTCAATTATGATCGACACACGCCACCATAATGAAACACGTCTATTGTTATAAATTTTAAATTATTATTTTTATTTTCATTATTATATAATATATTGTTGTTATTGTTATTATATTTATTGTTACGCTTATTGTCATTACTATATTTATTGCTATGTTATTATTACTATCAGCATCATCATCAGCATTATTATTCGGCATTGCGCATAAATGGCGCCAAAATTAATATAGATTCATTGGGCGCTATTATAATCATTTAACGGTCTTGAAGGGGAAACGATGAGCAATTTGGTACCCCCACTTTCTAGATCAAGTTACGCCTCTGCCCTGACCGGAACTCAAGTGATGTGTGATACATTATAAAATGACGCCATTTATTGTGTACACTCTACAGTATACAGTCGTTGGGGCCCCCACACCTTTACTGAACAGGGCCACCACATTTGTTAATCCGGCCCTGTAGCTGGTTGATTGGCTAGCTCACCGACTGATTTCCAGGATCGCTGACTGGCTGACTGACTGATTGACTAAGTGCCGAATTGACTGACTGGCTGGCTGGCTGGCTAGCTGACTGAAGGACTGACTGCTCTCCTGTCTAGCTGACTGATTTCCAGGATCGCTGACTGGCTGACTGACTGATTGACTAAGTGTCGAATTGACTGATTGGCTGGCTGGCTAGCTGACTGAAGGACCGACTGCTCTCCTGTCTAGCTGACTGATTGCCTGTATAGCTGACCGATTGGCTAGCAGGCCGACTGAATGTCTGGTTAGATGACTGACTGATTTCTGGGCTGGCTGGTTCGCTGACTGGCAGACTGACTGGTCTCCAGGCTAGCTGACTGATTGCCTGGATAGCTGACTGACTGGCTGGCTGACACAACTGGCGGGCTGGATGAATTGGTAGATGGAAGGCACACCAGAACAATTTACATACTCGAATGCACTACCGACATTTCCTGCGGCGCCATCACTCAATTCTTTGACCGGAAAGGGGTCATCGAGGTAGCCCGATGACGCCCGTGCATCTTTCCCACTTCCTGTCAAACCCCGCTGCTCTTTATTAGGCATTAGACCCGACACCTAGCGACTGATAGACTATCAACATTGTGCGCACGTTTTCTAAATTACTTATTCATAATTTTCAGAACCTCTAGAAGCTGAACGATAATTTGTCCATGTTGAAATCTCTGGTCGCTAAATAGGGCCCAAGCTATTTAGACACGCCAGTGCGGCTTACTAATTACTAATTAAAGACAAGCAAGTTAGAAAACGCCTTAAATCTTCATTATACTAGTGTGGCCCGGTTTCAATGCAAATTCATTGTAGCCAAGCTGTTACAAAAATTATGTCTAATTACGGCAAACACAATACGTAATCGATCGAAGTGTGTTTCATAATAAAACGATGTCTGACAATGAGGGCCAACACGGTACGCACATCAGGACCTACCTAAACTGGCAGCGGTGGTGAAGGATCTCACCTGATCAATTCAGTTTAAAATGAACAGGGTCTAGGCCATACAGTCGCTATAGAAAACGCGTACATTTACATTAATATAATGGATGGTTACGTCGTGCCTTCTCAGTGGTTGAGCCATCTACCTAGAATGACCTTCCTCTACATTAATGGTTCTCAAAGCGTGTGGTCCGCGGACCACCTGTGGTCCACTAACTTGAGCCAGACGGTCCGCGTGGTGCGTTACTCAATATTCCAGACTGCGCCCTTCCTGTATACAACAGGGCAGTGTTGTCACAGTTCGGTAAATAGCACTCTAGTCTCTTTTTTCTAATATTAAATCTATTCTATGGTTTTGGCGAGGTCATTTTTCATGTCATACTGAAAATGTAAGGACGAATAATGACAGGACTGAACAGTTTTCGTTTGACGTCATGCGACTAGTTGGAGCGCGGTCCTCTGGCGGACAGGAAAATTTCACGTCTTGTTCACATAACAAATGCATTGCAATTTATTATATTCATGAAGATAAATCGACGAATGACTATATTTGCGAAGTAAAGATTGCGTGTGGAAAATGAAACACCATATTTAATATCCAGTCAAATCTTGAAGTAGGGCGACATCTGCGGGCAAGGATTCATCCGGATATGCAATTATTTTCGCTTGTTTCCATTCCTCTATATTATTCGCATTCCTTGCTGAAGACATGTTGACGTCATAATAATATGTCGTCTGCTGAATAACGAAAACAACTTAATGAACCTATGTTAATTCCGAGATTCTCTATTAAATATATAAGTTTTATTTTGTTAAATGTTTATTTTTAAATGGTATGCACTCTGTAAATATGCTATTATTAATACAGTATATAGTAAATCAGTATTAGTATAGCATCATTTACCAGTAATAAGTCACTTGGCAACCATTTGTTTCTATTGCTTATACTGTTATACATGACAAATCATAATAGTTAATAACCAATAATACAAAGTTTATTAATCCATCCAGTTTCAAGTAACAAAATCGGAGCTTTAAAAATGAATAATAATATTATTATTTTTGTTGTTGTTTTTGTTGTCATTATTATTGTTCACCGTTCACTCATTCAGAGCATTAATATGGCGCCCCATCAACATATCTGACCATATAGGCGCTATATCAACTAATGTCTTGCGCCGGAGCTGCGCTGGAAGCGCCTATGGATAGATAATTTGGGGCGCTATACAAATGCTTTGGATGAGTGAACGGTGAACACTAGTGTCTGCTGTTAACCTGCATTACTTTATACATACAGAAGCACACGTGTTTCTTAAGAGTCTCTCAACTTAAGTGTGGACTGTAAAAAATAGGCTTATATATGAAACAATGATATTACAGAAGTTTTCTATGGCGCTGAGAGACGCAACGCACTTAAAGGAAGTGGTTTTTGTTTATATGTATTGGTGCTTAGCTTATATAGACAACCTGGTTCTATATGTTGCTTGGCGGTTTATATAGCACGAGTAAAAAACCACTTGTCCAGGCTGTGTATATAAGCAACAGTGAATTGTAACCACCTACAATTAAACATGACCTCCGAGAGGTCGTGATTAACGGTAGGTGGTTGCGATTTTTTGCTAACGTCAGGACCGGATCTGGTGATTTAATTCCGCAGTGTTTAGAAAAGATTAAATCGCACCGAGTACACTAAGTGAACACGTGACCCTATCACAAAGCCAAATTATTAGTGTTGAAATGAATGCAGTTAAAAGGCTCGAATGCCTCCAGGCATATGATGGACATTAACAACTAAATAATGACTTAAACCGCTGTGGCTTAAAATCAAACATTTTCGTCGAATTTATTACTGTAAAACTACATGCACACGCCCGCACACGTACACCCAATTCCCCCCCCCCCACACACATATATATGTGTGTGTGTGTGTGTGTGTGTGTGTGTGTGTGTGTGTGTGTGTGTGTGTGTGTGTGTCTGTGTGTGTGTGTGTGTGTGTGTGTGTGTGTGTGTGTGTGTGTGTGTGTGTGTGTGTGTGTGTCTGTGTGTGTGTGTGTGTGTGTGTGTGTGTGTGTGTGTGTGTGTGTGTGTGTGTGTGTGTGTGTGTGTGTGTGTGTGTGTGTGTGTGTGTGTGTGTGTGTGTGTGTGTGTGTGTGTGTGTGTGTGTGTGTGTGTGTGTGTGTGTGTGTGTGTGTGTGTGTGTGTGTGTGTGTGTGTGTGTGTGTGTGTGTGTGTGTGTGTGTGTGTGTGTGTGTGTACACAAGCACGCACAAACAGCTGCAGGGCATATTTTAACTGTATAACTAGTGGGACAAATGTCCCAGTAGTTTTAGGATTTGTCCTACTAGTTTTAGGATTTGTCCTACTAGTTTTAGGATTTGTCCCAGTAGTTTTAGAATTTGTCCTACTAGTTTTAGGATTTGTCCCAGTAGTTTTAGGATTTGTCCTACTAGTTTTAGGATTTGTCCTACTAGTTTTAGGATTTGTCCCAGTAGTTTTAGAATTTGTCCCAGGCAATGCATGTTTAAAGTATAACTATATTGGGAAAAGTTTGCAGGAGTTTTAAGATTTGTCCCAGTAGTAAATGAGTAAGAAGAACAATTTTTGGAGGTCAATTCCTAAAAAGGTCATAAACTTTTTTGGGAGATGATTTCCTAAAAAGAAGGTCGTCAATTGTAATATTATTCTCTTAAAATATGCACTGAACAGCTGGCATGCAGTTAAACCATCATTTAGTACCAGTAGGCTATATGGTGCTTATGTAATAACTCGCAAGTGATAAAATTAAGTGGTGTTTTGTAGGACTTTAGTAATGTAGTTAAGGGAAAGTGGAAACTCCCAAAAGTGTCGCGTACATCGGGTTTTGATGTTGGCTGGTGTGATATTAATTCCCGCCGTGACCACGGTGCGACAGCTCGGAGTCAAGCCTATAGCACATTAACTTCCTGTCCGCTGAGCCCGGCGACCGTGTTATGGAAGAAGACTTGGCATTAACAACTTCTCGAACCGTTTGCTTATTTATTTATTTATTCAACACCGTTATCAATCCTCAATTTTAACAAATTAACACAGACTGGTTTCCTCTATATTTCAAACTGAAATCAAGTGTACACTTATTCTCTTAAGTCTTCTTCGACCTCTATATATAGTCTCTCTAGGCTCCCATCCACGATTAATCCTCTAGCTCTAAATAAATTAGCTTCTGAAGCAGCAACTATGGGCGTTTTTAGTTCACAGATTCAGCATGTTTCTTGCACTTGTGCAATTCAGAAATATTTTAAAATTAACTTGAAGTTCGTCATATCCGAAATAATATATGTAATTATCATAAAAAGAACCTTAAAATTACAATAAACTCTTTCTCTTCCAGAACTCTTAACCGCTTCTCAACCTAACACAACTCACAAGTTCTTTACCTCCTTCCATTCCTTCAGTCCTTTCGATTCCTCGACAGTAAGACCACGGCCCATTCTACTGCATCTCTGGACAAGACTTGAAGCAACACTCGTGATTCGTGAATATCCTATGGCCCAGCGTTTAGCTTTAATGTACCGCCTTTCAAATTTTAAACTCGACAATCGACGACAATCAATCAATCGATCAATCAAATCAATCAATCAATTTAGTTTAATCAAAGCATCAAGCTGACATCAGCGCAACTTATTACACAGAAATAATTAGTAGGAGGAAGTATCTAGAAATCTAGGGTTAGACTATTGGTGAATGCATATTTAAAACAAGGTTAGATACTTTTTGTTAATAGAGAGTCTATAGTTTATTGAGGGGTCATTAACTTATTCGGTTATTAATAATATTCTCCTATCACTTCCTTATTCTAATTGTCCTCTTTCACCAGGTGGCTACCCAAACCGCGGATTAAAAAACACACCGCTTGGCGCCACCTGCCGAATGAGAATATCGTCGAATAGTCTGCTTTCCTGCCTCCCGTGTTCGACTATACATATCGATCGATTGCTATTCATTCAGTTTTGCAGCGGACGCTCTCACGTTTTAGTTAGCTGTGCGTTTTTGTAAGCGTATTGGGTTAAACGCCATCTACGATAAGGCGAATTTTTCTTCGTGTGAACGGTTTTTCTGTCGAATCCAGTCACTCAGAATGGATTATTCTACTCAACTTCTGCTTCTTCTAGCAACGATCGGTAAGAATTTAAATGCTCTACGGTTCAAATCGACCTGAAACACCGAAGACTGTAGGCCTTAGTATTTGTCCAATCGTCCATCAACACGCGAGTTGGTTTCAAGTCCATCTCTCAACGACGTTTATCCAATTAAGTGTTGACTTTCGACCTGAAATGCTGGCGGGAGCGTTACCTAATGCTTAATGTAGAATTGAAGTGCCTTTTGCACGGGTTTTCTTTTGCAGAGATGTGTGGAATGTTGAGCCTGTATGGAGGCTACGTTCGATACCGTTTGGCCCCGTCAGAATTTATTTATGACCGGCAGGCTGCATGTTGGAAAGTATAACACAGAAGATTTATTGGCATTTTTGTCGGACAGTTGAAAGGGAGCGTCTACGGAAGTCGGGTCAGACTGTGTTGCTCTGGATTATTTTTCGTAACCCCGCCAGTGAAGTCAAGCACTTCATTCAGACGAGATAGTAAACAGTGGAACAGCCGGTGCATTTAGGTATAGGCCTATGAATACGCCAAGACCCAAGTTATTGCCCGAGGTAGTGCCAGACCCAAGCCTGGATAAAAGAGGAGGGCGACCGCAAAATCATCTTTTTATGACAAAGAGTCGTTAAACAGTGACTAAGTCGTCATTAAACAGTGACTAAGTCGTATAGTAGTCAGAAACTTGGATGATACTACTAGTTTTTGGGAGGTGCTGCACCGCTTTAGGAATGTGTTTGGAAGGCGCTACATAATTATTTTTATTACATTACTGTAACATACTGAGGCGTAGCTAGGAGCTGCAGGGGGACATGTTCCCGGGCGCCAAAGAAAGGCGGGCCAAAATGAGGGTTAAAATGAATAATTTTACTCTGAATTTTGATGCAATTTTAACTAATTTATCCCAAATAAATTCATAAGATTTGATTTTGACGCCCAAAAATATCCAGTTATTTCCTCATTACTTACAAACCAGTTGTCAGGTATGATTTTTGCAACGCCATTGAGCACTAAGGGGCACCATATTGTAATTTGTATTTTTCATATTTCATTTAATTAAAATTTAAATTGCCATTCAATTTATTTAGAAAATGTGAAATAAATAAAACAGGGAGGGGCGCCAATTTCATAGTTCGTCCCCCGGGCGCAAAATACTCTAGCTACACCGCTGGCTACAAAAGGCAAGCTGAGCATGAGTTTACCGTGATATTCCTATAGAGCAGTCTTGTTGTCAAGACCTTAAACCTCAAGACCAAGACCAAGACCTTGAACCTCAAGACCAAGACCAAGACCTTGAACCTCGAGACCAAGACCAAGACCAAGACTTTGAACCTCGAGACCAAGACCAAGACCAAGACCTTGAACCTCAAGACCAAGACCAAGACCAAGACCCAAAAAAATCGAAATCAGGTCAAGACTTCTAAAAATTGTCAAGTCGAATATTCGCTATTTCAATGAAAACATGAGTCTTTTATTTTATTCAAGCAAATTAACTTTAAATGAAAACTGCAGAGAAATCCGAATTTGTATTCAAAAGTCCTTCATGCAACCTCTTATACCAAATGCCTTTTGTATTTTATAAAAAAAAACAATTCGCTCAGAATTTTCTGACCAAGACGTGCCTGGTGGGCCTCATAAAAATTCCGCCATGTGAAAAAATACGTTCTACAGGTGCTGAAGTCGCTGACACACACAGAGTAGCTTTTCCAGCACTGGATGTAAATGTACAGATAGTGAGTCTTTTTGAAATCTTCCCATGGTTTATCATACCGTCTGATAGGCCTACAGAATAACTGTTGCTGCTGCCAATGGGTTTTCCTGACCAACATGACTTGTATCCATCCATAGATATTGGTCGTATATGATGCAAGCAGGCTTGATACAGAATTCTTGAGTTCTGTTAAATGACTGTTCATATTAACAGCCGGTCTTGGTCTTGGTCTTGCGAGACCAAGACCAAGACCTTGAACCTCAAGACCAAGACCAAGACCAAGACCTTGAACCTCAAGACCAAGACCAAAACCAAGACTTTTAAAAACGAACTCGAGTGCACTCGAGACCAAGACCTTGGTCTCGAGGACAACAAGACTGCTATAGAGAGAATTTGCGATCTATAACAAAACTGGCCAATACTAGTAAGAAACGAGCAGCTCTGAGCAAACATATACTATGTATGATACTACTATAGTCTGAAGTGCCTGCAGACGATAATAAAACACAACAACGGTGTCCTTTATCTAGCCGTGATCGTGGATGGTCTTCCTATAGTGATTGCTATAGCTTCATGAAATGCCTTCAACGTGCTACAGTAAGTATCTAGATAACTAACTAGGTAAATTGGGCTGTGTTGTGGAAATTTGCACTGAACGTGCTTCGAAACCAGAACTTTTGAGCATCCAGTGTTCCACATTAGTGTCTGCTGTCAGCAGGTATTTCTTTTGAGATGTAGCCACATCCTGTTGTGCAAGCGGTGGGGGATTCACAGGGGATATAAGTTATGTAACGGACGTTCACCCCCTCCCCCCCCCCCCCCAACTCGGCTAACTGACATTGCTTTTCTAATGAGGAACCCCAAGGCAGTGATTAAGAGTCTATACGGTTTGGGCGCCCTTACTTGAGGGCGACACCTAGCGTTAGTTTTTGCAAATGCTCACTGAGTCTGCCATTTTGTACCGGTCACATATTCCATAGTCCCTTAATGGTGATGGATGAATGTGTACTACCCCTTAAGCACCTGAAGATGATGACGATTAACAGCAGGTGTCGCTAGCATATACAGACGTACAAACCACAGAGCTAATTCCATTTTGTCACTTTCACTTTGTCCCTCCCCACCATTGGATTTCCTATTGCACCCAATACCCCAAAATGACTTCGACCCCAACTTCAGAGACTAACCGCTCCCTATCAATTCTATCATCCAGTTGCCCTGCTTACTTGCCTTCCAATTATTGCCGAACAGATGTAATGTAATGTAAATCTCCGAAATTTCTCAGCACCACACAAAAGACGCGTCAGGGAGACCAGTTTATTCACCGGCGCTAGCAGATGACTCAATGGAGTGCTACATAAATGCGTTACGTCACGCCATGACTGTTTAGTCACATCATCAATTGTACATTGTTTCAAATGTACTGTTTTTTATACCCCGAGGGTTAGTCACTGATGACGTTGACATACCGCGTGGGCCGTCCTCTCAACAGGTAAACTTTCCATCACGGCTAATACCTGGAGACAGGCCCTTCCTCCCTCCGCTCCCACCCTCATTAGTCTGAGGCATGCATGAAAAAAGGCCGCGAATGACTACATTAACCCGTCCAAGGTAGGCCTATCAAACGCTATGTAGGATACGCCTGCGCTGATTTGCATCTTCTCTAAGTACAGTCAGACCCAAGTAAAGTGAGTGAGTCATGCCTTGTAATATATATAGGAAGTAATCAACTGCTGACATGTGTCACGTGGCCGAAGGAATCATGTGTGTGGGTGTGGGTGTGTATGATGTTTTCTACGCATTTATATCGCGCCTTAGAAGGGGATGCTCGATAGCGTAGTGGTTAACATGCTGGAATGTCAACCAAGAGGTCGGGGTTAAAATACCTGCCAGAGCAGAAATTTGGTTAGGGATTTCTGCTCGACCTGCACCCCCTAGCCAACTCAGCTATGATGAGTACACGTACAGAAGACCGTACACTGTCGGTGGGAAGACGAGAGGGCGAAGGAGAGGTCCCCTTATACCGAGGCTCAGAAAATAAAGTCGCTAACACTTCATACCCATTACCCATGGCTGCCTCGGGGCTACAGGGCCTCAGGGCTAGCTTAAGGGACTGCTCTTCTTATAAATATCTGTCCAAAGTGCTCCGTGGCGGATGCCTACATTTATCATTACCAGTGTTGCAGCAATTATCTTGTTATATTTAGATGTCTTATAGAAACCTCGTTTGAAGGTCAGGACGAAGATAACACGTGTGCTTTGTTGCAGCCTTTATAATTTTGTTGTTATTCGGCATAACATTTTTTCGACTCTGGACGTCAACTGATCTGGTTTTAACTGTAGTTCTATTTTTGTATCCGGAATAACAAATTCTTCGGCCATGAAGCCTTTGGCTGTGAATCTCCGTGTCTCCATTTGCATACTTTAGTTATAGGCAACATGTGCGGTTTTCTGAGTTGGCCGAATGGACAGCGCTTCGGTTGTTTTTTATTCTCTAGGTTCTGTCTGGCGGTAAAGCACAAGCAGTGGGCTTTGAAGGTGCCGAACACAAACACACACACACACACACACACACACACACACACACACACACACACACACACACACACACACACACACACACACACACACACACACACACACACACACACACACACACACACACACACACACACACACACACACACACACACACACACACACACACACACACATATATATATATAAGCCACAGTAACTGTTTGTAGCTTGATATATATATATATATATATATATATCCAGCTATACAGACAGTTACTGTGGCTTCTTAGGACCTCTGCTTATACGTGTCTGACTGTAAACCACAGTGCTTGTGATGCCATGACATGGACGAGCTTTTCGAAGCCGAGTATGCACGTGTGATAACTAGTTTGACAGGGAACCAAATTGCAGAAATAACCATGGTAGCGGTGAAAAAGCTAAAGGAAAGTAGATCAGTGGAAGAAAGATTCAGTCTTAAACAGCGAGGGAGCACGGATGATTGCAGACTGCATAAGGATCCCAGATCAATGCACTACTTTGTATTGTATGGTATTCGGACATTTATAAAGCGCTTCTAGGGGAGAGCCATTTAGAAACGCTCACAGTGCGAGAGACCCTGAGAGAAAAAGCAAGTTTTAAGAATTGGAGGCCTAAACGAGGAAGAGGCGTTACATGCTGTAATAAACTAAAAATAGTAATAATAATAATAATAATAATAATAATAATAATAATAATAATAATAATAATAATAATAATAATAATAATAATAATAATAATAATAATAATAATAATAATAATAATAATAATAATAATAATAATAATAATAATAATAACAACAACAACAACAACAGCAACAACAAAGAAGAAGAAGAAAGAAGAAGAAGAAGAAGAAGGACGACGACAACAACAACAGCAACAACAACAATAATAATAATAATAATTATATTATATTTAACTAATAATGCGTTTAAATCATATGCACTGGATGGGCAAGTTGAGACTGAGCGCAATCCACTGAACATTAGTGTCTGAGATTGTGATACATTAGTTAACGAAATGCAATTGTGTTTTGGAAATGAACCTGGCAGATGGTCTTTGAACTGAATATACCGATTGGGTGGGATACATCTGGTTTCAGAGGATATCGCTGGCTGCTGAAGCTGGCTTTTGCTGTTGGCAATGATTAATATCATGGTCACGATCGATTGAGGAGGGGTGCGCGGCAGTCTAGTGTTGAACTGTCAACCGACGGGTCAGGGGGTCAAATCCCCCGCCAGGCAGAATTTTTTAGAGATTTCTGCTTCACCTGCGCCTCTATCCAACTCAGCTGAAATGAGTACACTGATTGTACCCGTTGGTGAGGAGAACAGACGGCGATGTGCCGTGGCTAAGAAAATGAAGTCGCTAATACTTCATACTCACGGCTGCCTCTCTGAGCCAACGTAAAGGACTCTTCCTCCTCTTCCTCCTCCTCCTCCTCTTCTTCTTCTTCTTCTTCTTCTTCTTCTTCACGATCGATTGGAACATCCATATCAATCACTTTCACTTTCGTGAATAACTCGGTGCCCTGCGCTTAGCCTTTTAATAAGTATATTGCTTGAGAAATGTCCAATCTTAGGAATCGCTTGACCTGCACAGCGGGGCTTCATGAGCCCAGTGAAATCGAGACTTGGGGTTTAAAATCGGTGTCATAGTTATTAGACCTGAATCAGCCGACCAATCTCTGTTCATTCGTCAGTCGTCAGAGGAGCAAAAATTGCAGTCGATCAAGGGACACTTTGAGACTTCTTGTGACCAGGACAGAGTTGGATGCTCAGTGGTTGGTCCAAGGCTTTGGAATTCACTGCCCATGCAGTGCTGCGTGTTCTGTCATTTGCTTAGAAGTTCCGAAACGGTGTTCATTCAGGACTGAACTTAACACTCACTTACCCATTGCAGCCTTATGACTTCCGGTCTCTCTGACCTTCTGTTGGATGGATTAAGACTTGTGACACCTGACAAGATCATCACCGATTGATGAAATGCGTGTTGTCATAACTGCGTTATAGAAGTCATTGAATAATATTAGACATATTGTGACTTCTAGATTGGTTTTCAACCTTTGACGGAATAGGGACAGAGTAGGGTAAAATAAGGTTAGGTAAGGACAGTTAACTGTAGGGGGAAGGACAATTAACCGTAAGGTACACGGACTACTAACTGTAAGGTAAGGACAATTACCTGTAGGGGGAAGGACAATTAACCGTAAGGTAAAGACAATTAACTGTAGGTAAGGACAATTAACTGGAAGGTAAGGAAAATTAACCATAAGGTAAGGACAATTAACTGTAGGTAAGGACAATTAACTGTATGGCAGGGACAATTAACCGTAAGGTAAGGACTACTAACTGTAAGGTAAGGACAATTAACTGGCAGTTACGGACAAGTAACTGTACGGTAGTTACCTGAATGGCAAGGACAATTAACTGTAAGTTAAGGACAATTAACTGTAAGTTGAGGACAATTAACTGTAAGGTGTAAGGACAATTAGCAGTAGGCTAATTGTTTAACTGTGTTTGCTTCAGCGATCTTTCGGCTGAACCGCAAACACAACAGCAGCAAACCATTTCTCTACGCATTCCGATGACTCAGCAAAGAATTTGACGTGATGAACCCGAATTCGAACCCCGAACTGAGATGTGAAAGGCCGGACATCAGCAGCACTCATCTACCCAAAAGCACCAACGTATTCGAGAGGCTCTTCACTTATATAGGCGCTATAAAAGATCCAGTAACGAAACCCACTCGCCGCCTATAATCGCCATCTCAATGTCCCTCGGTCAACTATATTATTTGCTCATGGCCCTCCACTTCCCCGACCGCCCCTCGTGAGTGTCACTATTTGATCAAGGGTTAATAATTACCCTTTCTGTTTGCTTTCTACCCTCGGTAGGGGTTCGTGGCGGTCGATACTCTTTCCCCTTTCAAATATGACCTTTTAAATTACCCCAGTTTATGACGGGTGGCTGACCCAGGCCGAAGGGTGCCTAAGCGAGATGAGAGGATGGGCGACAAACCGAGTACTTTGTGCTTAAATAGTGAGAGCTTCAAGAGTCAATTAACATACAATTAATATAGTCCTATGATATATTATATATATATGTATATATATATGTATATATATATATTAAAATTACGGTACCTGGCAAGTACCTCACCTGTGCCATACCTTGGAAGATGGCATCTGTCACTGCCTAAGTTTCCTATAACTGGGCACCAGCTGACCCTGTCATGTCCTACCTGTGCACCTAGTCACCCTCTTAAGGATCCCTGAAGCCACTGTCTCCTATGCACACAGTAAACAAACCCCGGGATCACTTCAAACACTGCCCGGGTCTGTCTTTAGTACTCTAAGAGAGACTGTAAGAGTCTTAAAGGTGGTCATTTGTTGATTACTTTACCTGTTGATATCCTGTTGTTCACTATGTTCTCGTCATTCACATATGGCATACAGGTAACAATGTGGCAGATAGGTAATGCAATGGCACTTCAACTCTATGGCTGAGATTCGAATCCCTGCTCTTCAAGCAGAGTTTGTTTTCACATAATGTCAAGTAATGACAGTTTCGTATTAAAGTAGAAACGGTTGCATGGTTGATGCTTTACTGTTGTCTTGTTGCACTTCATCCGAGTTTATTCTCATGCCGAGTCTTGCCTCAACAACATGACAGACGATCATGAGTTACAATTAAAAAATGAGCCTCATGAGCATGAGTAGCGTTTTCCCTGTGCCATATCATGGTTAGCTTGCATTGTCTGCATATAGGAGCAGCGCACCTGTGTATTACATTCTGATGGATTTGTACCTGATATACCTGCCAGCAATATGACCTTCCCGCTGCTGCAGTTCACAGAAAAAAGATCTATAATTACAAAAGAAAGGCCACGAACTTATTTATGTCTGTATCTATATATAGACATACACAAATTCATATGCATATTATATATATATTATATCTATATTTACATGCACTCATATGTACAATAGAATGCAGTCCAACATAATAACCGAACACACATCAGTATATTTATTTATGTACTTGGACCTACTAGCATTTACATTCATGCACACGCACACAGCTATATATATATATATATATATATATATATATATATATATATATATATATATATATATATATATATATTATATTCTTGTGTGTCTTGTATATTTGCTATATTTTTCTATTATGCATGAAACCACGCTTGCTTGCACACACATACAAAAATACAGAGGGAAAGTTTTTATATATGAAATGATGGAGAGACTCATAAATAACGTCAGTCCTGATGCTATAGTCATCGGAATTTCGAGTAACTTTCACAAGTTTCCCGGTGCATTTGTAAAACGTAAGGAATATGTAGTTGTTTCCACATCATTGCTCAACGCCTCATTGCT
Source organism: Allolobophora icterica (assembly GCA_963556255.1). NCBI lineage: Eukaryota > Metazoa > Annelida > Clitellata > Crassiclitellata > Lumbricidae > Allolobophora > Allolobophora icterica. The sequence continues at coordinate 51,380,352 of OY744609.1, read as the reverse complement.
CAATACCCCATTGCTCAACACCACTTTGGCTAGCTGCATATATATACACTTGTGTATACGATCACTCAGCCTGAGTAGAGGATAATAACCACAGAAAAGGGTAGACAGTGGACACTTTCAACCCTTAATTTAGGTTGAAGACAGCCATGATTATGCCCCCCCCCCCGCATTTCAATTTTTATTCAAACCTGTTGTAACAACATTTACGCCATTGAAATTGAAAACAGCAAAAATACTGTGGATTTTGTTAAGACAAGAAACCAAGATATTCTTCATATTAGCTAAAGACTGAACAGTTTGTCCAATATTTTCTGGCAAAGTCATGCACTCAGGTAATGAGTCAGCAATATATTTATTTATGTACTATGTTTATTTATGTTTTATGGAAAAGACAAGCCTGCCTAAATGTGCAGAATGGATCAACACCACTGGACACAACATATCTTAATATAACAGAATAATAACAACATTAATAATAATAATAATAATAATAATAATAATAATAATAATAATAATAATAATAATAATAATAATAATAATAATAATAATCTATACATATAGTTTCCATATAGTGTCCGTCTGTCGGGTGGACGCTACGTCACAGACGGGTTCTGTTCTATTGTGCAACATAAACCTGTCGTCTTGACGACGGCGGTCTTGGCGACGGTGATAATCAACAATACATAATTATAGACCTATAATATGACGTCATAATTATGACGGGCAAATACACTAGTAATAATAATAACAACAACAACATGTGTCTTAGCATAACATAACTTAATGGTAAGTTGGTAACATAACATAGTAATGTTATGTTATCATTAACATAGTAATGATATGTTATCATTAATAAAACTCACATAGACTAGTAATAATAATAACAACAACAACATGTGTCTTAGCATAACATAACTTAATGGTAAGTTGGTAACATAACATAGTAATGTTATGTTATCATTAACATAGTAATGATATGTTATCATTAATAAAACTCACATAAACCGTTATCGTGTAATGCTATTTAACAACATATGATGTGATAAGGGATTTAAGTGGTTTCGCGCGACTCGTTGTCTGTGTATTCATCAATAGCCAGTGTGTTCCTCTTCAGAGTTCTGGCTGCATCCACTGAGACAGACAGCACTACTAGCATCCAAAAGATTCCACGACTGCTGCACTTAAGAATGCCTGTCTTGAAGAGCTCCTAACGGTTCCCAAACAGTTCCCTATCTGTGGCCTCCGGTCGCCTTGTTATAGGTGCCAGTTCAACTAACCTCTCCCATGGTACTGCTTTCTTTCCATTGATAACCTTCCTGCACGTCTCCTCCGCTGCTGCCCGATAACCGAGTTGTTAGCTAGCGCCTTTTATGCCTTTTTTCGTAGCTATTGGATCCTCGTAACTGTTAGTCCTAAACTGACAGTCGGCGGCATCTCTTGACTCTGAAGTCGGAGAGGCGATCCGGCGGCAAGACTCAAGAGATTACTCAAGGAAGTATATTCCACGCATTTTTCTCATGTTCGCTGTCTCACGCTCTGTTTTTATTGCCCTGCTTTGGCACTGTACGGTACTGTGTTCCGTGGTATGTGCTATCATATAGCACATAATATATCGTGTGCCATGCGTGATGTGTGGTATGATATGCTATGCTGTACGAGATACTATTGCATGCTATTGCGTGCTTTGTTG
>OY744609.1:51316233-51378462 GCA_963556255.1 Allolobophora icterica | reverse complement strand
GATACACACAGACGGACAAACCGATCGATATATGCAAACAGTCGGACACATACCAGGCACACAAAGACGAACGGAAAGACATGAGGAGGCGGAAAGCGGAAACTTAGGCAGAGAATAGAACAAAGACGGACATCAATTCTGTCGATTTTATTTCGACAGGAAAGGCTTCAGAGGAGGAAATTCCTAGTGGACCAAATAAATCCGATGTACCCCATCTGTTGGCTCTCAGTAACTTCCCCCAATCGTCCCATCCGTCTAAATCACCTACAAAGTGGCCGACTCAACAGGGTGCGTGGCTGCTACCAGGGAGGTCGGCCTACCTGCTGCGGGGAGGGGGCAATTATAGGATGTGGAAGGTAATAAGGGAGATAATTAGGATGCCAACGCGAGGTTTATGAATACGGGGTGGGGTAACGATGAGTGGGGTAACGACGAGTGGGTTGGCGACCGGTGAAAGGGTAATCTTTGCGGAAACTTGGAGGTCTTCCAGCTGAGCTTCTCAAACGGGACGGATGAGTCAGCCGACGATGTGTAGGGGGTCTGTTATATTGCACGGGTCTGATGTAGTTGGGGTGGTTAATGATAGGGGGAAGAGACAGTCGAATCAGCTCTTGAGTACCAAGTACAAGCAAGTACTTTGGTTAAGTGCAAGTACCTTAGTACAAACATACCTTCTGCCAAATAAAAGCAATAAAAGCATTTCATAAACACACTAAGAACAGTTTAACATACGGAAATAACTGCAGAGAAGATAGAAGCCATTGACTGTGATGGAGACTTGCCTAAATTAGGACGACGGTGGCCTATCATCAGACAATCAGTGTGGCTTTTATGGTGGATGACAGAAGCTTGTATCTGCCACACAAGTAGAACTTTACAAGCAGACTGGTACGTCAGTGAGCATTCGGACCACGCATACAACTCTGAAGCACGCCAATAAATTGTAAGTCCTATTCGTGTGTTGTTCGCAGTTAGACAACAAATACACATAGACACAGAGAGAGAGAGACACACACATAAAAACGCACACACAGAAATACAGACAGACTAAAAACATACAGAAAAAACCAAAAACAGGGCGACAAACAGGTTGCAGGAACGACACAGACAGGACAGACATGAAGATAGACAGACATAGACAGACAGACAGTCGTAGAGACAGCTAGGACAGACAGACAAATCAGATCAAGAACTGTTGAGAGAACTGGAATTCGTTTGCCAGGTACTGAAGGATGTTGTAAATCCACTTGTTTGCTAAGTACCTTTTGCAACATGGGTAAACAAAAGCCAAAAAATCTGGAGTCTTAACGGCCACCAAGTTAAGGATGATTATATAATATATATAAACAGACAAGCTTTATACTCGACAGCGACGTATACACAGTGCAAGAGTTAGACACAGACATACAGACGGACAGACAGACACAGACAGACAGAGTGATCCAGAGACAGAAAGAAGGATGGGGACAGAGACAAACATACAAACAGATGGAAAGAGATCTAGAGATACAGAGAGAAAAAGAGAGAAACTGCGGAGTGAAATGGAGTGAGGTAGTGAGAGAAATCAAGAAAGACAGAGGGTGAGAGGAGAGAGAACTGGTGAGGAAGGGAGAAGATAGAGATCCAATCCTATTGTCCAATCCTATTGTTGCAGATGTCAGTAAGTATAATAATATTGACATCTTTGTCTTTGATTGGAACCAGTGAACTTGGAATCCTTTGCATACCTGGATTGAGTGGGAGATCTGATGTCTTTCTCACCTGGTTAATTCGGTAATATACTTCATTATACGGAGCCTCCAAGGCGACCTTCGTCTGCCTTTGAATCCTCGATGCCAGATGTGGAGCAGAGACTGGAAGCAATTCAATCCCTGGTGAAGAGAAGACAGACAGACAGGCAGGCAGCAGGAGGGAAAGATAGGTAGAGACAGACAGGCAGGCAGGCAGGCAGAAGGAGGGAAAGATAGGGAGAGAGAGAGAGAGAGAGAGAGAGAGAGGAGAGAGAGAGGAGAGAGAGAGAGCGAGAGAGAGAGAGAGAGAGAGAGAGAGAGAGAGAGAGAAAGTAAGATAGATTGAAAGAAAGATAAGAATACGGTAAGGAAAAGGGGAGGGAGGAGATAGATAGATAGATAGATAGATAGATAGATAGATAGATAGATAGATAGATAGATAGATAGATAGATAGATAGATAGATAGATAGATAGATATAGACAGACAGAGACAGACAGAGAGAGAGAGAGAGAGACAGACAGACAGACAGACAGACAGAGAGAGACAGAGAGAGACAGAGAGAGACAGGAGAGAGAGACAGAGAGAGAGACAGAGAGAGACAGAGAGAGAGAGACAGAGAGAGAGAGACAGAGAGAGAGAGAGACAGAGAGAGACAGAGAGACAGAGAGACAGAGAGAGACAGAGAGAGACAGAGAGAGACAGAGAGAGAGCAGAGAGAGAGAGAGAGAGAGACAGAGAGACAGAGAGAGAGAGAGAGAGAGAGAGAGAGAGAGAGAGAGAGAGAGAGAGAGAGAGACAGAGAGACAGAGAGACAGAGAGACGAGAGAGAGAGAGAGAGAGAGAGAGAGAGAGAGAGAGAGAGAGAGAAGGAAAGGGTGAGGGAAAATGGGGATATAGAGACTAGATCAAGATAGGAAAAATCTTCTGAATGTGAAAAAGTAGGCTAATATTATACGCATACACGTTATTGGACATCGGCCTTATATTTACATACTTTATAATGCCTGGCCAATTGTTATTTTTGTTAGGTTTGCCTTATCTATAGGTCACATTTAATAGACCATATATAATTATGGTTATGGCTGACCTGTAGGCTGTAGTGGTGGTAGTACTATCTCCGTTCATTAAGTCGTATTTTTAAACTCTTCTCTTATCTCAGGTTGTAAACAATCAAACGCCTACCTTTATCCAGATGTTATGATTTTAAGGTGAGCCTAAACTGACACGATATAAATATCTAAATAATAATGATAATACTATGTAATTATAACATTTAATAGTTATTTTATTATTGTTGTTATTTTAAAATTTATTTAGCACCGCTGTCTATAATTGCCAAGTATGAAGAAATGCTGCTAAACGAAAAGGTGCATGGGGTCCTCAAAGTCATACAGAGCCCTGATCATCTTAAGGAGTGGCGTGAAACCTCACACTCAGCATTACATGGCTTCAATCAAATCAATCAATCTGCCAGTTTTTCAACTTCCACCACCATTCCGAATATATATGTATTTATATTATATATGTGTTATTTATTACATATATATATATATATATATATATATATATATACCGGGTGGCCCATTAAAAACGTTCCCAAACTTTGTTAACCTGGCAATTAAACAATTTTAAAGTAAATTGAATCATAGTACATCAAACTAATCATAATTCATATTTGTACAACACAGCCAATATTTAGCGCAAAATACTCAACAGTTTGAGAGAAATTGTTGTTAGAACTGTATGACACATGGTCAAAATTTTGCACAGTTGTTTTATGATGACGTTTTACGCGAACAAATGTTTAATTGATCCTCCGCCTTCTCTTGTAACGACCCTTAAACGCTGTTTCCACTGTCCTATTGACTTCTGTATTTGTGTGTCGTCTAATAGAGACCATTTTGCATCGAAACTCCAGCAGATACCATTAATTTTTTAGAGAAACGACTAGTCTCATGATAAAGTCTTTCTGGCGCAATTGAAGACTTTCGTTCATTGCTAGAGCCGTAAACGCGGCTATTCTGTCTGTTAAGAGGTATTTCCAGTGTGAAATCCTTCTCATCTGTAAAGACTAGGCTATGTTCTTAATATCAGATTTTGAAAATCGAGTATACAGCGCACGACATCTAACATTGCGTTTCTTTTTAACGTCAGTTGTCAATCTTGTTGGCATTCGTTTGTATGCCTTCAACTGCTTCTTAAAAAGAATTCTTTGTACTGAGCTACGTGAAATGTTCAGAGTGCTGGCCATTTTGCGTTGAGATTGATGCGTGCCAGGTGCATTTTGCTGCGATTGACACAACTGCTCTACACTCTCAGCATTTTCAACAGTCGTTGCAGTTGTTGGACGACCACTTCCAGGCTGGCGAGCAACGCTACCAGTTTCAATAAGCTTATTAATGACTCGGTTTATGCTTTGTCTTGACCAGTTTTTACGCGAATATTCCTGAACGAATCGCTTGCCTCGCCAACCCGTCTCCTCAAATGATATCTTAATAACAGCGAGATCATCATTTGAAAACACCATGTTTTAATGTTTACTACTTTGAGGACTAGTTTAATCAAGATACTCTCGTTACTTCGCGGCGAAATAAATGACGTAGTTTTGTGCAAAATTTGTAAACAAGTATGACGGCATAACCTTGCCGCAGGGTGTGACATAATAAACGTACTCTCTTGAAATGTGACATATGTGCACAGAAATATTTGCTTAACATTTTGGTATAAATTAAAATTTGATATCTCAGAAATTAGATCTTTGCCAGGTTAACAAAGTTTGGGAACGTTTCTAATGGGCCACCCGGTATATATATATATTACGTATAAAGAAAGTAAAACTGAGAATGCAATATATATATATATATATATATTATGTGTTAATAACTTTAGTGAGGGGAGGCGTCCATCCATCTTCTTGAAATTCTATTTGCCCCTTTGTGTTGACCCAAAGCAAGACTCATTTGTATCTGAGGCGACCAGAGGACGTGAAAGCGCCCAGCGATGACCAACTCTGTGTTTCTATCGGTGTCCGCAAGAGGGCGTCAATGGTCTCGTTAATCAAACCGACATGTCGCCTTAATGGGTTTCCTGATCAGTTTTGCTTTCTTTTCCTGTTTTGCTTTATCGGTTTTCTTTTCTTTTCCTGTTTTGCTTTCTTTCTCAATTTGCTTTCTTTTTCGGTTTTATTTCTTTCTCAGTTTTTGACAGGCCTGAAACAACAGACACTGCTTAGTAATTACCAGACTTGTCCTCGAGACCAAGGTCTTGGTCTCGAGTGCACTCGAGTTCGTCTTTAACAGTCTTGATCTTGGTCTTGAGACCAAAAGTCTTGGTCTTGGTCTCGAGGTTCAAAGTCTTGGTCTTGGTCTTGAGGTTCAAAGTCTTGGTCTTGGTCTCGCAAGACAAGACCAAGACCGGCTGTCAATATGAGCAGTCATTTAACAAACTGAAGAATTAAAAAAAATTATCAAGCCTGTTTTGCATCATAGATCAGACAAATTCCTACAGACGGATGCAAGTAATTGTTGGTCAGGAAAACCCAGCGGCAGCAGCAACTAAGTTATGCTGTGTCTGGAAGCCTTGCCGGGACTTTTTCTGAAGCCAGACGGTCTAATAAACCATGGGAGGATTTCAAAAAGACTCACGATTTGTACATTTACATCCAGTGCTTGAAGAGCTACTCTGTGTGCCAGCGACTTTGCACCTGGAGAACGTATTTTTTCACATGGCGGAATTTTTATGAGGCCCCACAATTATCAAGCCTGGTCAGAAAATTCTGAGCGAATTGGTTTTTATAAAAAATAATACCAAAGTCATTTGGAATAACATTTATAACATGGAGGACTTTTGTAAATATGAATTCTGAATTCTCTGCAGTCTGCATTTGGAGTTAATTTGCCTGAATAAAATGAAGACTCGCGTTTTCATTAAAATAGCGAATAGTCCAATTTGACAATTTTTTGTAAGGAAAAGTAATCTTGGGCTGAATGTGATTTTGGGGTCTTGGTCTCGGTCTTGGTCTCGATGTTCAAAGTCTTGGTCTTGGTCTCGAGGTTCAAAGTCTTGGTCTTGGTCTTGTTCTCGAGGTTCAAAGTCTTGGTCTTGAGGTTCAAAGTCTTGGTCTTGAGGTTTAAGGTCTTGACAACAAGACTGGTAATTACCATTGAAGTTGAACCTCACATGGGTACCATGTACTTAGGTTTGTTTATTTATATACGTGCGGGACGCGGTGGTGTAGCGGTATGCTCTGTGCCCTGTAACCCGAGGGTCGCAGGTTCGAATCTACCTCAAGATACCTCAAGCGTAGAGACTTTGGATAAGTTGCTCACCCATATTTATCTGTGAGGAAGGCAGCGTGAAACCACCTCACTCATCTTCCACAGGTGGCATAAAAGCCAATGGACCTGCCTTCGGGCAGGGAAATCATCGTCATCATCATCATCATCATCATCATCATCATCATCATCATCATCATCATCATCATCATCATCATCATCATCATCATCATCATCATAGATGCATGTATGTATCAGTATTTATTTCTTTGTTTAGCTATTTATGAAGTACTATCATTACTTCTCAGTCTTCTGCTGTTGAGCAGGTTTGTGACATGGACGACCTCTTGTTCTCCTCTGACCACCCACATCCTGTTCTGTCCTGCGCCTTCCTATCATTAGTTAGGCTATAGGGTAAAGTACCCAATGGTGAGCACCTTAACGAAATTTTGAAATTGTAGGAAACTGATTGAGTGTAACAGGCTTCTGATTGCTGCAAGAGATAGACACAATGAATGTCTATACAACAGATATGCATTATATTTACAAATCATTGACAGGATTTAAAAAAAATTAAAATAAAATTTTGAAAAAGGTGCTCACACTGGGATACCCGAACTAAATGTGAGCACACCCTGGTTTCTAATGTGAGCATCCGTGCTCACTTTTGGACTACCAGATTTAAATATGAGCACACGTAAACTTCAATAAAGAAATAGGCCTAGCACCTAAAGTGCCCTATGCAGGGTGATCATATATTGCAGACAGGTTTACATATAGGGCCTAAGACTAGATAGGCTATAATTGTGTAGTAGGTTTATGGCCTAATAAATTACAGCTAAAAATTTGTATTCTACAGATTTATAGGAAAACAAGCTGTTACTGCGACCATTAGCTTTATAGTCTATCAAACTTTATGATCAAACTTAAAACTAATGAGTCCTTTAAGATTCAAAGTAATTACTGAAAACAATTAGCTTAACCAACCGCTCATACTAAAATGGAGAAATGTTTGAGATACAAATCTGTAAGATCTTCTAAATTGAATAGCAGTCGAATATGACTAAAGCTATTAATAAAACATAGGCCTTAAGCAACATTTGCATAATAGGCTAAACGCCAACTGATGAGTTAAACAGTTAGGAAATTAAACTGAACTTCTTGGAAAGTAACATTGACTGACATAGCCTAAGTCATGACCTATAGGTACTAGCAGTCATTTAACACAAATTTCCATGTTAAAAATGTTTGACTCTCTTTGTAACTCCTTGCTCTTCATCATCACTCAGGATGGAGTGTCTCCCCAACACCTTTTGTACACCAAAACCATCTGCAACTTTATTCAGATGGTGACGCAAAGTTTCTGTAGGAATTCCATGCTGCTTAGCTGCAGACTTGACGGACATTTTGCTTATATTCACTGCAGAAACGTCCTGTGCCCCTTTTGACCCTGGCATTTCAGATAGGGCATAATCTAAAACAAAAGCATTAAAATTTATTATAGAAATGATTTGCAACTAGAATTTACTTTTAAATGTAACATAAGATCTTATTGAGTAATCGTTAGTCGTGTAGAAATTAAATATCTTTGGCTATGGGCTCCTACATAGGCTATGTGTAGCCTACGCAGTAGGCCACAGTTGTTCAGTTTGTTTTAATTTTAATTTCTATATGAATTGTCACTCATAATGTAGTAAAAATTGACGGTCCTAATGTGAGCACCATGCTCACAATGCGGTACTTCTGTAGTGCTCACATTACGGTACAGGCAGTCGCCATAAGAAAAAACTCCTTGCAATTAAACGGCACTACACAATCTCTTATTATCGCTCACTGGTAAAGTGGACATAACGTACATTTTAATAATAACAGTAGTAATATCGTGGCCAAATATACGACCAAGTTATCGATCATTTACAAAAAAGGAAACATACGTACATTCATATCGTTTTATTGTAAAACACTCACCTTCTGTGGAAAAAATTCAAATAAATTTCATTTAACGTTTTCGGACACGCTTATTGTTAGTACTATGAATATCCGCTGAGTGGCGCCACCGTCTATGCTAATTATGTACATTTTTTAGAAATGCTCACATTTAGGCAGTGCTCACCATTGGGTACTTTGCCCTATATTTTTAAAATTCATTTATATATTAACAAAATGCACATCTGGCGTTACAAACTAAAAGTTAATTATGAACAAATTGAAAGACCAAATTTCTTGCCTGCTGACTTTACCTGCCAAGAAAAGTCATCTGTCAGGATTACACAAGCTTTTGGCAGACAAAGGAGGGTCCTTCAAAAGGTGGCAAAACAATAGGTGAACATGCATAAATCTTTCCGTTTCCTGATTTGGTCCACGCCTGAATGCCCCAATGTGCAAGCAGAAAGAAAGTGATGACCAGTTGATGGGTAGAGTTGAGCAATCGCCTCTGTCACACTCCGGTGACTTGGGACAGTTGGATTATTGTTGTGGATGACTGGATAAATTTGTAGAAGACTGGCAGGGTACCCCAGGGTTTCGCATAAACGCCAGCCAACCTTCTATGCTCTGTACATCTTTGTTTCTCTCTCACAATCTCCGATCGCTTGGATGATAATTCCAGGATTTATTGCCCTCCGAGTCCTCTCCAAAGCAAGCTTTCTTTTATGTAGCCCACAGCCCCGCGTGACCTCGTAGGGGTGATTTACGATTCTGTCAGAACGTTTTCCCGGCCTCTCTTGGGATGCAATAACTGCCGCCACTTTCCAAGAATATTGAATAAGACTTTTTTAGATCTCAGTCAGAGTTTTTAGGCAGTTTAACGAATCTATCTCGTTTAAGCGTGGCTTGATTGATTGGATGCTTTCTGATCTCATCCAGTCTAATCTAAAATGTACTTGCGTAGCGCTGTTATATTGTTAAAAGCAGCGCTCCTGAATATGCGTGAATAAGCTTTGTGCTTAGATTTCGACTAATGCTTACAATTACGGGGTCTCTTTAAAGGACAGATCATGTCCAAAATTATGGTATTTTTAATGTTCAACTATACTCTAAAAGTAATGCTCTATTTTGTGCATTTGTGAAAGCAGAGTGCAGCCCACTTAAAATGCACACGTAAAACTCCCCCCCCCCCAAAACAGACAGACTTTAAACCCAACAGAGCTTAGATATGTAGAGAGGTTCGGTCTCCATAAAACGCTGAACACTGCGGCCATATTAGTGTCTCCTGTTACTAGACACTGTTGTGGAAAATGTCCGGTTTGGAAGTGTGTCACGCCTGAGATATCTTCTGCCTGGTTTGACGGATCTGTCACAGACCCTTGGCATCACAAGTGCCATACCAGCAGGCAAGGCTTCAGCACCCAAAGAGAATAATAGAGGGTGGAAAGGTCAAGAGTGTCATTCATGCTAGTTTTGACTGTTTTGTTTCCTGAGGAAAGTAAGAAATGGTAACAACACAAACTAATGTAGTTGTAACCACATATTTATATAGCACTACTTCAAGAGGAGAAACTCGGGGGTGCTCGATAGTGCTGTGGTTAGCGCGCTGCACTGTAAGTCGAGAGGTCGGGGGTTCAAATCCCGTCCAGGGCAGAAATTTGTTTCGATATTTCTGCTTCACCTACACCCCCTACCCAACTCAGCTATAATGAGTACACTGATTGCACACTGTCGGTGTGAAGATGAGACGGCGAGGGTGAGGGCTGTTCGCCCGCCCTCATATGCCGAGGCTAAGAAAATGAAGCCGCTAACACTTCATACCCATGGCTGCCTCAGGGCTAGCTTAGGGGACTGCTCAAATCTTCTTCAAGAGAAACTGACCACGACCTGACGCACGAAACAATGATCGAAAACAATGGCCCTCGTGTGGCAGAGGGAGGCTAATGAGTTCATGTCAAAGGCTGCTAGGCAATCTATTCCAAAAAGATGGACCGCGATCACAGCAAATATGCCGAAATATGGATGTTCGGATTGGCTTGACAAGCAGAACGTGATCAGAACGCTGATGGATTTACTCTGGTCATGAAGGTAAAGGTAAACGTAATAACACTGTACAGAAACACAGCAAAAGAATGGTCCTGAGGTCGAACGATTTTTTGGCTGAAGCACACGCAAGACGAAACCTGTTCAACCTGTTTTAATCCCCAAATGCCACCTGTTTTAATCTCTCAATTCAATCTGTTTTAATCTCCCAATTGAACCTGTTTTAACCTCCCAGTTCAACCTGATTTAACCTCCCAATTCAACCTGTTTTAACCTTCCAATTCAACCTGTTTTAACCTTCCAATTCAACCTGTTTTAACCTCCCAGTTCAGCCTGTTTCAATTCAGATACTACGTGATAAGCCTGATTTTGACTGGACAATCTTTTTGATCTTTTATGGTTATACGTGACTTAAATTATATGACCGTAAGCTTAAGTGGCTGTGACTTTTTTTATCAGACGGCGTTAGAAGCCTAAGCGAATCTAATCAGTTGACTTAGGGCCTATATCATGGTGTACAAGATATTCAAGGGACGAGTGCATCAAATTGGATCCGTCATCCGTAATCATAATTTGTTGGAGAGATAAAGTCGAACTCCAGCAGATCTGGAGGAGTAATGACAGATTTAAAAACTGCTAATTTAATCTAAAGTTCTCAAAACTTCTATTGCATGTCTTATACATAAATATAGAAATCACAGAGTGAAGGTTCGTCATTGATTTATGCCTTACAGGTTATTGTAGCAGACATTTATATAACGCCATGCACTGGACAGTCCACGTCAATGAAACATTAGCATGGAAGTAAACTCTTCATGTGTCTTGTACAACTTGCAACTTATCACTTTGGCCTTTATCAAATTAAATCCATTTACATAATCAGATTTATAATTATATCATCCACTTCTGTACATTTATTAACAGTGAGAGGTGTGCGATAGTGTAGTGGTTAGCGTGCTGGACTGTCAACCGAGAGGTCGGGAGTTCAAATCCCCTCCAGGGCAGAAATTAGTTTCTAGATTTCTGCGCCCCCTAGTCAACTCAGCTATAATGAGTACACTGACCGCACACTGTGGAAAGATAGACGGCGATTGAGAGGACTGATCACCCGCCCTCGCATGCCGAGGCTAAGAAACACGAAATCGTTAACACTTCATACCCATGGCTGCCTCTCAGACTTACTTAAGGGACTGCTCTGTCTTTTTCGTCAAGTTTAAGCCAGACAGCGTTTCTAACAGTCTCTAGATTAAGGTAGAGATTAGATTAGATTAGACTGTCAATGGAAGTCTAGTTCTAAACATTGCCTGGAAGGGACTTCGTATACAATGGACACTAGAAGCCGCAGGGCTAACATACCAACGGCGTGAGTCATGCAACACCACTCTAATTCATGAACATAATTTCATTGTGCTCTCCAATATCATTACCAATGAACGCCTGTATATCAGCCTCATGCGACCATGTAGTTTTTGCCTGGTAATGGCGTGTAAACTTGTAATTTGTCACTATTATGCCTTTCATCATATCTCAGCTATTTATATAAGCAGAATTATGTATAATGTATTTTCTACTACAACCATTAACAATCAGCATATACATTATGATGCTTTTAGCAAAACCAAAGAGTCACCAATAACTATCGCAATCCAGGGAGAAGCTATTGAGCAAGTAGAACAATTCGTCTATCTAGGAGGGCTAATAAGCACAGATGAAAGCAACGAAAAAGACATAGGGGCCTACAAAGGAGAATTCGACGCACTTCAAAGGCATTTGGGAAAATGAACAGGATATGGAGAAGCTGATAATCAACAAAGAAAACCAAGACAAATATATACGAGACGATGATACAACCGTTTTTCCTCTACGGATCGGTATGTTGGACAATGCAAAAGCAAGATGAGAAAAGAATTCTTACAGCAGAAATGAGCTGGATACGGAAGATCGCAGGTATTTCAAGACTGCAGAAAATAAAAAATGATGACATAAGACAATCATTAGGCATCAAAACAACTCTGCTAGACAAAGTCGTTCAACGAAGACTCCGATGGTTTGGACATGTAGAGAGAATGCCAGTTGACCGAATCCCACACAGTGCACTACATGCAAGATTCCAAGGGAAAAGGAAACAAAGGCAGACCAAGACTACGCTGGATAGATAATATAATTGAGGACATAACATCACTTGGACTAACATTAAGGGGGCAATGGACTTGACAAAATTAATGACCGAGGACAATGGAGATCATTTATTCGTACCCATCGCCGCCAAAGGGCTGGTGTCAGGAACTGATGATGAATGAGTGTATCTATCATGTGTTCATGTATGTGTATATGTATGTGTGTTTGTATGTGTGTATGCATAAATGCATGAACATATGTGCAGACCTGATATACTTACTATTAATACCTATAGTAAACACTACAGAATGGATTATATATACAAAAGTTTCTATATATATATATATGTATATATATATATATCATATCAAGACTTTTGCTACAAAAAGTATTCATAAAAAAAGCAAATTATTTCATAGTAATGAAGTTATTTATAATGCATAATGTGTCACAAAAATTATATATATATATATATATATATATATATATACATGTATATATTAAGTGTAAATGGGATAACATATAGGGGCCTAACAGTCCCATTATAGTATAGTTTACGTGTATATATTTATATATATATATTATATATACATATACATATATATATATACAAGTGTGTGTATAAATAGATGTAGGGTTGCCCAAAATGTGGTTTCTGTTAAGTAAGACAGATACTTTTCCCTGTCCTCAGGGGTTCGTCAAAGCCCATGCGAAGTTTTACAGCCGACGAAAATCTCCTTCCCATGGATCGTTATACTATCTCCGAGGGAGACTGAGTAAATGGAACCGCGTGTGGTAGGACTGGTCTGCACACAGGTCCCAGGGTGGTTGAAAACTATTGGAGCTGATTGTGCCAGAGGTACAACGTCTGTCGGAGAGCAGGGTCCATATATACGTGGTAATCCAATGGAGGAGTTTTGAATAGTAACGAAGCAGGGGTGTTCCTCGAGGCAGGGGATGTTCCGCGGGAGACTGGACCAGTCTTGATCCCCCTTGGTTTCGAGGGAAAGGGTGTAGAAAGTATCCCAGGTTGGCATGGTCTGTGCTCTTTCTTTGTCTTCAGTCAGTAATTCTCTTCTTCAGTCATTTGTTCTAATCTTCAGTCATTTGTCCTCATCTTCAGTCATTTATCCTCAGATTCAGTCATTTATAGTTGTGTTCAATCCCCAAGTCCCTACATTTAGTCATTTGTTTTCAAGTTCATTCGTTTGTCCATATATTCAGTCATTTAGTGCCTCACCACTCACCAGGTCTAAATCCGTCACTGTTCGAAGGAAAGAGAAAGAAGGAACGACCAAGCTTTAGCTGCATAAACAAAATAAAGAAAGGCAAAAAACAGTACTTGGACATGAAAGGAACACTGGACTTGACAAATGACCGAGAAATGAAGATCGTTATTCGCGCCCATCGCTGCCAAATGGCTGGCATTAGGAACTGTTGATGATTATGCTGATGACTGTGTTTAGCTCTCCCCCACTCCCCATCTTGTATGACATTTGGTCCATATTTGCCAATCATCGCCCCTTTGGGGTCTATTTCCATCCTGAACTGTCGCACTTGCGACCTAGTCATGCTTCAGCAAACCTTAGGGTCGCTAAAATTGCTAGCTAAATTTACCCGACATCGCGACGTCGTAACCCAGTTTAACCCAACCCTTAAAAGTAATGTCTGCACCTAAGACGCACCGGTGGCGTCGTCTAGTGGCCACACTCATCTTATACAATTCTTTTCGCTTATTTGTTTACCGATCGTGAAAAGCCAACCGCCTTGTTGCGTGTATTAACGATCCAGGCTCAGTATCATGCTAATCATGATCTGGAAGATGAACATGTTAATCCTCAATGATCAGAAAGAGGAGGAAGAGGAGAAGGAGGAGGAGAAGAAGAAGGAGGAGGTTGCTTCGTTTAATGGATTCTCTGGAGGCAAAAATCCTAAGCATTTGCCTTAATGTCACCTCACCGCTGCATGCTTCCCCACTGACCATTCTTTTCCACTGTACCCTTCTCTTTGACTGGCCAGTTACTCGTTTGGCAACACAACCTTTTCTGAACATCATATAGGTTTTAATTATGGTGACAAAGTATGCTAATTATTTATTATTAGGCCTAATTTTGGGTGGCAAACCGCTTTTGGAATGTCACCGGGCCTATGTGTATATGGATCTTAGTTATGGTGGCAAATCTTGAATTTAATACATTGCGTCCCTGTATTTTAGTGGCAGTACACCTTCACTGGGGTACGTACTGGTTTCACACTTCAGGCCTTCGCTGTGATACATTTCTGGGCGCTGTTTAGGGCAATTAGAATCAGCTGTTTAAGATACCATATGACCGAATTCCATACAAAGCACTAGAAGCAAGGTTTGAAGGAAAGAAAAACAAAGACAACAGATGAAGATTGTGCTGGATAGACAATATGAATGGGGACACAACATCAATTGGACTAACACTGAAGGGACAAAAGACCGACGAGAATTGAGAACATTTATTCGTACCCATCGCCGCCAAATGGCTGGTCTCAGAAGCCGATGATGATCATCATCATGATTTAAGATGGCAAGTTTATATACTATTTGGCCTATTTGGTTGTAAATCACTACAGTTTCAAGTACTTAAACATTCCATTGAGAGCATGCATCAAATTGGTTAAAGCTGCTTTTAATCGACAACAGGGTTCGACAGTTGGTCAGAATGCAACACTTCTCCTTTGGAGTCCATTTCCTGATATAATCATAAGATAATTGGTCAATTGGTGCATTGACAGCAGTCCACACATGGCTCAGATCTTCTTAAGGAAGAAGAATTCCGACATAATTATGACAATTAGAATCATGAGTCATTCTGAATAACCATGAGGACTATGATGATGATGATGATGATGATGATGATGATGATGATGATGATGATGATGATGATGATGGTGATGGTGATGGTGATGGTGATGATGGTGGTGGTGATGATGATGATGATGATGATGATGATGATGATGATGATGATGGCAGCTACTAAATGCATACATGTTCATACATGTAGGTATGTGTGTGTGTGTGTGTGTGTGTGTGTGTGTGTGTGTGTGTGTGTGTGTGTGTGTGTGTGTGTGTGTGTGTGTGTGTGTGTGTGTGTGTGTGTGTGTGTGTGTGTGTGTGTGTGTGTGTGTGTGTGTGTGTGTGTGTGTGTGTGTGTGTGTGTGTGTGTGTGTGTGTGTGTGTGTGTGTGTGTGTGTGTGTGTGTGTGTGTGTGTGTGTGTGTGTGTGTGTGTGTGTGTGTGTGTGTGTGTGTGTGTGTGTGTGTGTGTGTGTGTGTGTGTGTGTGTGTGTGTGTGTGTGTGTGTGTGTGTGTGTGTGTGTGTGTGTGTGTGTGTGTGTGTGTGTGTGTGTGTGTGTGTGTGTGTGTGTGTGTGTGTGTGTGTGTGTGTGTGTGTGTGTGTGTGTGTGTGTGTGTGTGTGTGTGTGTGTGTGTATTCAAATATTTATAGTTCTTAAAGACTAAGTACTTTTTAGCTGACAATTCAGTAAATTAATATAGTACCTCTTCAAGGTATCTACTCAGAAAACAAACACACATATGCATATAGATGTAGTACATCTGGTTATAGATATGCATGTATCTACACATACATACTTACATTGTTTGTATATACCTGGGACTTATGGGTACATAATTATATAATATATGCATATGTAATTGGTTTTTAAAATTACATAGTGCACTTCAAAGGCAAACTAATCAATTCTTCGTGCTCAGTTATAACAAAACAATGTTGAGTAAACTAGAACAAGAGTCACCAGTGGTGGGCACACCCAGACACGTGGAACCAGCCAACAGTTAACAGATGGCATCATGTTCCGACTTTCAGGACCAAATTGTGTGGATAGATTTATAATATGATAGTATATCTCTTCCAGATATAGAGTTTTCCTTCTGAGCTTTGGAAAAAGGGAGCAAAGGTATCAAGCACTGGTAAAATGTTCTTAAAATGTTCTTATGTGCACACTGAAGGAGGAAGAGGAAGGCCAGGTAGATGATCCAATGATATTACATTGCCAAAATGGGTTGAACCAACTCATTGTGGTGTAATGACGACAGTGATGGGAAAGATGATGATAACATGAATTATATAATTAATAATAATGATAATAATAATGATGATGATGATGATGATGATGATGATGATGATGATGATGATGATGATGATGATGATGATGATGATGATGATGATGATGATGATGATGATGATGATGATGATGATGATGATGATGATGATAAGACTAGTTACAATTTGTTCCACCTGTCTATCTCTTTAATCCAATTTCTTTTCCTGACATGCCTGACATCAATGAGTCAAAACAGATCAAAACAAACCCTTTCAATTAGGCCTAAGACCTATTGCCTTGCCTTTGACCCTCATGACGATGATGATGATGATGATGATGATGATGATGATGATGATGATGATGATGATGATGATGATGATGATGATGATAATGATGACGACGACGACGACGACGATGAAAGGTTGTACGACTTGCCAGTGCTTTGGACTCTGATTTTAACCCCAGACCAAACACACGATTTGTGACCATACCACTACGCCAAGAGATCCCCCCCCCCCTAAGAGTGAACCCCATCCACCGCAGACAGATAACAGTCGGGTCTTTTTTAATGGAAAATTGGTAGTAAACGTCAGACAGGTTAATTCCCTTTTACTGTTTACCCTCCCTCGGGGTAAATTGTGAAAGCTAACGGCAGGGGCAACGATAAACAAATCAAGGCGCACGCGATTGAAAGCTTTCTCAGCCAACTCACGGCGCAAGCAATGGCGACGGATAGCTAATAATGGCATGTGGTCGCGAAGCTGAAGGGAATTTCCCTCCTATGGAAGCCGGTGGAGAGCATAGACTTGTGCTCGACCTGTTGCTCATCTAATCTCGTACAAATCTAATATGCTCTAATCTTCTAAGAGACTCTAATCTGATCAAATCTAATTCACTCTGATCTACTTTGGTATACTCTAATCCAGGGGTGGGCAAACGTTTCGCACATTGGGCCACATTAAACGCCAAAAAATTCGAAGGGCCCGGTGAAAAGTTTAAACTTTTAATAACGACTAACATGAAAAAAGATTACTTATTTCAAATTATATATACTTTGGCAGGGTTAATACATAAAGCTATTATAAAAGACGAGACTGGAATAGTAAGTTAGAAAGCAGCGCCACGCGAGTAAAACCAGGAATACTTCTCGCGGTTTGAATTTGTGATTTTAGAATCTTCTGAAGAATTGTTTGAGCCGGATAAAACGTTTAGGTGGGCCGGATCTTACCCACCCCTGCTCTAATCTCTAGTTTGCTCTAATCTGTTCTACTCCACTCTTTGAACGTGCTTGAGTATAGTCTATTCTGATGTAGTGTCATCTGATCAATCCAGTAAATCTAATATAATCAACCTCATCACTTCCCCAGTTCCTTTAGCTGAATAATGGCGTATTAGAGGTGGTCTGGCGGGAAAGAACTTCATGTCCAATTCTATCGAGCAGAAGTCCACGACCCATGTCATACAGGCTATTCAATTAATGGCCAGAGGTAGACAGGCGGGGAAGGGAGGGCTGCGTTAATGAATGGGCGACAGCACTTAGGAAGACTGATCGGAAATCTACAGAAATCGATGATAACGAATTCATTTATGCGTTTATGATGGACAGCTAAGCGAACCAGATAATTGGTCGACAGTTGCTCCCCTACCCCTCTGCCAAATGCCCCTACTCAGTTATTCCGAGTACACTGACCATACGCTGTCGGCTGGATGGTCAGGCGATGACAGAGAGGGCTGGTCACTCGCCGTCCTGTATGCCGAGGCCAAGAAAAATGAAGTTCTTCTTCTTGTCTCTCAGGATAAGGAGGAGAAGGAGGAAGAGGCAGAGGAGAGGGAGAAGAAGAGAAGGAAGGCGGAGGAGGAGGAGGCAGAGTAAGAAGAAGAAGCTAAGGGATTACTGCTTCCGGCTTTCACAGTGTTATGCTAAATTTCACATATTTAAAGAAGGAGAGGAACAAAGAGAAAGCAAAGGGAAGAGGTGGAGGAGGAGTGGAGGGTAGACAGGATGTTGAAAATGTCCTAATTTTTCACTGGCAATGTTGTCGTCATCATGTTGACAATGATTATGATGATGCTGATAATACTACAACCACTCCTACAACAATAACAACAACTACTACTACAACAACTGCTACTACTACTAATAAAAACAACAACAGTAATAACAATATGTTCCAGATGATGTTTTTATCAATATGTTCAGCTACTGTTTTAACCAACCATAAATAATAATATAAACGTTCTTTGAAAACTATTAAAAATAGAAATTTAATAACAATTGTCATTTGTTTAGGAATGACTGCAGTTTTGGTTCGTGCTGAGGAGATTAAAGTATTTGGAGTCGTGGGATCCACAATCCAGTTGGAATGCAATATTCCGGTTTCATTGGATGAACCCGAAGTCGAATGGATCGATAGGGTCTGGGGTTCAGACGAAAAGCCGGAGAAGATCTTCAGCACCCGGAACAATCCACGTCTAGAGGTGCGCACTGACCACGAGAACCACCTGAACTTCCGGGTGAGCGAGAGTTTCACGCTGACCATCCAGAACCTCGATATGGATACGGATGTTGGACAGTACACATGCAGGAGTCGAGTGGGGAACGAGGTCCACAAGAAACACTACTACCTTACCATCGGAGGTATTAAGCGATTCTCGTTCTAATCCAATTTAATCTAATCGATGATTAGTCCTTCCAGTCTAATCTTCTATTCTGCAGTAATCTTATTTATGCAGATGTATTACACATTATTTCAGGACTTCTGTAATCTATATAAATAAAGACAGCTTTCTGTCTGTCTCTCTGTCTGTTTGACCGGGCTTAACTTCTACAATTTTGCACCTTTTCACTCGAAACCTTCACTACTGTATCCGCCTCGGCATCGGACACCCAGTGGAGGGGTTCGCGTCCCCAGTTTTCACCGCTAACATGGTGATAAGGGCCAAAAACTCGCCCCACGGCATAGGAAATTTCCACTCCCTACTACAAATTAATTATAGCACAATGACGTTATACCTAAAAATAGCACCACGGACGCGCACGGAAGATTTGGAAATTTCCGGCGCCGGTATTCCCCAACGTCATTAATAATGGCCATAGCGTCGTTGTTTACTTTCGGAAAGAATTTAATAACGATCGCTTCGAACTAAATTAATCGTTTTACAGCAAAATTGTAACACAGGTAGGTTCAAACACAAACAGACTGCAAAGCAGTCACCGCCACAGGGCGACTGCGAAGCAGTCAGTCCACGGCAAAGGTCGCTAGACGCCAGAAGGCGTATACAAGACTGCGAAGCAGTCTCCCCCACAGGTCGCCAGACGCCACAAGGGCCTCCAAGACTGCGGACCAGTCGCCTCCAGAGGGCGAATGCGAAGCAGTCAGTCCACGGCAGAGGTCGCTAGACGCCAGAAGGCGTCCGCTGTACGTTGCCTGCTCTCCAGTTCGGGCCAGTAACAATCTGTTTCTTCTGGCACCAAATGGCAAGACAACTAATGTTGTTTATCTCCAAGCTCTACAGTTAAATTTAAAATAAAGTAACATTAAAAAATAACTATTGTGTAATTTCTTTAACCCGCCAACGCCGGGTTCACCCTCTTCGACTGCGAAGCAGTCAGTCCACGGGAGACTGCAAAGCAGTCTCCCCGACTGCGAAGCAGTCGTCGCCAGAGGGCGACTGCGAAGCAGTCAGTCCACGGCAGAGGTCGCAATACGCCAGAAGGTGTACACAAGACTGCGAAGCAGTCTCCCCCACAGGTCGCCTAAATTTCTTCCTTATTCGCTACACGGATTTAAACTTATACCTAAATTTGTTGCTTATTCGCTACAGGGATTGAAATTTATAACCCCGGGCAACGCCGGGTAAACCTTTCAGTCCACGGCAAAGGTCGCTAGACGCCAGAAGGCGTATACAAGACTGCGAAGCAGTCTCCGCTGTACGCCAGAAGGCGTACACAAGACTGCGAAGCAGTCTCCCACACAGGTCGCCTAAATTTCTTCCTTATTCGCTACACGGATTTAAACTTATACCTAAATTTGTTGCTTATTCGCTACAGCGAATGAAACTTATAACCCCGGGCAACGCCGGGTAAACCAGCTAGTGTAATATAATATGAGCTCTTCTACTGTTGTTGCATTCCAATCTGACCATGTAAACATAACTCTAAGATGATCTACTTTTAACCAATCAAATCTGAGCTTATCACTAAGCTTGTTGACCTAGATCCTCTATATATACCAACCCATTCTGATTTCCTTTTCTTCCTCCTTTTCTTTCTTCTTCTTCTGAGGAAGAGACGACCCTGCCAGCGGAACAATATGGTTCCTTTTGGGTCTATCCTATGACACCCATGAACTCTGCAACAAATGGTAATATGAACTTGTATTTGATGATCAATAAAGCTTATGAAGTGAACTGAAATTGAGTACTTTCTTTAGAGCTTTGTAATTTACTGGTCCTATAGCTTTTACTTATTCCTGCAAATATGATGTGTACAGCGAAGGTCTGGGGTTACCATATACTTCACCTTTGTCTTATCTCGGTTCAACGTACCTTACTTTACCAAACTGCACTACACAAAAGTAACAGATACTTGGGCTACTAAAGTATCCTGTGTTGAAATCGTTGCTAATTGACCCAGTAAAGAGCAGTCAACAAGGACATCCGGTTGCAATAAATGCTGCTTAAGAGTAGAGTGACCTTCAGGACAACCTTCTGCAAACAAGATTCTCAAATGTGTCTTATTAAGCCTCCGTCATTGTATAGTTGCCATATTTGTTTAATACTAGAATATCTATCTGTCTGTCTGTCTGTCCGTCTATCTGTCTGTCTGTCTATATATAGGCCTATAAATATATAGGCTGAGTCAATGTATATATATAATTATATATATATATATATATATATATATATATATATATATATATATATATATATATATATATATATATATATATATATATATATATATATATATATATATATATAAACACCCTTCATGTACAATAATGCTTTCTCTTACAATTGCCTTCTCCTACTCTGCTTTGTATACTCTGTCTTCTCATTCAAATTTCGTTGCTACTTAATCTTCTGTTAACTCAGCCATCTTTCTCCCATCTCTCGTTAGGGGTTTCTTTTCTGTTCCTTCCATGTCCTAATCCATCCAAGCAGCCCTGGTACTGAAGATCACACAACGAAACCAATCCTTCATGATGTACACGTAATCAATGACGAGATCCTCTCTTCACGGCATCTCAAGAACATTAGGAATAGCCGAAAACACATCAAAAAGTAACATATGGAAATTTAAAAGTAAAAAAGAACAGCAAAATGTAGAGACAAGAAATAAACTAAAACAGGAGAAAGATATAGCTAAAAATACAGAATAATTAAAGAAGCAAAGATCACCCAATTTTAAAGAGATCATAGCATAGCCATCTTGAATGATGAGGTGTCTTGTTCATCAGTTGTGTCGCCTGTTCCACAGAGACTCCGAAATGTTCGGGCAACGGGAACTTGAGATCCGGTGAGCGAACGTCTCTGTCCTGCGAGATGTCATTCTCTGGAAAACAGCCAGTCCTCGATTGGCACGAGGACGAAAAAATGGTCAAGAGCATCGACGAATACGACATTCGGATCGCCAAGAAGGTCGTCGAGGTTCACGCCTCACACAGACAAGATGGCGCCAACTTCCGGTGCCAAATGACACTCGGCAACGCTGTTTACGAGTGCAGCATCCTGATGAATGTTACCTGTAAGTACTGTGTTGCATAGTAGAACTAGAAGTACCGTTTTACCTAATAGAACTAGCATAGGCGTAATTTGTGGGGGTACCCGTACCCCTTCCCACTTTTTGGACTGGGGGTACCGTAGCCCCACTTTTTGAACAAGGCCAATCAATATTTTATTACTGAGCCTTCCCAGAGATCATAATCTCCGCCTTGCTTCGTGTATGTAAGAAATTGGTACTCCCCACTTTTTATGCCAAAGTTACGCCTCTGAGAACTAGGTAACGTATAAGTAATCATGACAGCTTCTTTATATACGAACTTTCATGAAAACTGCTCCTGATCACACAGCACAAGACCGCAATGTTATCACATAGGTCTGTGTAGAAATAGGCAGGGCGGGAATTGTCGGGGTTGGGGTTCAACTTCCGAGTCTTTTTTAAGGACCCCACAGTTAAGTCTTTATTGTACGGCCCAGAGGGGTCGTTTCCAACCCCCTCAGTTGTGCAAGTGTGATTTAGCATTATTTGACTGAGTCTCTGACAAAGAGAAGAAATTTCCATGGTGTATCATGTATACATCTTTGAATTTTCTCAACAAAGGAATTTATTTTGATTCGAGTTTGAGTTGCAAAACTGCTAGCGTTGAAATCAGCTGCTTTCAAATTTCGTTGACATCAGTTTGCAAAATTAATACCAATAAAATGTTCACCCCACCCCAGTCTTTTTTGTACAATTTCCACACTGGAAGTAGGCCTTCTGATAAACATATATGCACCTTTGCAGGTTATGTTACAGGTAATGTGTTATTGTCTCTCTCTATCCCTTGATTGTCGGCATCATAATGACAGTCTCAGTATAGAGGCACGAACCAGGAGATTTCGCGTTGAAAGGGAGTGAGCACTGTACTAACAATCGGCGCACGTTGTAATGAATACACCACAGTTCTCTAGCGCAAGAAATATATCCTCTTTTGTGTGGACTTTGTTTTATAGTGCCTCGGTGATATTTTTCATCATGACAGGTGATATGTTTATGGTGTTTTGAAGGTAAATAGAGAAGCAGTTACGCGTCAATGATTTATTAATCGTACGCCATTAACTGTTATTAATCACGTACTGTTAACTGACGCCACGCCGTGCGAAACACCTATACGGACGCCTCATAAAATAAACAGCCGCTGATTAGTTTAGTTCGTTTTACGGCGCAAATCTGAAAGTGTCCGGCGTGCAACGGTTTGCGATGCATGGGATAAATGCCGTAGTTTGTATACTCGCTTTGAATTTTTGGAACAAGTACCATCTGTCGGGGATGCCGTGTTTGCTTGGGTCTATATCGGCATGCCTTGCATTCGATAAGCACAGTTTCTAGGCCAAAAATTTCATCTACAGTCGACATCAAAGACTTGCGCTCGTGGCCGTCTGAGAAAAAATCAGACACGTAACTTAAACACTCGTGGAGTTGATGGCAATCGTGATGATGTTGGAACGTAAATAACACAGAACGAGGGTTTTAAGTGGTTCAGAAGACGTGCAATCTGTCTTAGAGACACTGCAAGGTAACGTTGATTGCGTAATAGGTCGTCATTGCAGGGAGATTCTGAGAAGCTGTGATAGTGTTCACTGTTATCCAATCAATTGCATGAGTTTGGAACGCTTGAACTGAGAAATGTTTTGCCCGAAAATTTTTACTTTCGATTTCTTGGATAAGTTATAAAGTGTGGCCTCGAGTCACCTTGTTTGATGCCAATGCAAAGAACGTCTGCTGCAGCAATGCCTCCTTTCCAGTGATTATCTTAATCGATTCTGTCTCTTCTTTTCCTCCTATATATCCAATACCGTCAGCCCTGCAGCCTTTCTTCCTAATGAGATACTTTTTAACTCGAAATCATTTTGATTGCTCTTATCTGCACTTTCTCCAACTGTTATTTACGACGATGACGACGACGATGATGGTGACGAGAATGATGATGAGATGACGACGATGATGATGATGACGACGATGATGATGATGACGACGATGATGACGACGATGATGATGATGATGACGATGATGATGATGATGACGACGATGATGATGAGAGTGATGGCCCTGCCAGCATATCCATGGGTATTAATTGGTACCCATGTGGGCTTTGTACGCGTCCCATATGAGAATATATGGGTTCAGGTAGGCATTCTGTGAGAGGGTTTTTTATGGCCAAAATGTTGCGACCGTAAATATGATGACTTTGACAACAACGAAGCTGATGATTTATTGTTACAGACACTGTTCATCAGCCAAAATTTCACCCGGACAAGACCAGTTTTCTTGCCGGTGAGGAACTCAAGTGCGTAGCCAAGGGCAACCCAACGCCAATCGTGACCTTTGACCCGAACCTTCCGAATGTCGTCAGTGGTCGCGGATGGGTGGCGGTCATCGTTGACCAGAGCTGGGAGAGCAAACAAATGGATGTCAAATGTTCTGCCTCGAACCGAGTGGACGGAGTGGACCACACCAAGTCGAACAACATCTCGTTCTTTATCTCAGGTGAGTCTAGCGCATTCCAGGGAGGAAATGGTGGGGCTCATATAAGGAAACAACCATTAAGTCCATTGGTAACAATATAACAATAATGTTGTTAACTATGCACTTGACCATTTCTATGGCAGACATTCAGAGAATACTTGGAAGTATTTAGGGTCGATATAATTTCAGTCTAACTCCCCACTGCCTGTACTTATCAGTGCCAGCGCCAAGGCAGAATAAAGGAGGAGGGCGAAGATAATCATATTTGTTTTGACACAGTGTTCTTAAACAGAAACTACTATATTCAGTCTCTGATATAAATGGCCCTTCAAAGCCACTACACCCTGCCCTTTTCCCCTCCCCTCCCTCCTCCATTCCTCACTTCTCCCGCCTTCTCCCTCCCTCCTCCCTTCCTCTCACGTACGTCGCACCTCCCTCCCGGTCTTCCAGTCAAAGTTACAACCATTTCCTAATCGACAATTTTATGAATCCAGATGCCCCTATCCAGTTTATAAACAGACCTCCCTGGCCTCATGGTCATTGGGAATTGACCCCAGTGTCAGCGGGGTCACAGCGAGGTCATCATGGGTGGCTTTCTTCAAAGAGCCCCTCTATTATCAACGGCCGTCAGGAATTCCAGACACAAGCCAGGTTGTCGGACATTAGCACGGAATGACACCACCTTGTTTCAAAACAGCCTCTGAGATTGTAGCTAATCTCCGGATAAGGTCGGGTAAACTAATCGGTCGTTATTACAGACCCTCGTCAAAGTCATGTCCAAGCAGAGGTTAATTGGTCCTCCGGTTGAAAGATATTTGACTGATAAACAAACAACCTACTGTGTCATGAAAATGGAAATCTTTGAAATAACTCGGCATCACACAACAGCCCCGTCAGAGATATAGGCCACCCTGAAACTTCTGCCAAGGGAAGGGTATTTTCCAAGTATGAAACGCCCGTATCTTCTACACGCTGGGTCCTGTTTAGGCGCCGTTGTGGGAAAGAAATTTCCGTATCTGCTGCGGTGCTATGATGACGTCACACGAATATTGCGGACGTTGTTGAGGAATGCGTGTAGTCAAGTCTTAGCGGTGCAGTTACGGGGGCATTCGTGATAAAAAAAAACACAAATATTGAGGGGGGAGGTGGCATTTTGTTATTCACTCTACACTTGTTGCATTGGGTGTAAAGTCCATCTCAATTATTGGGGCGTGGGGGGCACGTGCCCCCCAGAGTCTGCCCCCCAGAGTCTACGCCTATGTCAGTGATAGGCCTGCATGGGACTTCCATGATGGAAGACTTGTTGCATGTACAATGCACTGCAGAATTACATGTTTACGCCTACTTTCGATATCAGACTTACAAAACTTGCTCCAGGCGAAGAAACCGTTTCAGTAAGAGCAAATCCTCCATCTATCTCTTTCAGATCAAGCCTGTAACTTTAGCAAGAATGACCTTGACACGTCCTGAGTTGAATGTCAGCAAATGAGCAATCTGCCATCGTCCTACCATTGGCCTCTTGAGCATAGGCGTAATTTGTGGGGCGGGGGTACATGGGGTACCCTTACCTCTACTTTTTGGACTGGGAGTACCATACCCCACTCACTGTTTCAGCAATGCCAGTCAATATTTTTTTATTGTGCCTTCCCAGAGATCGCAGTCTTCGCCTTGCTTCGTGTATGTAAGAAATTGGTACCCCACTTTTTAGACCAGATTTACCCTCCCCCCTGCTCTTGAGCATCTCTAATGACGACTCTCCAAGAACCCTTTAAATGTTTATATGTTTTTATTTCTTCTATTTACTTATATATAGCAGCAGTATGTTATAATTACAAGACCGCAATCGAAGCCGCTTGGCACTTGCTATTATTATTATTATTATTATTATTATTATTATTATTATTATTATTATTATTATTATTATTATTATTATTATCATTGTTAAGGACTTGCTCAAGTTCTCAACATTACACCAACCACCTTGAACTCATTTGAACTTGTCTATATTGTCCTTTTCTTGGCGTCGGCTGTGCTGTACAGCTATAAAAATTAAAGTAATAATAATAATTTATGATAATAATAACTATTATTATTATTATTATTATTATTATTATTATTATTATTATTATTATTATTATTATTATTATCTCAGTATAAAACTGCCACGTACTCTTTTTTGCGGTGTAACTTCTATAGTGCTATTATCTATGAAAAGAAAATCGTCAACTGTAAAAGCATGATCGATGGGCTACAGAGCTGGAATCGCCAATGACGCATATGAGACCCTAGAGATAAGGTCGCAACCATTCGGGAAATGCAACACATGTTTTT
Source organism: Allolobophora icterica (assembly GCA_963556255.1). Classification (NCBI taxonomy): domain Eukaryota; kingdom Metazoa; phylum Annelida; class Clitellata; order Crassiclitellata; family Lumbricidae; genus Allolobophora; species Allolobophora icterica. Next base: position 51,351,715 of record OY744609.1, on the reverse strand, counting down.
TCTTGCACGATAAAGCGACTAATGCCGTGTTGTTTCTAATAAACGGCCAGGCTATAGTAAACATCCCGTGTGATCTAACCGTGTTATTGGTGTCAAGCGGTCGTGAGAAAAACTAAAGCGTTGATTTCCCTAACTGGGACAAGAGCAAAAAACTGTTATGCTGATAAGTTGTATAACACACAGAGGCCTCGCTAGGGACCAAGGACGAATCGGAAAACGACGTGCCCTGTGCGTATCCTGATCTATGTACCGTGAAACGTACGTTTCACTTAAGGAGGAGCGTAAACCTCTAAGATAATGGTAATTGTTAACTCCACTATGTTCTAAAGCACTACTCTAGAGCTAAGCGCAGGGACTCAACTTGTCCTATTCAGTTTTATCCTACTCTGTGCTAAAATTCGTTATTCTTCTTGCACTGCCACTTGAGATAATTATTCTATTCCATAAAATGTTCCATTTCATGTATGGAGTACATCTAATCCCTTTGACTAAAACTTGATGAATTTCTGCAAAAATACCTGTGTGTTATAATGTGGTAACTTTTAAGTAATTTAAAGTTTCATCAAAAATTCACACAGTAGTAGTAGTCACCGAATCAGTTAGCATGTGATGAGGTCATTAAAAGTACTTCATAGGATATCTTCCAGTTCACTTCGTTAAGTCTAACTGTGTTTTGTTTCAGCTCCTGCTACGAAAAAACCTGAGCACCATCAACATTCCACTGTGCCAGCACCCGTTGTGGAGGAAGAGGTAGTTGTTGAAAAGAAGGACATGGGTGAAACCCACCAGCACCATGAACCAGGTAAACCAGGCCAATAAAATACTGGTTTGAGCTCTTTTGTGAAAGCTCTAATACAGGTCTGTGGTTTGAGGTCAGGCTGAGGTATTGAGGTAATATTTTGTTTAGGATCAAGGCAGGTACTTTATTTAGAATGAGGTAATGTCTTGTTAAGAATGACTTCAGGTATTTTATTTATTTAATTTAAATTGTCTTGTTTAGAAGGAGGTCTTGTATGCTTTTATTTAGAATTACAGGTACTCTTATTTAGAATGAGGTCTCCTCTCTGGTACTTTTATTTAGAATGAGGTCTTGGGTACTTTTATTTAGAATTAGGTCTCGGGTACTTTATTTAGAATGAGGTCTCGTCTCAGGTACTTTTATTTAGAATGAGGTCTCGGATACTTTTATTTGACATTATACTGGATTATTATAATCAGGTCAGGTAGTTTCCACGGTTCTTTCCCAGCTCCGTTATTAAGATTTCCATGCCTCTTTTGACAAAACTGTCTCTGCACATCTGTCGAAACCATTTCTGAGGCACTGATTTTCTAATTGTGTTTTGATCAGGCGAATCCTGCCATCATACCCCAAATAGGCCATCAAGCCAGAAATAACGCTTCCATAATTAACGCTGCCTAATCATTTCCACATGGACGGGTCGCTCGACTGAGACCACACCTTCCCAATGTTTACGTGTTTGTTTGTTTTCTGTCTCTTCCCTTCACCAATCTGGTTTGTGTGGAGAGCCTGGAGGATGATTTCCGGCTGGTAAACAAGGGTAGTCAGGTGAAGGGTTGAACTCATTCCACGGACGGACGTGTGCTATGTTGGAAGCAAGACAGCTGCTCTGTGGAAATGAAGCCATCCAGCGGCGCTCAACTCACCTTGTCAGACTGTCTGACCTCCGTTAAAAACAGTTTAACAGGAAACAGTTGCGTGGCAGTTTTTCTGAGAGCGGGATGGGAATTATGACTGGGGGAGGGAAGGCAGATGGGGTTAAATTATGATCGGTTGAGGGAATGACAGTTGGGGTGAAATTATGATTTGGTGAGGGAATGGCAGTTGGGGTGAAATTATGATGGGGTGAGGAAATGCCAGATGGGGTGAAATTATGATGGGCTGAGGGAATGGCAGTTGGGGTGAAATTATGATGGAATGGCAGTTGGGGTGAAATTATGATGGAGTGAAGGCATGACAGTTTGGCTGAAATTATGAGGGGTGAGGGAATGGTAGTTGGGGTGAAATTATGTGGGGTAAGGAAATGGCAGATGGGGTGTAATTATGATGGGCTGAGGGAATGGCAGTTGGGGTGAAATTATGATGGAATGGCAGTTGAGGTGAAATTATGATGGGGTGAAAGCATGACAGTTTGTGTGAAATTATGAGGGGTGAGGGAATGGTAGTTGGGGTGAAATTATGAGGGGTGAGGGAATGGCAGAGGTGATATTATGGTGGGTGGGGAAATAACAGTTGGGGTGAAATTATGATGAGGTGAGGGAATGATAGTTGGGTTGAAATTATGATGGGGTGAGGGAATGGCAGTGAAAGGACTTTAAAAAAATTCTAATGTGGCTCGGATGCACTAAATCCTGTGTCTGGTGATGCAATTACTGTGACCTATATTCAGCCAGTATTTTCCATCTCACGGGGTGGGGGGGGTGTGGGGGAGGGTTAGGAGAGAGAATTGACGTTGTGCTTTGCGACTGAACTGATCCAATGGATTTTGACACTCATATAGATGAAGTTATCGATTTCAGCTAGAAGCGACCTCCTGTTGATTGGCTATTAATTATAGAGAACTTTCTGATTAAATTAAGCAGTTATTAACTGATCTGATTACACTGAAAGACTATACATAATGATCCTGCTGTGACAGCAAACTGTGATGCGGCATGATAATAATAACAATAATAGTAATTGTAATAATAATAATAATAATAATAATAATAATAATAATAATAATAATAATAATAATAAATAATAATAAATTATAATAATAGTAATTGTAATGATAATAATAATAATAAAAAATAATAATAATAATAGTAATTGTAATAGTATCAGTAACGATAATAATTATGATATTAATATTGATGTTATTACATTAACATTAATATTGTATACCTTCATAATAATGATAAGAATTTATATAGTGTTGTAACACAGCTGAGGCTGAATGGTTATCATCATCATCATCATCATCATCATCATCATCATCATCATCATCATCATCATCATCATCATCATCATCATCATCATCATCATCATCATCATCATCAGCTGATACATGTTGTGTATCAACTGATGTTGACGATGGTAAGTATGTTGTACATTGATTAAGATAAGATAAGATAAGAATATTCTTTATTCAACCAATTGCTATCCGCATTTTGGTGTACAACCATATACATCTTTCCGCTATCCACGACAGTCCTAAGCTAGTTCCCGTATTTATATATGCACACACTTATAAGCTTCTGCATTATATATGTTCTAAACATATATAATGCATATATAATCCTGATCCCATATAACATCCCATATAACATCCTAGTAATGTATGTTTTCCTCATCAGGCTCAAGCTTTAAAATAATTATTCGTCTCACTGCAGGAGGATGAGGTATAGGACGCGGGTTCAATACCCGCAAGCCCCATATAGATCCACTAAGCCTTTTCATCCCTAGGGGGCAGCTCTTATATACTCCCTAGCGAACAGTATGAAAATGATTAGGCGCATAACAGGCTGTCTAGACTCGTGTTGTATTAGATCTAGACTTTGTACCGTCATAGGCTTTCAGTGTTACTCGCTGCGGTCTGTCAGCCAGCTGTCTATATAAACTTGTTGTTGTTGTTGTTGTTGTTGTTGTTGTTGTTGTTGTTGTTGTTGTTGTTGTTGTTGTTGTTGTTGTTGTTGTTGTTGTTGTTGTTGTTGTTGTTGTTGTTGTTGTTGTTGTTGTTGTTGTTGTTGTTGTTGTTGTTGTTGTTGTTGTTGTTGTTGTTGTTGTTGTTGTTGTTGTTGTTGTTGTTGTTGTTGTTGTTGTTGTTGTTGTTGTTGTTGTTGTTGTTGCTGCTGCTGCTGCTGCTGCTGCTGCTGCTGCTGTTGCTGTTGCTGTTGCTGTTGCTGTTGCTGTTGCTGTTGCTGTTGCTGTTGCTGTTGTTGTTGTTGTTGTTGTTGTTGTTGTTGTTGTTGTTGTTGTTGTTGTTGTTGTTGTTGTTGTTGTTGTTGTTGTTGTTACTCTCATGGGAAGGTGGCGACTGACTGCAGTGTTTCCTTCCAGACAATTTGCGTCTAGGTCTGTTCCGGTCGGCTGCTAAGATTGGTCCTGAGGAACTGTTTTGATTTTCCTCTGCTCTTTTGTAAGAGGATGTAATAAATGTGTTTTCTTATTGTATGTATTGTATATAACATCTGGGTTCAGTTATAGTCAGCGCAGCCAAAGGGGATCTTCGGGTTGATTGACAGAAAACAGGTGCCTTTAAGCGTTGGCATCAGATTGATTGAAAACAGGGATGAACGATTGCAGAAAGAGTTAAATGTCAGCAGTAACTGGATATTTGAAGGACAATCCATTTCTCTCTTGGTTTTTAAATCGATTTTTAAATGATGATATCTGATCTTTTCTTTCAGAACTAGGTTTGATTGACTGTTTTTGATGTGACTGTTTGGTTAACTATAGATCTCTCTATCCGTTTAGGGCCTAACTGTATTTTTGAATAACGCCTCTGGCTGGGACTCTGATTGACAGGCTTTTCCGTGGCACCTGTTTGATTGACAGTTCTGTTTACTAATTTGATTGTTGTAAAGGATAATAAATATAATTGGTTACCAGTGTTCGATCACTAGCAGCTTTAATAATTAATTAATCAATCAGTCAATCATTTAGTCATTGCAATCTTACAGAATGGTTGAATTGACTGAATGATTGACTGACTCAATGACTGACATGACTGAATGGTTGACTGAGTCAGTCATTCAGTCATGTCGATCATTTAATCATGTCAGTCATCCAGTTAGCTAACGCTGTGACTAGTTTATCATGTCTTTTTCAGCCAACCAGCATTCAGACCCTGTTCCGAAAGAGACTTCAAAAGCAGTAGAAAAGCCAAAGTCTCCATCAAAACCTCAGCCAAAGCCAGGTACAATCAGTCTGAGTCAGAGTCTAACTGTAATTAGGTTCCAGTATTATGTACGTAGGCCTATGTATATATATATGTGCATCTGAGATTTTATATAGCGCATTTTTAACGCCTCAAAAGCGCTATGAACATGACTGTTCTAACGCCTCAAAAGCGCTATGAACATGACTGTTCTAAGGACCTGAACAGGTGCCTCTTATAGCATAGCTAGAACAAATAACTTGAGTAGAGTTTAAAAGGACAGCTTGAATGTCAGTGTATGTATGATGGTGCAGAGCGGCGCAAACAAAGCCCGGCTAAGTAGGATGTAGCAGCCATGTGTTATGTACACGCCAGTGATGACATACGTCAAATCCTGGTCATGCGATTGCCAGCTGTATTGTGTCTCAATCGGCAGCTGATTACCAGCTGGTTGTGCCAGCTCAGCTGCCAACAATTGTGGCAAGGCTTTGATGTGTCGATTGATGCGTTGCCTTTGTATCAAGTTTACACCCGTTCCTCTAACTTGCATTTGAAACCATGGCAAAGACTTTTTCATTTAATGTTACGTACCTCGGTACCTGTATTATTATGAAGTGGACAGGAATAATATGGAAATTTAGGCAATTTTATTAAATGTAAAGTATATAAAGGATATTTGATAAGCAGCTATCTGCGTCTTCTTCTCGCTCGTTGCGCTCTTCGAATCGGATTGATCTTTTTGTTCCCAGGACTGAAACTGCCTTGGCCCAACACTGGGCGTTTGCAGTAGTGGGTTCCACGATCTGGAACGCCCTTCCCCTCTGCTCAGGGCCAAACTAATGACTGGCTTTTCCTCATCGGTCTCGCGTTCCCTAAGGGCATTCTGTTTCCCTGGAGGCTTCTGTGCTGAGAACGCCTCTGATTAGTTATTCTGCTAGAGGCGCTGTATACATTTCTAGATACAATACAATAATTGTATTCATGGGCGCTTGTCAGTTGCAGATAAAGGCTATTTACACGTACTTACATAATGCATTTTATTGGAATAGAATGCAAGGGAATGCATTATTGGATTTAATGGAGTGAACTGTAAAGAAATGAGATAGTGGAATGCAATGGAATGGGAGGAAATGCAGTGGGATTTAATGGAATGGAAGTAGTTACTGACTGAGTAAACTGTTAATAGTGTCTGTATTTGTGCTGTTTACAGATGTAAAGGCAGTCAAGTCAAATAACTCCGCTGGTAAATCTCTTATTCTCTTTACACATGCATCATAGTGCATCATCAAAATTACCATTTTGTATATATACGTGTTAAAAGCTAAGTCAAGTTGTGAAGAGTAACTAATCAGTCACCTGTTAATTACCCAATCATCTATTAGTTACCTGTCTGATAGAACAATAATCCTCAGAAGCACGGTTCTGAGGATATTTTGGCTGAGGCACATAAATGACAACAAATATTCAAACAAATGCACAAGTTTTCCTTTAGAACTTCTGACACAGTGGTGAAAGGGCAAGTGCCATAATGCATGTTCAGATAATTAGTCAGGTTATTTAAAAATGTTATCAGTAGAACTCATAAACTCTATGCCTAAAATACTTGAAAATATCAACGGCACGCTCTTCCTCAGACTTTCAAACTGTACTTGAACTGATAAGTAAAGTTTTAACTATTTGAATGAAGTCGTGCTTAGTTGACGTTACCTATAAATAATCTCTCAAAACTTCATACTACACAGTGCACACTATTGACAAGTCAACTGCACACTTGACATTGTCAACTGCACACTCGACAATGTCAGCTGCACACGTTTCAGAAAGCACACTGTTTTAGATCCTGCATAAACCCTCTTGTTTTTGTGTTTTAGGAAACCTAATGATGTTTACGAGGACAGTTCTATTAGTCAGTCTGTTAGCTGCGTTTTGGATATAAGGAGATTAGGTAAATTTTAGGCTCTTTTTCTGTTTAATTTTCAGTTACCATAAGGTAAGATCATGTAACGTAAAGATCAGATTAAGCAGGTGACGTCAGGCTAGAAAAAGATAACGTCATGTAATATACGACAACAGCAAGGCTAGTACTCTGTTATATAGTTCCTGGTTTCTCAGAGCTCTTGCAAAAGAAGACAACAAAACAGAAGATGGGGAGAGGAAGAGAAAAGAGAGTGAAAATGAGACAGAGGAAATAACCAGGAGCAGGTGAACAGAGGCAGCAGCAAGATCAAGTAGGATGAAGAGACACAGCAGCGAATGATGCGCAAAGACAGAAACTGCTATAATGCCTCATTTGATTGCTCCTTTTAATGTCATTGTGCTTTTGACTTTTCACACCCAGTATTGTTTATAAGTTGTGGGCATTCGTCTTGCACTAAAAAAGATTTATTGCTTACTTAGAAAAACAGACAATAACAGAGTGAGCAACAGTAGCAATCTAAACAGAAAAGCAGACAGTCTATGTCCTAATGAAGGTATTTGTATTAACACTTTAATGACAAGCGTGCACTAAAATGTATGAAAAATTAATCCCTCTCGTTGTTAAAGGGTTAAATATGTAACGTTTGCTTCTTGTATGATGCAGAGTGTCAACAAAGCTTCCATTTGTGAAAGAAATATTAGCAGCTGGGGTGATTCTGAACATTTTTGCAACACCTCGCTGCCATCGCCAAGAGGACTGCTTCGAAAAGTTCAAAGGTCCTTCTGTGGTGGACGTTTTAATTTAGTCACTGTCACTTTGTGTTTAATTTCTATGTTTTTGCAATCACGATTTTGGTTATTTTAAATATCTCGTATCCATTTTGTTCATCTTCTAACTCTGACCGTTCTGTGTCAGAAGTGACTGTGGAGCACACTACTCCAGTCTACCCCATTAAGGCAGAGGTGCAACTTCAGGCTGTTTGCCTGCTGAAGCAACGAGCTTAATTTACCCTTATGGACAGTTTAACTGTGTGGTCCTTGTAACTTTAAGGCCAATTTATGGATAGTTTGCCTCTGAGTATTTTGATCTTTATTTTGCATTTAGAGTACTCGTTTTGGAAGGTACCGTGGTTCTGATGAATACTTATTTCACAAGTACTTATTCTGGGGTGTATACTTTTTTACTTCCGTCTGATAGGTGCTTAATTCATTTAGGCATTTAGCCTAGTCCTATTGCCATTGTATGGATATTTTATCCCAAGTTTTTTTTTGCTAAATAGATACTTAGTTCAGTGGGTGTACATTTATGCCGCAAGTACTTAGTTTCATGTGTATTTAATATGTTTTATAGTTACTCTTTTTATCCTACATTTCAGTTGGCCTATGGGTATCTAGTTTCATGGGTTACTTCACTCAGTTGTGTGCTTTCAGAGTAATGTTGCTGGTGTCTACTAATTCCAGACATTGTAGTGTTGCTCTTGTGATATATACGTTTACCACCAGTGTGGGCTAACGTGGTAACAAAAGAAAGACTTCCGACCCGTAGGTCACAGATAGTGGCTTCCAACCAGACAGTAGGCCTGTGTGTAAGCAATCTGGCTACAACTGATTTCCGACTGTCTTTGCCGTAGAACGTCCTTTGTTTCACACGAGTACTTTATTAGCGATGAGTAATTCAGTATTTATTCGAGTTGGTCTACTTTGTTGAATTCTTAGCTACACTGGGCTTGTGGAGCAGAGAAATTTATCTCTATAACTTTTTATATTAATTCACCTCTCTCGGTGAAAATAATAACAGGAAAAAAAGTAACAAATAAAATTAAAAGGTAGCTGCTGAAGGGTTAAAGCAGAATAGTAAGGAAAACTGAGATTAATAGGAGCAATGTTTGGGGCCTTTTGGCTCGAGAAACGGTGAAGATTTGTACGAGAAGAAATAAATGTGAATAATAAGGGTTGTTTTGTTAATCGCTGGTTTTCAATTTATATCTTGGGCGGTTTCTCGGTTTATAGAGATTTCAGTGGAACTTAAAATCATGTTCTTTTGAACACGAACTGGTGAACGCAAGGCTTAAACGGAGTACGGACCTCGTTCCATGAACTTCAACTGGTATTTTGCCAAAATCCGGTAGTCTAGCGTCACCTAGCGAAAGAGATTGCTGAACGTGGCACCTATCGAAAGCCTGAAAATTGCGAAGTCCTAAACTAAGAAGATTGAGTTTAACATTTGAAGTGTTGCAGATTCCTTGTGACTTTAAAGCCGGCCCGCCAACACTTTTTTATCCGGGCCCCTCAATTCTTTAGAAAATTAAAAAAATTCAGATCCAAGAAGATTTCTTCGTTGTAGTCACGTGGCGCTGCTCTCTTACTTAATATTCCAATCTCGTCCTTTATAATAACTCTATTAACTCTGCCGATCTGCCCCACTTCCCCGCAGAGGTTTTTGCGTCATGATCTGTACCCAGAAGCGAACTTCTTACAAGTAAAGGTAATGTTGCGGTCCCTTAAGCTAGCCCTGAGGCAGCCATGGGTATGAAGTGTTAGCGACTTCATTTTCTTAGCCTCGGCATATGAGGGCGGGTGGCCAGTCCTCTCCCTCGCCGTGTCATCTTCCCACTGACAGTGTACGGTCCGTGTACTCATCATAGCTGAGTTGGCTAGGGGGTGCAAGTGGAACAGAAATCTCGATCCAAATTTCTGCCCTGGCGGGGATTTGAACCCCCGACCTCTCGATTGACAGTACAGCGCGCTAACCACCAGACTGCCGAGCACCCCCAAGGTGACTTAAGAAGAGGGTAAATCAACGCTGATTTAGGGAAGGCATACAATGGATTGAGTATGTGAGCTGCATTGTTGCTCATGCGAAGACGCATTGAGGTTAAGATCCTTGGCTAATGCGTAGCTACTTGGCAGGTGCATGGGCGGCGATCCCGGAGGGGGTCGAGGGGGACAAGACCCCACCTTTAACAGTGGGGGAGCCCGGGGACACAGTGTACAGTTGTTCAACCCCCATATTTTGAGGAAACACCAAAAAAGGTAAAAAAAATTGTTCGCGTGTGAGAGCGAAAAAACGTTCGCCTCTTGTTTGACCAGATCAGTTCAAAAGTGTCCCTTGTCCCCCCAATACCACCTTTCAAACAAAATTGCCGCCAGTGGGCCGGTGTACTCCTTCTATCTTAGCTTTGGTGTGCCATCGGTTGATGCCTATCTATTCATCATTATCAGATCACAGATATCCTCAATCTCCAACTCATGGTATTATAATCTGGTTATTCCCCGTTGCGTACTGCAATGCATAGGCTATTTTAAGGAATTTAGACTTCTAGGACAAAATCAGCCAGTCTAATCACCTTTTTTGGAACTCGTCTCTGATGACCTTTTTTGGGAATTCATCTCCAGAAAAAGTTGATGACCTTTTTTAGGAATTCAATTCCTCTAAAAAAAAACTTGATGATTTTTTTTAGGAGTTCATGTCCCTTTTTTGGGATTTTCCTGACAATGCGTTTCACTGATACTACTGGGGCAAATCTTAAAACTCTTGCAACATTTTGTCCCACTAGTTATACTTTAAACATACATTGCCTGGGACAAGTCAGCCTAACTACTGGGACAAATCCTCCTAAGACCCGGGCCATTTGTCCCACTAGTTATACAGTTAAAATATGCCCTGGCGTACTGCCACCACGCAAAACACGGAAGCATCGCAGTGGTAGCACTGGTAGGCGCTTCATTCCAGAACAGGCTTGATGCAATCGACGACATGAGCTTCAGCTTTCCATGCCTTTGTTTCGCAAGCGGTTGAAGACCAATCTATTCGACTGACAGTGGTCTTGTATTGTCGGGTCGGGACCAAATCTGACGAGTGTTCTTGAAAAGGCGCTACATAAATAAGCATTTACATCTATAATAATACAATTACAACGGAAACTATGGAGCGCTAATTCCATGAGCGGTTTAATTATTACACTCGCCGCGTGTTTCGTAGTCGAATGGAGCACGCTCGTAGTACACTCGGTTCGGACATCGAATACACCCAGCGAAAGGCTGGTTGCTCGCGTCTCGCCTGATCTGTCAAAATAAAATCTGTCGTAATTGGATGTTGTTGCCATGGGAGTGGTGGCGTGTAAATTATGTAACGCTATTCGCCCGTTAAGTATTTGGTTATTGCAGATCTAAAGTGTCGCGCACTGGGAAGCTGGCCTTTGTGTGTGTGTGTGTGTGTGTGTGTGTGTGTGTGTGTGTGTGTGTGTGTGTGTGTGTGTGTGTGTGTAGGTGTGTGTGTCGGTGTGTGTGTGTGTGTGTAGGTGTGTGTGTGTAGGTGTGTGTGTAGGTGTGTGTGTAGGTGTGTGTGTGTGGGTGTGTGTGTGTGTGTGTGTGTGTGTGTGTGTGTATGTGTGTGTGTGTGTGTGTGTGTGTGTGTGTGTGTGTGTGTGTGTGTGTGTGTGTGTGTGTGTGTGTGTGTGTGTGTGTGTGTGTGTGTGTGTGTGTGTGTGTGTGTGTGTGTGTGTGTGTGTGTGTGTGTGTGTGTGTGTGTGTGTCGACTGAGATAAATGGTAGTCCAAGCAGTTAGGCTTACATCCTCCCTCCTTTACTCATTCACTCGCTCATTCTTACTGGCTCACTCACTCACTCGCTCAATCCCTCGCTCACTCACAGTTACTCATTCGCTCGCTCAATCTGCCAGTCTCCTGAGTCTTGTGCAGGCAGAAGCTGCTGTGTGTAGATGTCCATGTCCATATCATAGACAGTCACACGCGTCACAGTCAACACTTAACCAGTTGGCCAATGCGACCATAAATCCTCCTCGTGTATCTGGCTTTGCGAAAGCCACTGTCCACTCGCAGGACCCAAGTCTTATTTCCGCCACTCAACAACTCGTGTCAACTACACGCCAAACTGCAGCTTTACAACTCCTCTCATCACCCCTCCTTACTGGGTAACCATCGATACTACAACAATTAGTTATCCCCAGTTTTTTTATCCCCAGTTTTTTGCCTTGGACGCTTTTGTTTGTGTAGACATTTGTCTGTCTTCTGTCCGTATGTCTGTTTATCTATCTATCTATCTATCTATCTATCTATCTATCTATCTATCTATCTATCTATCTATCTATCTAATCTATCTATCTATCTATCTATCTATCTATCTATCTATCTATCTATCTATCTATCTATCTATCTATCTATCTATCTATCTATCTATCTATCTATCTATCTATCTATCTATCTATCTATCTATCTATCTATCTATCTATCTATCAAGTAATTATCTATCCATCCAGCTATCTATCTAACTAATAATTGTCCAAATAGTGATTGAGTTCCTGAATTTGATATAGCACTCCTGCAAATGTTCAAGGCCGAAGTCGATCGAGATAAAAAAAAACTCCCGGTCCCAATAACAGCACAGAATGATTTTTCGAGGAGGGGCAAAATTTTCTAGGGGGAATTTTTGTAGAGGGGGAGTAAAATGACGTTTTTGCACATGCTATTCATGAACACGGAACATGTGACAACTTTAAAAATAAATAATGGTCAATGACTTTACCTAAATAATTAAGTGTTTTTCCGCATTGAAAATAGTGTTGGGACTGTTGTAATGATCATAATAAAGTTTTTTTTTAAATATATGCAAAATCCGGGGGCAAATGTCCCCTTGCTCCCCCTCCGGACGCCCATGCTTATAACCAGGGCCTAGGACAGGGGGGCCACCGGGGCCATTTGGCCCCAGGCCTCATTTGATAAAGGGCCTCGGAATTACGGAATTAAGGAGTTATTCATTGAAATGTAGCGCTATACAAATTCTAATTATTTCGTGACGAAATCGTTGACGTTAAATAATTTCAAACTGTAAATTTTTTTCGTAAATCTGTTATTAGTTGTAAAATTGAAAAGTTGTCAACACTCAACAGTCTAACTCTATCGTAACTCGTAACTCGTTACTCGTAACTTACGAGTCGCAAGTCGTGAGTCAAACACTAAATAATGTTTTAATATTAATATATTGTTCTTATAATCCGATTCGCTATGGATAGTGTAGCCTACACTATACCATATATATTCTTACTTTCTTAGTCTCTTAGAGCAGTGGTGTAGCCAGGATTTTGAGTTTGGGGGGCAGTGTAGAAAATGAATAGGGTGGTGGACGAATTCGAGCGGAACGAGGCCGACGAGTGCACGATTAGGGGGTTTGTTTTTAACTTATTAAATTGATATTTAATCTACATTAAAATATTTTTAACAATATCAGTCAATTTGACAAAATTGACCACAAGAAATAGTGACTCAAAATCTGGTCGATCTCTTTCCAAATGTGTTTATTTCCTTGAGAATTTTCATGACGCTACCTGTATCTGGTGCAGATGCCGAGAGATCATTCAGTAACCAGAAAAGAACTAAGAACTACCTCCGTTCCACGATGGGTCAGCAGCGTCTGAATGAATTGGTTATGTTAAGCATTAATTCTGATATCGCAAGAACTTTAAATTATCAAAGCATTATGAAAAATTTGTAGCTTTGAAGATGCGAAGGATGATTTGAACCTTTCTGTTGAGTTTTTAAAAGATATTTTATAAACTAAATCCTGTTTATTAAATTTAAAAATAAAAAAATTATATCACAAAATTTATTATTTTTAATTGAAAAAACCTTGAAAATTAGTTGTGGCCCTGGGCCTCCAAATCCTGTCCTAGGCCCTGCATACATACATACATACATACATACATACATACATGCATACATACATGTTGTTCGGAATGGGATGCATAAGTGGAACCAAAATATGATATAACCTCTATAGCGCCTCAGTAATAATCTAATCCATTGTTTTCTGTAGCGTCCTTATCATGATGCTCAAGACATCAAGCGATTCTGGAATTGCGAATCACAGTTAGGGGCCGTCCATATATTACGTACGCAAAAATTCGGGGAAAATTGGACCCCCTGTCCGCAAGCGTACTTCCCCCCCCCCCCCGCGTACGTACGCTTGACGCACCCCCCCCCCCCGAAGACCAGCTGCAGAAAGTGTCTCTCTGCACTTTAGGCCGGATTGAAGGATGAGTGAGGGCCAATATAGACAAATTATAGGTGTCTCGTTCACAGCACAGAATAACTGCACATGGCTTTTATATAATGTAATAAAATGCCATTGGACGACTATAGGACAATACAGAGTTATAATGTGGATATAGAGTTATAGAAATTTATTTTGCGTACGTACACATTTTCTCCTCCCCCCTCCGCCCCCCCGTCCGCACCTGTACGCAAAATCGCCAAAATCCGACCCCCCCCCTAAGTGCGTACGTAATATGTGGATGGCCCGTGTATAATACTGATATCGTCTGCTATTTATTCGTTCAGAGAGGAAAGAAACAAGGAGTTGATTGGAATTCAGGAAGGGTCAGAAAGTGAACAGAGGGAGAACAGTATAGAGCTACCTTAACAAAGGTTGAGCGCCGATTTTTCCAGAGTCCATGGTAGCAAGTAAGGCTCTCAAACTAATTTAGTGTTTGAAAATGTAGGCCTAAGGGGAAGCGAGAAAGTTCCTGATGTAATTTGTGAAGAAAAGCAACTCCTCCACCAATATTTAGTTGAGGAACCAGGTTAGAACTTTGCTGAGAAGAAGGAGGAGCCCGCTATAGGCTACGCAACGGACCTGAAGAAAATAAAGACGGCGTAGGTAGGCCTAAATGATTGGGCGAAAATAAAGGAGACAGGAGACTAGCCAAATCAGTTGAAAAGTACAAGTTTTCATAGACCAATGGGAAGAATACAGCACTCATTGAAACAAACTAGACTACAACGATTTAAATCTATCAGTTAAGCTACTTCAAAACCGTGTTTAACAGCAAATTTGATAGGCAGAATTAGCCAGAATTTAAAATCACAACAACGTGTCGTCCAACTTCCGGTCACGTAAAATCTACTTATTAGGCGCTACACGTCGAAATATGACATGAAGCGCTTCCGACCAAACATAATAAAACCGCGATCGAACAGAATGGTCTGCAAGCGCTATATAATTGGAAAAGAGGCAAAGAGAGGGTTGACGAACATGCACAAGAACGTAGCCATATTTTTTTCTCTGATTCAAGTATTGGCGTTCTTTTATTATTATTAGACTACAGCGAATGCCTATAGTGAGGGTCTGCGGTGGCTCTTTCTAGTGAACGCGGCTACAACTCATCCTATCATAATTTCGCCATTAGCATTTCGTAATCCCGATTCATCTCATCTCGTCATTTTGCTGCATTAAAAATACAATGCACCAATTAAAACTATATCAATATAATTATGTGAGTTCAACCACAGCATAAATAGTTACACAGTATACGTCGACTCCCATCGCTGCCTGTTGACTAGTTTTTGGGGTGACGCCATCTTGAAACATAGCTTTGAATTATAGATTTAAACTGAAATTAACGTTAAAAATCAGATTGCTAATTCTAATGAAGTCCTCAATGTTGTAACGTTTAAAAATATTTTATTTGATGGATTCCGGTGTATCGGCGTGTAGTCCTCAATGTTGTTGTAACGTTTAAAAAATATTTGATGTGATTGTTTCCGGTGTATCGGCTTGTAAACGTTCTCTTTCAAGATGGCGTTTGGTTGCACATTCTGACTGCTGCAGAGGCCGGGAGTCGACGTACTGTGTAATTATTTATACTGTGGTTCAACTTCTTCTGAAGCCAAAACTGGAACCGGTTTTATATTGAAATGGGAGCTGTAATACGTTTCCAAGTAAAATCACCAGTAAGTGGAAATGCAATTGCATAAAAACCGGTCACTTCCGTATCATCTTTTACTGTTCTTATAATCGAGATTTTACTGAGGATTATGTAGGGAATACCAATTTTGGGGTCTCGAGATCGTGGTCTTGGCCTCGAGACCAGAAAAGTAAGGCCTGGTCTTGAATCCTGTGTTTTTTGTTTCATGGTCCTGTTGTTTTCTCCTCTTTTTTCCCTCTTTTTTCATCTCATAACAGATTTATGTATACTGATTTAATCTTGTTTAGTATACTGTTGTCACCAATTGATGACTATATGATTGTATGTATTATGATTAATGTAAGTAGGGTGACCCTGATAGCGGAACCTCATGTTCCTTATGGGTTTACCTATTGGCGCCATTGTATGTGACTGTTTGGAAATACATTTTCTTACATGGTGATCAATAAAACAATCTGAATCTGAATCTGTCTTAGTCTTTGAATTTTGGTCTCGCTTACAACACTGGGGTATACGCAGAAGCCTCCCGAGGCAGCACATGTCGAAGATGTCGAGCTACTTATTTCTAGTAGCACCTGTCATGTCTGAGGTGCTTCATTTCGATTTGCAGCTTAGCTCTCCCTATATTCGTACATCCGCGAAGCTTTAACCAGGTCTCGAACTCTCGACTGTTGAGACTTTACAACCAATTCACCAGTGTGCTACGGCGGACTTCTTGTTTCGTTAGCATACTGCAGAAGGATTGTTCTCAGCACAAAGTTGGAACAACGGAATCATGGTCCTTCACGGAATCATGTTTTGAAATAAATAAATGAGTGAAATGTTTTGAAATGTGTGACAACCACCTACTGATGGAACTTCTGATAACTAGCAAGGTAACATATAACTTGATCGATGTTACCGCTAAAAGTATTGATTGTGCTGCCATTTACTTGTATTACGATAAATGTTAACTAGGTGGCCCTGCTAAGCGGGATCAAGATCCCTTTTGGGTCTCCTCTTGTTGCCAAAGTTCAAACTTTTATGTTGTATTTTCCTTGTACTTCAAATGGCTTCAATAAAAGGATTGATTGATTGATTGACTGACTGACTGACTGACTGACTGACTGACTGACTGACTGACTGACTGACTGACTGACTGACTGACTGACTGACTGACTGACTGACTGACTGACTGACTGACTGACTGACTGACTGACTGACTGACTGACTGACTGACTGACTGACTGACTGACTGACTGACTGACTGACTGACTGACTGACTGACTGACTGACTGACTGACTGACTGACTGACTGACTGACTGACTGACTGACTGACTGACTGACTGACTGACTGACTGACTGACTGATTGATTGATTGATTGATTGATTGATTGATTGATTGATTGTAGAACTATCATATATGGTAATACAGGAAGCCAGGTCGACAGGCTACGAGATTCTGTAAGGATGCCCGAAACTTAGGCTATTGGTCTAAAACAACGCCCAGTGTTCCTGTGAACCATTTGATCCAGTGGAGTTCTACAGGGAATTTGTAATTGGACGGGGAAGTAGTGAACTGAAAAACTTCATTATTTGTTGAATTGAATTACTTAAACAAATCAGTAAACTATCAATAAAAGACTAACACGAATCAAAACAACTTTAGCATCAAACTGTTATTCAAATTCGGCATAACTTTGTGAAATTCCATCTCTAAGCCTTCTGGCTAGTCCGCCGCTGATATAGATAGCATAGCATGGAACCACAAGACATCATCCCGCATAAAGTATTGGGAAAGGAGTGTGAACTACGTGGTACAATGGTACAAAAGAAATCACGGGAACAAAAGCTATACAAAGTATTTCGAAAGGAGAGGGTATACCAATTGGAACTGTGCAACAAAAAGAAATCACTGGAACAAACGCTACGCAAACTATTATGGAAGGAAAGGTACGTGGAACTGTGGTACAAAAGGAAATAACCGGAACAAATTTGCTGCACAAAGTACTGTGGAAGGAAAGGGTACTAAGTGGAACTGTGGTACAAGAAGAAATCACTGGAACAAACACAATAAAAAGTATTGTCGAATTAAGCGGAACTCGCGTAAAAATGAATTCTCAGATTGCAACTCATGGTCCATTAGTCGGTTATGGCGGTTCTGCGGGTGGATCCGGAAGTGGAGGAATTTGTCCGCACGCTATGCCGCAAAATGAGGGAAATCCACGTCCGACGGTTTCCGGTCAAGATGTGTTGACCGGAAATGGGGTCGGCGCGTCTCCAGCGACGTCGCTGATGACACCGGGAGCAGATCAACTGGAAGAAGGTGCGCCGGAAGTGTTTGTTGACGACGCAGTACAGCAGGAAGTTGAAGGAAAAATTTATGGCTTGCAAGAAGTTGAAGCACGCTAGGAGCAGGTTATAGGCATGCACAAATGTCACGTTTTCGATGACTTCCGCTTTGAAGAAAACCAGCACTTCCGTCGGAACGACGAGCGGCATGTACACAGCGACGATAATGATCAGCGTAAGCGATATCCGGTTCGCCGAAGACCCGGGGCATCTACGCCCAGCGTAGCTCATCGCGCGTATGCGCCCCGATCGGCGCAGCGCCGCGATCAGTTTGACGTTACAGAAGGCGAGTACGAAGAACGGAAGTACGACGCCGACGACGAAGTAGACGCAACTGTAGACGGCATCCAACCGCGGCGACTTCCGCATGGGACCGGAAGTGACGTAGTAGTAGTAGAAGTCGACGTCGCGACCGGTGTCGTCTGTTGCGCACGGGATCCCGTCGACGCCCTCCCGGAAGTAGCGCGGCAGGTTGAGGACGACGCATGCGCACGGGACGACGGCCAGCGTGACCAATAGGAATCGTCTGCCGATGACGAGGCGCGCGCGGATTGGATGGCAGATGGCGATGTAGCGACTCGTTGCCATGGCAACGATGAGCCACGTGCTCGACAGGATGAACGTGTTGACCAGTCCGTCTGCGTGTACGGCGTACCACATCCGGAAGTCGTATCCGGCGAAGGCGAACGGGCGGTGTCCGACGAACGACTTGGGTAGAACGGACATGCAGAAGAGGGCGTCGGACAGGGCGAGGGCCATCAGTCCGTAGTGGGCCGACCGCTCGAGACGTTCCATCGTTGCCCCCAGTATCCGCCGGCTGAGTACGACCAGGTTGAAGACGTTGCCCACCAGTCCGCATGCGCAGACGATTTCGACTCCTCGGTAGAGGGCTTCCTCGATGGAGTTGTGGTCCCGCGTGACCGGATACGAGGCGCCGGCGCTCATAGTCGTGTTTTCAGCATCCGGCGGAAGTGGTGTATCGAAGTTTGGTCCAGTTGTCGGGTCGGATCCTTGAAGAGGGTGGACGAAAGAGGTTCTGGAGTAGTCGCGGATTGGATGACAAGCGGCCATTGCCACTACAAGTGGGACCGGGACGACGAGGATGAGCAGGAGGAGAAGGATCAGCAATGAGTAGAAGAACAACAGTGCAGTGATACAATAAAAACAAATATTATAATACAATGCAATCTATTATTATGCAATAAAATGCAAAACAATGTAGGTTGGTAACGTCCCCACGTCACAATCGGTTCGAGCCAGGGCTGTAGACGAGGGTATACGCGGGTATATACTCACCCCTAGAGACCGTATACTCACCTCACAAAAAATTTGTTAAGTATACTCTCCTGTGGAGAGCATGTACTCGTCTCCAGAACGTAGTTTGACATTTTTTTAAATACTGTAGAGTGTGAACTATAACTTAAAATTTCAGTGTGAAATTTAACTATATCTGTTTGCTTGACCTGGATGCAAAAACATCAATTTTTCAATAAGTTTAGCAGAGGTCATGCATCAGAAATTGGGGGAATGGTGTCATTTCATAGCTTAAACGCTCACCCAAATCGTTTCCATATTTCACAAATTTCCTTGCGCTGAGGGGGGGGAGCACATGATTTCCCTCAGTGTTTCGGAAAACTATCTTGTAGCGTGTACTAACCTCTAATTTTACCACTACAGCCCTGGTCAGCGGTGCTTTTTGAAAGCGAGCAGAGGATGATAATCGGTTGGTTAACTGCTGTTACATAACGAAGATTATTAGCGTCGCCCTCTTCCCTTCTCCAGGCTTGGTACTGGCACTGCCAGGGTACGAGCGGTGATAAACGAAGATAAGATGATGCTTTTACAGGCTGGAGGATCCATGAGTTGAGAGAGGGATGCTGTGGTTGGTTGAGATGATGATCGTGATGGAACGACAAGGTGATGATGACGACGTTGAAGAATTGATGATGATGATGATGATGATGATGATGATGATGATGATGATGATGATGATGATGATGATGATGATGATGATGATGATAATGATAATGATAATGATGATGATGATATAAAAAGAAGTAGAAGATATGGTTATGATGAAAAAGAAGAAGAAGAAGAAGAAGAAGAAGAAGAAGAAGAAGAAGAAGAAGAAGAAGAAGAAGAAGAAGAAGAAGAAGAAGAAGAAGAAGAAGAAGAAGAAGAAGTGTAGGAGATGGCAACACTACCAGACGCAGCTGCAAGCTAGTACTTAACCCTCTGGAGAAAACTTCTGTAAACTCAATTATTATGGCAATAGAAAACATAATAGGATAGAACCTTCTCGGAGGCGCTCCCTAACTCAAACTGACTAGTGAGAACACGAAATCACGATCGACAATGGTTTTCAAACGTTTGCGGAAAAGGGCAAAGGAAGACCAAGAAGTTCACTAGGAGGATGCTTGGACACCTATTCCAGAAAGATGGACCGACAACAGCAGTGGCGTCACTGGTAGAGATTGAGATTTTGCTTCATGATAATTATGATGTTGACGACAAAAAAGAACGGTGACGATGTTGTCGCTGTTGTCATTGTTGCTATTATTATTATTATTATTATTATTATTATTATTATTATTATTATTATTATTATTATTATTATTATTATTATTATTATCATGAAAATGTTAAACGCATTCACACAGAATTGTGAGTCTAACACACGGTTAGTCAGTCAGTCGCCAGTTGAAAGCAGTTAGATATCCAGGTGAAAGGCATACTCAGGTGAAAAGCAGTTAGATATCCAGGTGAAAGTCAGTTAGATATGCAAGTGAAAATCAGTTATATATTAAGGTAAAATGCGGTTATATATTCAGGTGAAAAGCAGTTATATATTCGGGTGAAAAGCAGTTAGATATTCAGGTTAAAAGCAGTTAGATATTCAGGTGAAAAGCAGTTAGATATTCAGGTGAAAAGCAGTTAGATATTCAGGTGAAAATCAGTAATATATAAAGGTAAAAAGCGGTTAGATATCCAAGTGAAAAGCAGTTAGATATTCAGGTGAAAAGCAGTTATATATTCAAAGGTAACAATATATTAAGGTAACAAGCGGTTAGATATCCAAGTGAAAAGCAGTTAGATATTCAGGTGAAAAGCAGTTAGATATTCAGGTGAAAACAGTTATATATCAAGGTAAAAAGCAGTTATATATTCAGGTGAAAAGCAGTTAGATATTCAGGTTAAAAGCAGTTAGATATTCATGTGAAAAGCAGTTAGATATTCAGGTGAAAAGCAGTTAGATATTCAGGTGAAAATCAGTAATATATAAAGGTAAAAAGCGGTTAGATATCCAAGTGAA
The DNA here is from genome assembly GCA_963556255.1 of Allolobophora icterica. Lineage (NCBI taxonomy): Eukaryota > Metazoa > Annelida > Clitellata > Crassiclitellata > Lumbricidae > Allolobophora > Allolobophora icterica. The sequence goes on along the minus strand of OY744609.1, from coordinate 51,330,551 downwards.
AAGCAGTTAGATATTCAGGTGAAAAGCAGTTATATATTCAAAGGTAACAATATATTAAGGTAACAAGCGGTTAGATATCCAAGTGAAAAGCAGTTAGATATTCAGGTGAAAAGCAGTTAGATATTCAGGTGAAAACAGTTATATATTAAGGTAAAAAGCAGTTAGATATTCAGGTGAAAAGCAGTTATATAATTAAGGTAAAAAGCAGTTAGATTTCCAAGACAGAGAGCAGTGAGATATCCAGGTGTTTGAAAGTCCGTAAGAAACGGTGATCTTTGAGGCGTTTTGAAAGAAAGAGAATTCGGGCACCGAAGAAAGCATTGGTAGGGACAGTAACACAGAGTGAACAAGAGCCCACACCCGAGGATCGCAAGCAACGTTGAGGGATGCAAGGAGAAGCTAGTGTTTAAAGGAAGGAGTGCGCGCGGTTTTTTCTGGATATCTCACTGCTTTTTGTCCTGGATATCTAACTCCTTTTTGTCCTGAATATCTAATTGCTTTATGTCATGGATATCTAACTGCTTTTTGTCCTGGATATCTAACGGTTTTATGTTCTGAATATCTAACTGCTTTTTGCAATGGATATCTAACAGCTGTTTCTCATAAATATCTAACTGCTTTTTGTCCTGAACATCTAACTGCCTTTTGTCCTGGATATGTAACTGCTTTTTGTCCTGGATATCTAACTGCTTTTTGTCCTGGATATCTAACTACTTTTTGTCCTGGATATCTAATTGCTTTTGTCCTGAATATCTAACTGTTTTTGTCCTGATATCTAACTGCTTTTTGCAATAGATATCTAACTGCTGTTTCTCATGGATATCTTACTGCTTTTTGTCCTGAATATCTTACTGCTTTTCGTCATAGATATCTAACTGCTTTTTTGTCCTGAACATCTAACTGCTTCTTGTCCTGATATGTAACTGCTTTTTGTCCTGAATATCTAACTGCTTTTTGCAATAGATATCTAACTGCTGTTTCTCATTGATGTCTTACTGCTTTTTGTCCTGAATATCTAACTGTTTTTTGTCATGGATATGTAACTGCTTTTTGTCCTGGATATGTAACTGCTTTTTGTCCTGGATATCTGACTGCTTCTTGTCCTGGATATCTAACTGCTTTCACCTGTGTTTTATATTGGTCAGACAGGGCAGTTTAAATCTTATTCTGAATTCAGCAGGAAGCTAAGCAGCTGACCAAGTTGTTGTTGATGTTGATGATGATGATGATGATGATGATGATGATGATGATGATGATGATGATGATGACGACGACGACGACGACGACGACGATAACGATGACGACCTTGACGACGACGATGATAATAGCTATGTAAATTAATTATACTTGGAAATTCCTTAGTGAGCGAGTGATAAATAATAGACTTGTAACACAGTACTAGATCTTAACGTACCTACCTTCCTCTGCAAACGCTCCTGACCAATCGATCGCAAAGTCCAGTAATCTAAACTGACCTAATCAAATGCGCCGGAAGCTTCTTCATGTCGGTCAGAATCCATCTGTAGCAATGACCACGCCTGCGAACCTTGACCATCGCTAGAATTGATTCTATTCGTAGATGTAATGTCTAGTCATCGCAGATACTATTAACTAGTGCATTAAACACCGTGAGGCTATTAAGTTGTTAATCAGTAATGCAATGCGTTTATCATCAAAGACACTAAAGCGGCTAGAACGTCCGCCAGCCAAATTTCTCTGACATCCGTTGCGGAATGATGATCGTGTATGAACGCCGGAAATAGTTTCCGGAAGCGCGACCGCTAACCATGGGCGGCGATCCCGGAGGGGTCGAAGGGGACAAGACCCCCTTTAACGGTGGGGGACACAGTATACAATTGTCCCTAAAAATGTTTGAAGAAACACCAAAAAAAGTCAAAATTTGTTCGCGCACGAGCGCGAAAAATTTTTTCACCTCTTTTTTTACCAGATCAGTTCAAAAGGGTCCTTTGCCCCCCCCCACCTGTCAAACAATATCGCCGCCAGTGCCGCTAACAGTAATCGCTGAATCTGTTAGGAAATTATCAACATCTGCCTTTATGAGTCTAATGTTCCGCTCATTTGTAGCGTTAAGAAAACCAAATATAAGGTAAATCACTCGCTAATTTATTCCGTGTTATAGGCCCATCATCAGAGTCTTGAAGCCGAGCTGTACCAATATTTGCGACACTCCTCCCTTAGAGACAGAGTCGCAAAACGAGAGGAGGTGCATAACTGGCCTAGGGGATGGACACCCCTCCAGAGTCCTGCCAACAGATTGATCAAGTATGAGGACGATTGCTACCTCTTGGTCCTATCTGACAATGTTGCAGATTGGGCGTCCGTGTGTGTAACTTGAGGCTGAATTAATCGAAAACCTTGGAGATGATTGTCAGGCGACCCATTGTGCGATCGGAGTTTGTTAAACCAGCGGTAACATCTGATATCGCTAGGGTACAGGTCATGAAAATACTGTTTGCCACACTATCACTGGCGGCGATCTTGTTTCACAGGTGGAGGGGGGACACTGTTGAACGGATCTGGTGAAAAGAGTTTTGAACTGATCTGCTCCAAAAATGAGGTCAACATTTTTTTTCGCGCTCACGTGCGAAATTTTTTTTACCATTTTGGGGAAAAAATTTGACGACCTTTTTTGGGGTTTCTTCAAAAAGTGGGGGGACAAATGTATGGTGTGTCCCCCCCCCCCCCCCCACTCTTAAAGGTGGGGGACTTGTCCCCCTCGACCCCCCCCCCTCGATCGCCGCCCATGCACACGATCCAACCGGCTTGACTTCGACATTCACATCGACAACGTTATCAGCCATGCGGGTCGATTGATGCATGCTCTGCGAGTTCTCGTTGCCCACGGCCTGTCGGGTTCAAGGCTGCATGACGTGGTTGAGGCGACGACCAATGCAGGGATGTTGTATGCCTCGCCCGCCTGGTGGGGGTTCGTGGGAGCGGCTGGATGGGCCCGGCTCCAGGCCTTTATGCATCGCTGTGTTACCTCCCGAAATCATTCCCCAGTTTTGAGCAGCTTTGCCAAGAGGCAGATTCCCGCCTCTTCCCAATGGTTCTGTGCCAGTCGACGCACGTCCTACACGGGCTGCTACCCCGAGCGAGACCAGCTGCATACTCACTGCTACCCCCAGCCAGACCAGCTGCATACTCACTGCTACCACAATTGCATAACAGACAAGTTTATCCCAAGAGCCTATACTCTATGACGTAAAACTTTTATAATCAGAATGATTTACTCTTGCTCTAATATAATTAGTCAATGACTTGCTCGAACATAATTAATCAGCGACGCCTTTGGCCATTCTGCATATGAACCGTAAGGAATAAAACCTTTTTAATTAATAGAATGATTTGCTGCAGTTCTAGTATAATTCGTCAATGACTTTTCTGGTTACTCTGCAGATGAACAATTTAAAGACTAGTAGGACCGTTAGCTTGCTCTTGCCGAGTACTTTTTGGAAACCAAGTTCCGGTTTGCAATTGGTAGAACTAAGGATATACTTACTTACTTACTTATATCATGAGTGTTTCTGGGGCACAAACGGCGGCTAACCGTGTGTTTCGAGGGCCGCACGACTCTGATTTAGCCACAGTCACTCAGTAAATTGGTTTAGCTCGAGTCACGCAGTAACTTGGTTTAGCTCGAGTCATGCAGTAACTTGGTTTTGCTCAAGTCACTCAGTAACTTGATTTAGCTCGTCACGCAGTAATTCCTGTATAGGCCGAGTCACACAGGAACTTGGTTTAGCTGGAGTCACACAGCAGGTGGATGAGAATGGCCGTGCGACGCCGCAACACACAGTAACGCACTGGGTCCAACAATTGAAGGTTCACCCCTGCTGAGAAGACTCCTCGTAACAACCCAAGACCTTACGCAGTTTCAAGCACATTTGTCTGACACTTCAGATTCAGATTTGCTGACCTTGAGCTCGTAAACACGAGTGCAACAAGTGAATGAAAGAAATAATAAGGTCAAACCGTGATCCTGTTTTGCGAGCACCGTGATGACGGCAGCAACAGTGTCTGCATGTTAGTGCTGTGGCCACATTAAGAGTATGAGTGTCAGTTAGACACTCTAAGGCTGCGCACTCTGTGTAAACAGCATCGAAGCGTAAATCTGCGAGAAACCTTCGCCGCTTTTTTGCGCATGCGATAAAGATAGGATTTATGTAGCGCCATCACCCTGTAAAGCATGTGGTTAATATCGACGAGGCTGGTATTGCCTGGATGGATTCACATCTGGACAACATGTTGGCCGAGATGACTTTGTCTCTCTTATCTCGAAGGTAAATTCTCCCAGAGTAGTTTCACTTCTGCAGGGGAACACAATTGCCCAGAGTTTGAATCATATAATTTATGACTCACGGCTTTGGCACACAACTTATAATTAGGCGATCACATGAAGAGGAGAGCAATTGGAAATGGATTTCCGGAAGTAGATAAAGCAAAGAGATTCCTACGTCTTTGATTAAGACTTATATAACACCTTGATTTAATGACCAAACACAAAAAGTGGCCGTAAGCGATCGTAGTTAAAGAATTTGCTTATAGGCGCTTACAGCGACCATCTCAGGTGAGCATTGAACCCGTATTCTTCACTTTTGCAAGGCGAGCGCTCAACCAGTCGTCCTCTTTATTTGTCATGAGGTTTTGAAAAAAACATCGCCAAAGAGAGTACATCATCATCATCATCATCATCATCATCATCATCATCATCATCATCATCATCATCATCATCATCATCATCATCATCATCACCATCACCACCATCACCATCACCATCACCATCATCATCATCATCATCATCATCATCATCATCATCATCATCATCATCATCATCATCATCATCATCATCATCATCATCATCATCATCATCATCATCATCATCATCATCATCAGCATCATCATCATCATCATCATCATCATCATCATCATCATCACCATCACCATCATCATCATCATCATCATCATCATCATCATCATCATCATCATCATCAGCATCATCATCATCATCATCATCATCATCATCATCATCATCATCATCATCACACAGTTCTTGCTATAGCATCACTCACACTGTGCCCAGCCGCGCCTTACACAACAGACTATAAGGGTAAGGCCGCACGAAACAGGTATACGTCATAAGGTGATTGCAAGAGGTAGGGTGGGAGTCCATGGACCGGATAACCTGTAGAAATGAGTTCCAGACGCTAGGTTCGGCCACAGGAAACGAAGAGTCCGCCAGGCGCGTCCTAATCTTCCCGACAACAAAGTCATCACTGGTGGCTGAACACAAGCGGCTGGAAATAGAAATACATGGAAATAAGTTACGACATTGAGCTGAGTAATTGCCGCGTAAGTCCGAAATAAGACTGGGCGAAATGAGACCTGCTCAACGCGTCATAGGTTCCTAGAATGAGTTTGGAGCAGCTACTTAAGTACTGGTAGCAGAAAAGTTAATATAAATGCAAACGTTTTGCTATAGCGACCGTATGGCCGAGACACTGCTCATTTTGCAATCAATTGATCGGGTGAGATTCTTCAACACTGCTGACTGTGTGAATGGGTGCCAAACCCTTTAAAGTCCCCGTTGACGGACCGTGCTATAGTCCGAGATTAGAATCTCTTAGACAAGCCACCATTCTTCTGGACATTTAGTTGTACTCGGACTGGTTGTCCTATACAGTGACAGCAGTCTATAATCTGCATTCTATCTATCCAGTCCTCCGCCTTTCTCGTCCTGAACGAAACCGTCGTATACCAAGGTTTGACGAAAAAAGAAAAAATGTCCATATCTACATAATAGTCGGGTCAATATACGAAAAACCCCACCGAGCCTAAGAAAATTGATACAAAAGGTTTCTCAGTTGATTTTGTTACCATTTGGCATGCTAGTTAACATACTAAAAGTCTACTCTATTCTGACCATTGGAAAAGGGTCAATTTCAACATGGCGTCCAAGATCGCTGCCGGGAGTTAAAATTGTCTATATCTCAGGCAATATTCAATCTAGAAAGGTGGTTTTGGTGTCAAACTGTAGGTTTTATTGCTCCGCGTTTAGTTAAAATAACTTTAATCACTTAATGTATCATTTTTCAAGATGGCGTCCAAGATGGCTGCCGGGGGCTAAAATTGTCTATATCTCAAGCACTACTCAACCTAGAAAGGTGGTTTTGGTGTCAAACCATAGGTTTTGTTGCTTAGGGTTCAGTTAAAATAACTAATCAATTTATATATCATTTCAAAATGGCGTCCAAGATGGTTACCGGGAGCTAAATCTGTCTATATCTCAAGCTACTCTGTCTATATCTCAAGCACTATTCAACCTAGAAGAGTGGTTTTGGTGTCAAACCGAGGGGTTTATTGCTCAGCGTTAAGTTGAAATGACTTTAACCCTAATCATACCGGGTGAGGTCTTTTATGACCCCACCCGGTTGATTGCTGTTATAATATTTTTCAAACAATTTTAGAAATTTGTCACATTTCTTTCCAACTTTAAAGAAAACATATCGGGAATTGGTGGCTTGGCCCAATTATCAAAACATGTTGAAAGTCCCTAGGTCACTAGTAATTGCAGATCGAACAGGTTCCTGGTTGATGTAGCTCCATGCTGTTTCGGAGTGCATTGCGATATTTACTGCAGCCGGGCATTACTTCTATGTTCAACAGATGGGTCAGCTTGAGATCAACCACCCGGATATTTTCAGAAAATTTCGAGAATTGTTTTCATGTTATCCGTCGCAGTAACCAGTTTTGGGCTAGTCTCAGCTCAGATCTTGTCATTGAGCAGACGTTGATGTGGTCATCGAAGACCTCTGGAGGTCTGACACATGGAAGTATAATGTCTCAAGAGTAGATAGCCCAAGTCAACCCCCTCATCAGTAGAGTACAATGTGGCAATGCAGGAGTTTACTAACCTGTCATACATGACAGCGGAACAACAGAAGGAATTTACGGAGGCAAGGATGAAAAGGGACCTTATTGATTCGGAAAAGATCAGTTCGAAACTTGTTGGATGCTCATTTCTCACCTTTTTCACCAGACCCTTCGTTAAGGGACATTGTCAATGGCTTTGTGGCTCACGAGTTTGTAAATGTGCATGAATACGAGGAGGTGGGACGCATGATCATCGATTATATGGTCGGAAAGCCTGCATTCACATTGCCATTCAGAAGAAAGGATAAAGCCAGAACCCTTGGAGAAACGTCAGCTATTGCCGTCGCTCCGGACCGATCCAATGATTCCGATCTTCTATAAGAACGTTTCCTGATAGTTGCCAAAATTGGAGAGCTATAATTGGAGGAGGTTATGAGTGACAAGCTCAGTCCTTTCCCTCCTGCTCTCTTCAAAGTCAGAAACATCTTTAGAAAGGCCGATGAGCCACAACTATAGTTCATGCTATTAGTGAACATGCAAGGGATGGCACCCTTGATTCTGTCCCAGAGACAGAGAGACACGTCCTCGAGTTTCGTTACTTCATCGGATACCGTGGAAAAAAGGAGAAAGCTATGGTGCAATAGCACCATCGTATTCCAACTTCGCCGTACAGCAATATGGTGCAGGTACAACCGAATCTGCTACTATACAGCAATATGGTGCAGGTACAACCGAATCTGCTACTAAACTTCATTGTCACAGAGCGTACTACCAGTTCATTATATACATGAGAAAAGCAGATGGGATGAATGCCATGAACTGGGGTTGGAACCTCCAGGATAATCGGTTTGTCCCAGTTATGTCAACGATGAACGCCGCTCCAGAAATTCTCTTGTAGGTCATTCATTGCAACTGCTGCAATTCCTGCGAGACATTCCACTGCTCCTGTAAGCTTAGAAGAAATGGACTACCATGCACCTCTGCCTGTGGACCGTGCCAAGTTAAAAATATATGACAATCCACATAAAAAGATTCTTCTGGAGGAGTCGGACGATGACGATGAGTAGTGAGTGACTAATTGTACGTGTGAGCTATGTAACTATAAACTGTTTGACCATTGGATTTGTCAGTAAATAATATACTAAGTGATTAAAGTTATTTCAACAGAATCCTGAGCAATAAAACCTACGGTTTGGCACCAAAACTACCTTTCTAGGTTGAGTAGTGCTTGAGATATAGACAATTTTAGCTCCCGGCAGCCATCTTGGACGCCATCTTGAAAATTGATATATTAAGTAATTAGAGTTATTTTAACTGAACGCGGAGCAATAAAACGTACGGTTTGACACCAAAACCACCTTTCTAGGTTGAATAGTGCCTGAGATATAGACAATTTTAACTCCCGGCAGCCATCTTGGACGCCATCTTGAAATATGACCCATTTTCATATATTTCCCCATGTCATATTTTGGTAAACTTTTTTTTCTCGTAATGTAGGCGCATCAAAGTTGTGAAATCCATCGAGAAACCTTTTGTTCAAATTTTGTTGAACCTCAACTGTTTAATGACTGGACTATGAGCGCACTGCCAAGGACTCCTCCGCACGAACTCCGCAGAAAAGGCAAGGTAAGGTAAGGTAAAAGAATTTGCTTATAGGCGCTTACAGCGACCATCTCAGGTGAGAATTGAACCCGTATTCGTCACTTTGCAAGGCGAGCGCTCAACCAGTGGGCCTCTTTAATTGTCATTAGGTTTGGAAAAACCATCAACCATGGAAAACCATGGAAATGGTTACCACTGTGAGCTGAGGCAATTGCTGTGCAATTCCGGGAAAAGCCTGCTGGGCGAAGTAAGATCACGTCAGCGCTTTATAGATTCATAGAACGAGTTTGGAGCAGTTACCTAAGTAGACCTACCGATAGCTAGCAGCCGAAAAATTAATATAAATGCAGACGTTTTTCTGTAGCGACCGTATTGGAATCGAGCCCGTTCATTTGTCAATGATTTGTTCGGGTGAGATCCTTCACCACCGCTGCCTGTTTGAATGCCACGACCTTTAAAGTCACCGTTGACGTAGCCGCCTCCTCGTCCTAAACGAAACCTGCCTCCACTCAGGGGCGCCCGCTGGCTTAAAAATATTGGACGCCCACCCCTCCCGTCCCCTCCAATCCCCAAATAATATAGCCGCTTGCTCGCTTTGCTAACTTAGATTATGAGTAAGAAAACCGAAACAGCTGCCATAAACGGAGCGGTGACTGGTGACAACTGACAAGCGTAATAAAAAAAAATCAATTTAGATAACATCTAATGCTCTAACGTGACGTACTTTCGTTTAACAAAAATATTGATACGATGCCTATTCCTTGTGTGGATTTGATTTGGTGGGTGGACGCACGTGCGTCTAGTGCGTCCGCCTGCGGGAGCCCTTGCCTCATCTCTCCGGTCTCCCTGGCAACCGGATTCGGATCTTGCCAGATTGGAGATCCTGCGAGCATATTGACAGGTACTCAGCGCTTGCGAAAGTACTTTAAAGGCGCTATATTAAGTGTTGTTAAACGTACATGCATAGCTAACGTTTTTTGGAACTTGCCACCAGTGATATTTCAGTTTTGAAAATAATTACAGTTTCAGTTTCTATTCAGTTTTGGGTTCGTAATTTCTATTTCAGTTCAAGTTTCAGTTTTGAAATAATTTCAGTTTCTATTACAGTTTCAGTTCTGAAATAATTTTCGTTTCTATTATAGTTTCAGTTTTGAAATAATTTCCGTTTCTATTACAGTTTCATTTTTGAAATAATTTCCGTTTTCGTTTCAGTTTCTGGAAAATTTCAGTTTCAGTTTCTACGTAGATATATTTGCGTTGATAGACAACAACATAAACGTACGTATAGGCTACAATTGTATGTTATCAGCTGTAAACTAGTAGTGTCTAATGTTTTAGAAACCGATGAGTAACGTTGCAGCTACAACAATACTCAGTGGCCCATGAATTACTCCACAAGTTGTTTATTAAGTTTCACAAAAACACTGATCTTCAGGTTCTGGCTCAGTCTGTTTCTGAGTCCAGCAGTCAAGAGGCCACACAGGCAGAAAATTCTTTCCACATAGGCCCGTGATGCTGGTGCAGCAATTAAATCACAATAATTTTGGCATAATTACAATTGTTTGCCATAGAAATTTAGATGTTCAGTTCAGAATTGAATGAAAGTGTATGTCGCCCGTAAGTATAATTTGACAAGTTCAGTAACTATAATTCACTGGGGCCTGTCCAATTTTCGAAAACTAGAGAGGCCGACGACGTCGTGCTACGGCGTGTCAGCTACATTCCATAAATTGAACTGTAAATTCCAGAGCGTGGCTGACACGCCGTAGCACGACGTCGTCGGCCTGCCTAGTTTTCGAAAATTGGACAGGCCCCAGTGAATTATAGAGTTTGCGGATGGACACACGCGAGTTGCAAACTATTATGATAGATATTTTACCTTCAGGTTAGTCGAATTCTTGCCGACAAGCTGCAGTCCACACGGCTTATTGTTAACGTCTGATCCAACTTTCACTAAACACGAACTCTTATTCGTTTTCTTATCATAAACAAAATACTGCCAAACTTCGCTTTTCGGCCTTACGTCCAGCCAATAATCGCGATACACTCATTCTTAAATGAAAAACTTAGCAACCTAACTCTAACAGACGACGTAAATTTCGATGATCGGATATCGAATAATAACCAGAAGAAATGGTCCGCCTTAACCCCGATAGTTACGTAGGCAGAGATTTAGCCCAACTAAAGCCCAATACAAACGCAGAAAATTTATATGTATTTTCAACAATTTTCGTTCGGAATTAATTATCGTTTTTTTTCTATTTCGTTTTGACATTTTCATTTCCGTTTCTATTCAGTTTCCGTTTTGCAAATAATTTCCGTTTCAGTTTCAGTTTCCGTTAAACGGAAATTCATAATTTTCGTTTCAGTTTCTATTTCAGTTTACTGAAATATCACTGCTTGCCACATCTGGACAACCCCTCTGACACAATGCAGCGCTCGTGAATAAGTTGGTGCCCTGCGCTGAGCTTTAGAGTAGCGCTTTGCACATATGGAGTTTACGATTACGATTCTGTTGGGCTGAGGGCAGACCTAGATTAGTCCCTAAGATTAAGATTAGATTAGTCGCTAAGATTAAGATTAAACCAGTAGCTAAGATTAAGATTGGATCAGTCGCTAAGATAGTTGTTTTCGTAGATTAGCTTATATCGTCTTCGGGGCGCTTTAGAAGTCGTTACGTTCTCGTCCAACGAAACCTAGTTCCGGTGAAATATCAACTAACACGTATGTGACAGACATTTGTATTCGGACAACAACGATCTGCATCCTACAGTTCTACAGTTCGACTCACCAGATGGCCGCTACAGGAAGCGTGTAACTTGATATCAGGTGGACGCCGAAATTATTGTCAACAAACACAGGTCACAGGAAGTATGTCAGTGAAAGTATGTCAGCGGAAGTAGGTCAACTGAAGTAGGTCAACAGAAGTAGGTCAACGGAAGTAGGTCAACGGAAGGGAGTCACCGGAAGTGTGATCAGTGATGACTGACAGTTATTACTAAACCATCCTCTGAGCGCACTGCCAAAGACTCCTCCGCACGAACTCCGCAGAAAAGGCAAGGTAAGGCAAGGTTAGTTAAATTGGAGCAATGCAAGGGAAGTTTCGATTAGGTTAGTTTTCGATTAACTATCATTTATTACAAATATATAGGCTATCTATGGAAATTAGGTTGCAGATGCAAACTCCAATGCGATGATGAAAGACACTTGCAAACATTTGAGCTTTCTTACGTAGTCTAGTAAAAGTGTATGGCTGTCGGCCACAGTTGGCGTGGTCTCTTGCCAAAGAGGAGATCCTGCAAGCATATCGAGAGGTACTCTTCGCCTGCGAGAGAACTAAAAATGTGCTATATGAAGTTTATTTACACATCCATGCATTGATGACTTTACATAGTTTGGATGGCTAACGTTTTTCTAAATGTGTCTTTATTAAGCAGAAGACAAAGTCTCTTCTTGCTTCGTATAGCTGCAAAACCTGCGTATACGATGTACCTCAATCTTGGCTTTCGGCACTGTCCGTTTAAGCCTAATCTTGTTTTTAATATGCAAGATCAAAGTTGCTTGAGAATTTGTTGACGATTCGTTTCCCTTTGTCGGTCGATTTAAGACGGAGGCGCATGCTTTGATCTCGCCGACAGGCGTTTGAAGTCAGCCGACACAGGTATACCACAACAGAAATTCACGAGGTGTGTTCACATATATGGAAGTTCAAAATGCGAATCCACCTGCGAATCGCGGCTGTGATGAATACCCAAGACTTCGACTAAGACTCCGATTCCGTGAAATACTATGATCTGGATTCAGATTTGGTGTCGCTACTGCGTTAGGGATTCGCACCTCTACTTGTGACTATATCTAAGTGTTATCTAGACGTCTAGCAAAGTTTAATGTCTGGCAACATAGGCCGTCGGGCGTATACAGCTTGCCCGAGGTTTTTGCAAAGAGTCGTCTCAGAAGCCTCGAACTTGTGACCGTCGGATGACGAAACACACTTGCCACTCTACATCACTGTCAGAGTGTAGTTAGCTCCCACTGCTTTTGCTAACTACCAAAGGTGCTATATTATCTGTCTAGACACATACACATAGCTACCAACCACAAGTGGCACCCAACCAGTGTGTCCTTGAGGGTCCGTAAATGAGGCTGGTAGTAAGCTGGTATTAAAGCTGGTAATAAGCTGAAATAAGCTGGTAATAAGATGACAATAAGCTGGTTATAAGACGATGACAAGCTGGTAATAAGCTGGAGTAAGCTGGCAATAAGCTGGAATAAGATGGTAATAAGATGACAAGGCAGGAAATAAGCTGGAAGTAAGATGACATTATGATGGTAATAAGTTGAAATAAGCTGGTAATAAGATGACAATAAGCTGGTAATTTCGATGAAGCAAACCAGTGGCGTCGAAACCTTCCGACCTGTTGAGGGTCACAATGATTTCTTCTTCACTTATCAGCCCCATAAAATTAGGCCTATGTTTATGCATCTTCGTGAAAATTTGGAAGAATAGTAAATTAACAATTTACAAAGTGAAGTATCTATTGCATGATGTATTAGAAATTGCAAAATATTGGAAGCCACATAACAACTATAGAAACTGAAAGACCTCACCCACCATTTCTTGTCTCACTCAACCTAAACATAGGATAGGATACTTAACCCTCGTCCTACAGGGAATGACACCCTGCAAATGTCTTTCGAAGCCATAGTCAAACCAGGTTTACGATTACGATTACAGTTAGGATTACGACTGGTTGACTCAGTCTCATAACAAACGTGCGATTACGTCACTTGACCTGTGAAATAAGGTCACGTGTTCTGTTGCTGGTGACTGTTATCGAAGACAACTTAGAACTAGTTACTTCTTTGAACAGCCAATCCCTCTGCTCACACCGTCTGCTGTTTAAGCTGCGATTTTGACTTCCTGTGTGTTACGCCACCTGACGAAAGAAAGAACAACACCACCATCGCTAATCATCATCATTGTCGTCATGATCATAATCATGATCTCTAAACGTCGTCTCGTTCAAACCTTACTAATTCCGCACCATTCAGTCAGTCAGTCAGTCAGTCAGTCAGTCAGTCAGTCAGTCAGTCAGTCAGTCAGTCAGTCAGTCAGTCAGTCAGTCAGTCAGTCAGTCAGTCAGTCAGTCAGTCAGTTAGTCAGTCAGTCAGTTAGTTGGTAGGCTTTGTTGGCATAGCTACTGTTGATTTGTATGCCGTTTGTAGTTTGGGCAGGGAAAACATAGCCAGCAAATATTCCATCAATTCTGAACTCTGCTGTTATTTTGATAAATAGGGTCGACTATAGTGTATGGAACCTGTAGCCGCTCAAACTAATTCTGTTGACACTGAGAGAATAGGACTGAGAAAAGTTACAGAAAGCAGCATATCCATCTATCCTTATGGCGTCATATGATTTCGTTAAACTGATGAAACCCTCGCAGATCACAGGCAAAGTGATATACAAAATGAGCAACCTTACCTTTCTAGATCTGTTAGCGATGTTACAGCGCCTTTTTGAGGTTCTAAAATCGCGCTATATAAGTGTTCAGGTATAGAAAGTTGCGCAGAATAGTCACACGACGTTTGATTAGTTACCTGTCCTATGTGTTTAATTATTCCTTGGACCGAACCGTAATTATTCGTCGATTTTCTTTCATATGTGTAATGTGATTGTCTTTGAAACTGCAATACATTTGTAATGTAAACAAGACGTGATACTTCCTGATCGCCAGAGGCGCTGCGGTGCATAGACGCTCCAATTCGTTACACGACGTTTAACTTAATTCGGACTTTCCACTCCTGTGCATTATTGGTCCTTG